>CM076736.1:1386902-1844402 GCA_038501795.1 Pseudopleuronectes americanus | reverse complement strand
ATTGGTTACGTATGGGGTGTGTGATTGGATCGCGTGACTGAAGGTTGATCGGTTGCAGTTGGGTGGTGGGGTTTATTGATTCAGATTTGGGTGCGGGGGGCGTAGTGGCTGCTGCGGGGTTTGGGAAGGGGTGAGTTGGATGGGGGGGGTGTGTCGAGGGCGTGGAGGGGCCGAAATGTGGGGGGGGGGGAGGTGGCGGGTGGAGGTGTGGTGCTGTGAGTTGAGGGAGTTAGGGTGGATTGTTGGTTTGGGGGTTTTGTCGTGTTGCTCGAGTGGTTGGCACCGTAGGGTTGGATGTGGGGCGTTTGTGGGTGAGGGGGGGTGGCAGAGTTGGGGGGTTGATTGGGCGGTGGGTGGTGATTGTTGGTTTTGTCTATGGGGGCTTTGGGGAGGTGATCTTTTTATCTTTGTTGGGTATGTTGGTCTGGGGGTGAACAGACCTGTGTTGCGGGTGTGCGAGGGGGGTTTTGTGTGTGGTTGGGGGTGTGGGTTTGGGGTTGGGTATGGGAGCACCGGGGGTTGTGGGGTGTGGGTGTGGTGGGGGGGGAGTTTTTTGCTTTTGCATGGGTGGTTTGGTTTGGAGGGTGTGGGGGGTGATTTTGTGGGTGAGGGGATGGGGTAGGGTAGAGGGGAGTGGGGGGGTGGTGTAGGCGTTGTGGGGGGTCTGCGGGGGTTGTGGCTATAGCGAGTTGAGTGTGTATGTACCTGCGGCTAGGTGCGCTTTTGCTGGTGTTATGGTTTGTTGGGGAGGATGTGTGCGAGTGGGTTGGGGGGGCGGGGGGATAGGTGGAGGGGCATGGGCGGTGGTGAGTGGTGGGGGTGTGGTGGGGTCGGTGCTGAGTTTTATGTGTGGGGGTGCGGGATTGCACTTTTTCACTCTTTTTTGTGTTTGTTTTGATTTGGGCTCCTGCGATTTTGCTTTGTTGTGGGTTGCACTGTGAGTGGTGGGTGTGCAGGATTTGGGTGTGGCTTGGGGGTCTGTGCGGTTTGGTTTTTTCTTTGGTTGCTTTCTTGGGTTTGGAGTTATAATCGTGTTTTTGGTTTGCTTTCTGATTGTGGGCGTATCGGTTGAGAGTCGGTCGAGCCGTCGGGGGGTTGCTTCTTGATGTTTTATTTTAGGTTGTTGAGGGGGGGCTGATGGGCTAGGAATAAAGCGGTTGTTTGCTGGGCTGGGGATAGGGCTGGAGGGTGGGGGTGAGGGGGGTGGGTTTGGAGGAGGGGTGTTGTGGTGTTGGGAGCGGGGTACGGTGTTGGGGGTGGGTGGGAGCTTGGGGTTTGAGGGCTTGGTGGAAGTGGGTTTTGGGTGTGTGGGGTGTGGTATCTTCGGATGTGTGGGGCCGAGTGCCTCTAGGGTGTAGGTGGGGACGGGTGGTATGGGAAGGGCTGCTTGAGGGCTTGGTCGGGTGATGAGTTTTGTCGTTGGGGCGCGACGGGGGGGTTTGGTTCGGGGGGGGTGTGGGGGCGGGAGGGGGGGGGGGTAGCGGGGTGGGTGGGGCGACGGGGGAGAGCCGGGTATCGGTGGGGCGTGGGTGGATGGAGGGTTGGGGGTGTGGCGTTCGGCGGTGCGGGGTGTAGAAGTGTTGGTTGGGTGATGGGGAGGGTATGTGCTTGGGGGCGGGGCTTTGTTTGGCTTTTTGGGTCGAGGGTGCTGTGGATTGTCTTTAGGTTGGCTTTTGTCTATTTGGGTGTTGTTGTGTTGGTGCGGCGTTGTGCCGACGAGTGATTGTTATGGGAGGGGGGTGTTCACAAAACAGTAAGGTGAGAGCGGGGGGGCTGTTGGTGCCAGCGGGGGGGAGAGATCACGATTGCGTCCGCTTCCGGGATGTATTTGTAAGGGCCGAGAAGCGGCCGGGGCGGGATGGGGTGGGTGGGGTGTGGTGGGGTCGGGGGCGTGCGGATCGGGGGTTGGGTTTGAGGGGCGCGAGCGGGGAGTTGGCCTGGACCGGGAGTGGGGAGGGAGTATGGGAGGTGAGGGAGGTCGGAGATGCGGGAGGCTAGGGCAACGGTGGATGGGGTAGCAGGGCCCGGGGGGCACTGAGGGGGGATGTAGGGGAGACGGGGGCGGGGGGACAGGCGGAAGTCGCGGCGGGGGGAGGTACGGGGTTGGAGGGGTGGGCGGGGGGTTGTGGGTGGAAAGCGGCGGCTGGGGAGGGAGCTGGGGAGGAGACAGGACAACTTGGGGGGGTGTCGGAGGGCGTGTGGAGGTGGGTGTGGGGGTGAGTGGGGGCGGGGGGTGAGTGTGTGTGGGGGGTGGGGGGGAGTGTTGAGCGTGCGTGGGGTGCGTGAGGGGGAGTGTGGGGTGAGTGTGGGGGCGGGAGTTGAGTGCGTGGGGCGTGCGGGGGGTGTGGGGGTGGGGGTGCGCGTAGTGTGAGAGTGCGTGGGGGGGGCGCGTGTGTGTGCGTGAGGCGTGGGGGTGCGCGGAGCGTGTGAGCGGGGTGCGAAGGGTGTAGGGCGGGGGGGTGAGGGGGGCGGGGGGTGGGGGCGTGGAGGTGCGGGGGAGTGATGGCGGGTGGAGGGGAGGCGGTGGCGTGTGCGAGGGGGATGAGGGTGGGAGCGGCGTGAGTGGCGGCGGGGTGCTGGGCGCGGGGAGAGGGGGTGGGGGGCGAGATGCGGTGGGGTGGGAGGGGGCGGGGAGGGGGTCGAGTGGGCGGGGTGGGAGGGGATGAGGGGTGTGGGCGGAGGGGAGGGGCGAGGGGAGACGTGGGGAGGGGGAGCGTGTGAGCGGTGTGTGTGGGGGCGGGAGGCGAGACGAGAGGACGGCGGTAGGAAGCGGCGGGGATGCGAGCGGGTGGGCGTGGATAGCGTGGGGGCGAGGGGGGGGTGTAGGGGCGCCGAGGCTAGTCGGGGGAGGGGGGATGGGTCGGTAGGGGGCGTGCGGCAGGATGGACGGGGCGGGAGGATGGGGAGAGGAGCGGCGAGGGGAGGGGCGGGAGGGGGTGGCGGCATAGGACTTACTGGGGAGGTTGGAGGGGGACTGAGAGTCGGGGGGGACGGCAGATTTCGGAACTGGGGGGGGAGATGGAGACCGGGTGGTGTGGTGCTGGGGGGAGCGTGCGGAGAGGCGTGCGGAGGGTGGGGTGGCACGGATGACACTTGGTGTGGGGCGGACGACGCGGGCAGGTGGAGTGAGCCGGGCCGCAGGGGGCGGGCGGGAGGCAGTGTGTTTGGGGGGCGGGAGGGCCAGGCGTTGGGTGGGACGGGACAGGGGCAGCTGGCAGTGGGAGGGGAAACGAGAGAGAGACAGGTGGTTGGTGGGGTTTGGGGTGATGGTCGTCAGGGTGATGTAGCCGCCCGCGCTTTGGGCTTTAGATTGGGGCTCATGCTGCCTGTGGCGTCGCGGCAATGGTGCTATTATGGTAGCAGTTTGCCGTTGCTTGCAGGCAGTCACCGGGATCGGTCTCTGGCAGTTTGGGCATCGTGCCGCTGCGAGGGGATGGCGGGGGCTGGTTGGTGCGGACCGTACGCGTGGCGGTGGGGGCCTGAGGTTGGAGTAGGTGGGCTGAAGGGGCAGTGAATATGCGGTGCGCTAGGGGTAGGGCATTGGTGCTTCAGGTTTGGTTTGTTGGAGCTGGGGGTGTTATGTGCGGGGGGGATGCGATGAGGAGCGAGCACGGGGGGGGGGGGGGGACATGGGGGTGGGCAAGGCGGTCGTGAGGGGCGGCTGGGCCAGGGGCGGGAGGGGGGATATGATGGAGGCGGGGATCGGGGAGGGTGGGGGGGAAGGGGGAGAGTGGATTGGGGAGTGGTGGGCGATGGCCGTCCAGGTGGATCTAGGGGGTCTGGGTTTTGCTAGAGAGGGGTCAGCTGAATGTGGGGGGTCGGCGGGGCGGGAATGATGGGGGGCGGAGGTGGGGAGAGTGTGTGGGCGGGTGGGGTTATGACTCGGGCTGGGAGGGGGGGGGGGAGTGGGCGGGGGACGGGGGTGGGGGGGGCAGGAGGCATGGCGGGAATGGAGGTATAGGAGGAGACTTGGGTGGAGGGGAGCGGGGGCTGGGGGGGGGAGTGGGGGGAAGATGAAAGGAGGATAGGTGTGAGGCGCGATGGGGGTGGGGGGGGGGTGGGGAGCAATAAGGGGCGGAGAGGCGGGGGGGGGGGGGGTGGGAATGAGGTGGGTGGGGCCGTTAAGCGGAAGAGGCGCGTTGAGGACCTATGGGGGGAGGGTGGGGGTCAGCTGTGCCTGGAGGGAAGAAAGCTGGTGGCGCGGCGGGGGCGTTAGTCGTAGTATTGGGGCGGACGTAGCTCTTGTTTGGGCGAGGGGGGGGAGAGGGTACGGTGCGGGGGGGTGCGGGATCAACCATCCAAAGTTGCTTGGGGATGGAGCGCGGGGCTACACGTGGTTGGTGGAGGATGGGATGGGGGGAGGAATTGGTAGAATAGTGAAGGGCCGGGGGAGAGGGTTGGGCACGACGGCGCGCGTTCAGCAGGGGTGGGGGGGGGGGAGGGGAATGTAGGAGAGATGAGGGATAGGTGGAGGGGGGGGGGTGTGTGGCGATGGGTACGGGGGGGGGGATGTGAGCAGGGGGGATTCGGTGGAAAACATTGCTAGGAGAAGAGGGTGGCGGTGGGGGGGGAAGGTAGGATGGAATGTGTTGATGCGGGAAACGAGCGGGCTGGAAGGGGAGGGGAGGGGGATAGGGTCGTTGGGTGGTTTCTACAGACCGGGCGGCTTAGGGGGGGTGTCTTAGTATGGACCACGAGGCAATGGGACGGAAGGAGAGGGCAGGGGGGACATCTGCGTGGGAGGGGGGGGATGAGGAGACGGAGGGAGGGAGGTGAGGCAGGGGAGTGAGTGGGGGGGAAGGGGGAGGGGTGGGATGGGAGAGGGCAGGGAAGTCGTTGGGTGGGGAGGGGGGCGCGGCAGGGCTGTGGGGGGGCGGGGGGGAGTGATGGGGGACGAGCGGAGGGTGGGTAGGGGGGGGGCTGTGCGGGGCTGAGGTGTCGCGGGTGGGTGGACGGCAGCAGGCGTCATGGACGGAAGGGGTAGAGCCGACGTGATGGACGCGGGGGGGCTGGCGGAGAGAGCGGGGGCGGAGTGCGCGGGCTCCAAGGGCAGGGGGGGAGGGCTTTGCTAGCGAGCAGGCAGGCGGCTGGCGCGGATGCTGCCGGCCCTAGTATAGGGGGTGAGAGGGCGGGGGGGTGTGTGCCAGAGAGGGACTAGAGGAGGACAAATCCCCAGGGGTTGGGTCGGGGGGGGGTTGTGGACGGGGGCGGGGGGGGGGACGTGGCGCAGGAGGAGAAGAGGCGGGTGCCGGGGCTGGCGGAGGGCGCCACGGGGTGAGGGAGTCCGGGGTGTGGGGGGGGGGGGATAGGGGGGGGGAAGTCGTAGGGGGGTGGGAGGGGGTGGGGGGGGTGGGTGGAGGGTGGGGGATGGAGGGGGGGGGGAAGGGTTGCCCGGAGCTGGGAGCAGGAAAGGGGTGGGGGGAATGTAGGTGGCCGAAAGATGCGGGGTGCGGAGGGGGGGAGGAGAAGAGGGGGGCAGACGGGGGGGATAGCGGGGCGTGGTGAGGGTGTGGAGCGGGGGTAGAGGAGGGGGTCGTGGGAGCAGTGGGGGGTGGGGGGAGGGAGGGGAGGGGGAAGCAGGACGTGTACTATGGCCCGGAGGGGGCGGAGGCTGGGGGGGGGGGGGGGGTGGGGGGGGGAAAGCGGGAGGGAGGGGGACCGGGAGAGAGACGTGGCGAAGCGTGTGAGGGCGATGGGCAGTGCGGTGCGCGGCGCTGAGCGCGAGTGCAGGACGAGTGCGACGCGTGGAGCGGGCGGGTGGGCGCGCGGGGAGGCGAGGGGTTGTGGGGTGGTGGTGTCGCGTGCGGCGCGGGGAGGGGTGTACGGCGTGTGGGAGTGGGTGCGGGCAGTGGCGTAGAACTTAGGGGGGGGGGGGATAGCGCGGAAAAGAGTGTCAGAGTCGGCCGAATGAGGGAGGCGGGGCTGGGGGGATTGTCGAGTACTCTGGGAGGTTGGTGAATGCCGCGAAGACAGGGGGGGCGGACGGAGCGGGGATCACTAGGTTCGGGAGACAGGGGAGGGGATCGTGGCGTGGGGGGGGGACGGGCCGCGGTGGCGGCGGGAGGAAGGGGCGTAGGGAGGTAGTTGTGGTGGTAGAGACGGGGAGGGACGTCTGGGTTGTGTTGGTTGATGGAGCGTTCGGGGAGGGGGTGGTTGCGTGGAGTTTTGTCGTGGTGTGGGCGACACTGAGATGGGTGTAGGATTATTTACTTTTGGGTAATACAATTGGGTTTTTTGACTGGGTGGTACGGTTTGGCACGGAATGTTTGTTTGCTGGTTGATGTTTTGTATGGTTCTCTTTTTTTTTTTTTTGTGGTTTTTATGATATTTTAGGCCGGCAGGAGAAAGAGATCAGGTCGTGTTTGTTGTTATGCTATTGCTGTGTTTGTGTTTCTTCCTTTGTTTCTTTTTTCGTATGATTTATCGTTGGTTGTAGTTCTTATGCGAAGATTGAATTTGCAGTAGATCGATACTGATTTTGTTTTGTGTTTGGCGATTGTTTTATTGCTCATTTTATTAGTTGGGCGCGAGTTTTTCCTTTCTATTTTGCGTTATTCGTCTCCGTTATGAAGGAGAACTTCTCTTATATTTAGCCTGCTGTATATCCGCGTTTATTTTTAGAGATTTTTTGTTTTTATAGCAGAGTGTTTATGCAGTATGTGGTTTGACTCGTTATGGGCTCTGCAACGGTTGCCAGGACCTAGGCTGACCTACCGAGCGTTTTCTTATGGCAGTGCAGCCGTATCTATGTAGCAAGTCTAATTCGCTAGGTCCTGTATAGTATGGTGATTCACGTGATGGTAGCTTTTCCCTGTTTCCTAATGAGTTTAGCTGAGATAGGGAGCTAAGACTGCAGAAGGTCGTGGATGTTGAAGACTCTGACCTGTTTGCGATGTGGTTGCCGGGGAGGTCGTCGTGGTGTGTCATAGTGGGTGGAGTATGTTTTCGTCGGCAATGACGTGGTGCGGGGCAGGGTTTGTAGTGTTATTGGCGTTGCAGGTTAGGAGTGTGGGGCTTGTTGGGGCCGATCGGCTCGGCCGGACGGAGGTGGGGGTCAGTGGATGTGTAGTGGAAGCGCGAAGGCGGCGCATAGTAAGTTTTCACTGCCGAGCGCGATGCAGAGCCGGTGGGGTGTGTATGGACGAACCGAGATGGGGTCGGGAGCTGGGGGGTAGGTTGGGGATCGCTTGCTTTGATAGCTCTGCCTTCTCATGGACTTAGTGTGACCAGCCTGTAGGCTTTCGTTTTGGATGTGGTGTTGGGTTTTGTTGTTGTGTCATTCTATGCTCGCGGGGGCAAATGTCGTTTATTTGTGGCGCTATGTTGCTCGTTTTCTTATAGCATGTTTTGTACATGCGTGTATTTGCCTGCTGATTTGATTTGTATCCTTTTGTTCTCTGTTGTGTTGGGTTATTTGTTGCGAGTTTGATGTTTTTTGGTTTCTTGTTTAGATTTTATTCTTGCCACACGTGATAGAGACGGCGTATATTTTCTCTATAGCCCTAGTCCTGCGTTTATTTGCTTTCGTTTTTATCTTCATTCTTTATATTTTGCACAGAACAGTGCGCCTGCTGGTTTCTTTGCACCCCTTGTCACGTTTATTTAATTTTTTTTTTGATATATGCACACCGGCCGGCATAGGTATTCTGTTTTTTGTTGTCAACATTGTCGTATAATGTTACTTGTTTGGGATTATTCTTTCGCTTGTTTTTTGACAGAATTAGTCTTGTTTTTTGCACGACCAGTGTATCCCTGCCGTCTCTGTCGACGGGCAGGTTATCTTGCTGAGGGTTTCTGATTGTGCTTTTGCATGGCGCTGGGATGGGTACAAGACCGCACGGGTATCCCGGTTTAGTTATCCGTGTTAGAGCTGTGTTTGACGTTGTATGGATTGTTACCTCTTTGTGATCTTGATGTTTCTTCTTGCTCAGAATGGGTTGTATTCTGCTGATCGCTCAGAACCAACACAGTTGATAGAGTTATTTTTTATCTTTCTGTTTTTCTGTTTTTTTCTCTTTTTTCTTGCTATATGCTGCCGGGATTAATTTGATAATTGTCATTTCGCCCCTAGAAAGTTTTTAAGGATTTATTTTTTATGCATATGTCATCGTTTTAATTGACGCTTATGTCGGCTAGAATGCAAGCCCTGTAGCCCCCCAGTCATCTGTGTGTTTTTAGTTATCATTCGGCTATTTGAGTTAGTCAGTCTAGTGGTTAGGGTTATTTGAGCTACTTTTTGCGTAATTCACTTTTTTGAGCCCGGTGTTTTTTTT
This sequence comes from Pseudopleuronectes americanus, assembly GCA_038501795.1. Lineage (NCBI taxonomy): Eukaryota > Metazoa > Chordata > Actinopteri > Pleuronectiformes > Pleuronectidae > Pseudopleuronectes > Pseudopleuronectes americanus. The sequence continues at coordinate 1,836,129 of CM076736.1, read as the reverse complement.
CGCTTTTGTCTTGTTTTTTGCCCTCAGCACGATTTTATGTTTGAGGTTTAAATCTTATTTGTTTGCCTGATTGGTCGAAGGAGCCAGTGATGTGTGTATGCATCGCTTTTTCTGCAGTCGCGTCGTCTGTCTTGTGGTGTGTGGGTGTGGTGTTCCGGTTCACCGTGAATGTTCACTCGACGATTTTTTTATTCTTTTTTTTGCCGCTTTTGTTCTTTTTTGGCAGCAAGATACGTGAGAATTCTTTGCTGTTGTGGCAACGCGTATAGCAAGCACGATTAGTTTTATTTTTATTGCCCTCTTTTTTGTTACTTTTTGTTATTTGTTTTGAAGTTTTCCATGTAGGAATGGAGGAGCCTAGTGTGCATGTTTTTGCTATGAGATTGATTTTATTTTACTTATTTTTTGCAGGTTGTATTTGCTCGGCTTTCTTTTCTGTTATTGCAGATATCGATGGTGGCCAACAACGGAAAGATACGCGATGTTGTGGTTTTGTTTGCTGCCAAGGGAGAGACGAGATTAGACCTACAGGGTCGTGGTCGCTGTCGGGATATAAACGAGTGGCTCCCCTCTATACAGGGGTTCGGGGTGGGTGTGGCTGTAGGCGTGTTGGGTGTACGGGTCATAGTTGGTTGGATAGCGCTGTGGTTGCAGGACTGGTTTTTGCAGACGTGGTTAGATTTCTTTGCACGATTTTCTGTCGTAGATTGGCGTTTGACGCGGAGCCGACGTTGGGGTTGTGGTCTGCCAGGTAGTCGTGAGCTTGATTTGTGAGGACACCGTTATCTGGTGTGATGAGTTTGTTTTTAATTGGTTTCTTGGCCACAAGATGTGTGAGTTGGGACCCGTGCTGTATTTGTGCTTTTTTTATATGTAGGGTTCGTCTGCCTTACCGTCGCTGTCGACCCACAGATATGCTACCAGGTGTTAACCGTGTGATTTATGATTGCGATTATGAACGGTATGTTGTGCCTAGTTAGTGATTGAAGAACTGTGTCGTATTTTGTATCGTTTTTGATACAGAGATCTCAGTATTTTTTTTTGAACGTTATGTCGGATGTAGGACTAGTGACTGCCGTGTATTGGTGCCAGCCGCGAGCGCAGTTGCTACTGAGTATCGCAGAGGGCTTGTGTTATTCTATCTCTTGGTTCTTATTCCCGTTTCGTTTTTTTATTATATGAACTTATTTTTTTGTTGTCCGCGATTCATATATTGTCTATTATTTATTGTTATTTTTGTGCAGACGTGCGCTGTCTTGTCTGATCGTATTGTAGCGACAGATACAGTGTTTTCTATGCAGTGTGAGCAAGCAGTTAGAGGGGTAGTGAGGTTGTTATGAGGTTAGTTTTTGGTGTGGGTCAGTGTATTCTTTATGACCCAGGTAGTTACGACTGTTTTTTTCCATATATGTTTGTTTTGACTCACGTTATCTTTATTTTGGTTTGTTCTGGTCACGTTTAAGTAAAATTCGTTTGCCGCATGTTTTGGTGTATGTGTTTATTGTTTCATAGTAATTGTGGATTTTTCGCTGCGACTAGTTTTGACAGTACCTTGCATTTTGATAGACCGCAGATCGTAGTTATGATTTATGCTGTTTTTATTCTTTTTTTGTTTTCATTTTCTCTACTTATTTGATGTTGTTTTTATGTTATGCAGGGATGAAGTTTTTCGTTGTTATGAACTGTGACTCTAGCGATTGAATGGACCGGCCAGCGATGAAAGTGACTGTTTGGCGAATTGTGTGTCAAGGCTGCTTAATGTATGTAGCCTCGTAGTTAGTTGATTGGTCGTATGTATCGGCTAGATTTTTGCTAAGGTTTTGCTTTTTTTGTATTTAGATTTGCAGATTTTAATTTTCTATTTGTTTCTTGTAGTTTTTTGTTAGTATTCGTTTTTTTTTGTCTAGGAGCAGTTTTGTTTTGAAGGTTATTCTCTGCAGCCGCAAGACTCGGTGGTCGTTTATGCGTTTTATCGGCAGTCCTCTTGGCGCGTCTGTACACAGCGATTTTATGGCATATGCTGAACGAAGCCGGTCTTATCTTATCCATTGTTGCACAGTAAAGTTCGTTAGTATGTTTCTGATTGAGGATTGAAGCGTTACTCTCGCCCAGATTGAGCCAAGCGCGTCCTCGCTCACGCATTCTTGCATGGCAGACTTCTTCCCATGACACACTCAAACGAGTACTGCCTGACCGCATGTCTGCACATCTTTGACACCTTTTTTTTTTTGCATTGCTTTGTATGCGTTTTGTACTATTTATTTTTGTTTTGCGCAGGTGTTTTATTCGTATCTATTTTTTGAAGTAGACGGGAGTGAGAATTTCATTGACATGAGTGTGATGTAGCAGCTTATTTATGTGACACGCCACCACCTGGTTGTTGTCTTTTTCAAGTATGTTATTCTTATCATGCGTGTTATTTGAGAGGTCGTCGTTTTTTCTGGTTTTTTGTCGTTAATTTTTTGTTGCGTTTTTGCGAGTAGCGGCTTTGTTTTGCCCCAGGTTAGATCCAAGTTTATGGTCTCGAGTGTATTAAGTTGATAACCCCCCACCCCCCCCCCCCCCCCCCGCCCGGCCCCCCCCCCCCCCACCCCCCCCCCCCCCCCCCCCCCCCCCCCCCCCCCCAATCCTCCCTACCCAACCCCCCCCCCCCCCACCCATCAGTGGGAGAGAAATAGTGGGTGTACGGTAGCATGTATATATAATCCTAACTGTGGAAAAGCCACATTCTACCCTGGGTGCAGTTTCCCCCCCAACACACACACACACACACTCCTTCCCAGAAATGATCATAAGGAGCATAGGATTTCTCTCCGAGCCTCGCTGGCACCGTGGAGTCTTTGCAGTGTAAATCAGAGGAGGCCCCCCCTCCGGGTCCTCGGCCCCTGCGCACTGATGTGACCTGACTGCCTCCACCCGCCTCTTAACGATCCATCACTGCGCATTAGCTGCCAACACCTGCACGAACACCGAGGAGAGAGAGAGGAAAAGCAAAGTTCGCAGGGGAGCATCACCTGTTCCCTGCATCGACGGGTTCATCCTGATGAGGATGATGATATTAAATAAAGCACCATCGATTAAACATGTGGAGGAACTTCAGAGGACCGGAGCGGAGGAGCACAGATACGCACATGATGATGGGCAGCAGGAGGCAGAAGGAAACAGACAGTAAACATCTCTGTGAGCGACCGCCGCAGGAAAACCCGTGTCCACGGAATACTAATGACCCAGTAAGCGACGGGACGACACGGAGATGCACAGAGAATTAAAATACGCCGCGCGAGGAGATGCGGAATCCGGAGGAAATCACTCACCGGGAGGAAGATGGAGTAACTTCACCAGATGGTGTCTGGCGTCGCAAAAGTTGAGCTTCTTATCTCCCCCACGCACCAAATCGCAGGAGAGAAGCTGGTGCGAGAATAAAGAGTTGGAAAGTTCTTCTCTGGATGAAATTAGTCCTGATGGCGGAGCGGAGCTGCGGGAGATCGGCCACTGGATGGATCGCGCGTAAAATGCTTCACCCTTGGCTGGGATGTGGAGAGTCAGACTCTCTCTCTCCCTCTCCCTCTCCCTCAACCTCCCTCCCTCTCTCTCCTCTCTCTCTCTCTCCTCTCTATATCTCTCTCTCCTCTCTCTCACTCCCTCTCTCCTCTCTCTCCTCCGTGCATCCTGCGCAGTGCTGCCTCTGTGCAGGGAACCCCAGCTGCGGGGTTTGGGGCATTTATCTCTCTCTCTCTCTCTCTTACACTGGGAACATAAGGGGTGCGGGGGGTGCGCAGCAGTAGCAGCAGCGAGGAATAGCGAGGAGCAGCGATCAGCAGCGAGGAGCCGGGGCGCCGGACGAGACAGGAGGAGGAGAAGCTTCACATCTGAGCCAAACCCTCACTGACTGGAGCGGAGATGGAGAGAGGGTAGGAAGGGAAGAGGGAGGGAAGGAGAGAGGGAGAGAGAGAGGGAGGGAGGGAGATAGGGAGAGAGAGATGGATCCAAAGAGTTGGACCAGAATAAGTTGGCGAGGACGAGGCGTCAGAAACTCACACGCACGCCGCGTCTTTGGCTCAAATCAGAGAACGAGACGAATTCAGTTTTTCTGGGTCCAAAACCTGCCAAGTTTGTTGGCAGCAGATGGCTCGACGCGCCCAGTAAAGAGGTATAGGCTCGATGGTGAAAGGGAATTCAATAGGAAAATTCTTCACACCTTCGACCAATGAGAGGAACTTACCACCATCACCACCCCCCCTACACACACACACACACACATACACACACCCTCCCCTCCTGCGTTCACCTTGAGAATGAATGAAATCCTGAAAGGTATCTAGGAGATGTTTAAAAAAAACACATTGGTTGTTTTTTGCAGATGAATAAGTTCCTTCTCATGTTTCTTGACATTTGCCTTAAATTGTTATTTCTCATGGAAACGTCACACTTTCAAAATACAACTTTTTAAAACACGATATCTCTACTCTGACTTTATTTTTGTTGTTTTTGTTTCTCACCCAATTAGCTGCAGACCGAGCTCCTGTGGTGACAGGAGGGAGGCTGCACCCCCACACTCACACACACTGTCCAAACCAAACAGTATATTAGTTACATCCCTAATTAGTGACAGGAAACACACAGTGTGCACCGGTGTCTCAGCTCAGAGATGATTCTCCTGCAGACTCAACAGTTTGTTGGTTTTCTTGGTAGCAGGTGGTTTTTCACTTCTTCCTTACACCTGTTCTCACTTTGCATTTCCCTTTAAACACAACACCAGGCCATTAGTCACCAATGCATTATGCAGTCCTTGTAGCATTCTCCGTGCTCTTTGCCGTTTCGGAGACAGAATACATTACACCGCCGCTGCTCTTTTTTGTCTCCCCTGCTTTGTCATCTAGGAAAAGAGGGAGCACCGAACCAAACTAATAGAAAGAGCAGCCTCTGTCTGTCAAGCCTGGAAGAGCAGTTAGCAAATGCTGAAATCACTGACATTGGACAATGCACAGGTATAAACAGGCAGGAGTGGATTAAAGGGGAGGGGGGATTCTTTTTGGAGGAGGTAGAGGGAAAGGCAGCTGAAGGGGGGCGGGGGGGCTCGGTGATGTCCAGATAAACGGGAGGAGAGCATGTAAAGCTGGACTGTGACCGAGAAGTCAACTTACAGGATGTGTGGAGACAGAGTGCAGAGGGAGAGTGGCTGTGTGATGATAGAGGGAGAGGTGAGAGGGAGGAGAAGGGGGCGGTTTATCGCAGGAGAAGAGGGGGAGTGAGGATGGGAGGTGGGGGGTGCAGCGGTTCAGTGCTGAGAGTTATTTAATTGGAGAGTGACATTGGGAGCTCGGCTCGTCAGCGCTCTCCCCATCAATCAGGCGCGGTCAGGAGATGCCCGAGGTGATGGGGCCCCTCCGGGATCCCACCACGGCCCCGGCATTTAACCGCCGGCGCCTCCATTACACCTCCTTACCACCGGCCCCATCAGGATGCTGTGACCTCCGCTCACCTCAGCCCACAGAGTTATCTGCTCCCCGGCGACACGCCACTTGACGCAGCCTTTCTGTTCACAAACACACAAGAAGAAAAAAACAAATAGTGCTGGGATGGTGGAGCAGCTCATTAATGAAATATGACCTCCAGGAAGAATCCGACTCCTGCCAGCGCCTGCTGCGGCTCGGCTCCTCCTGGTCGGATTCTGCTGCTGGAACAAAAAGACACAGATAAACGTGGACCGATGCTCATAACAGAAACATAAGTGGATGCATTGATCACTGGTGTTAATGGCTGGTCGGTCTCTAACCTGCTACCAGACAGTTGACATTATAATTCCAGTTACTGCCGCTCACTGTAATTGGAAACAGATGATTGGAACATTGACCGGCCAATTTCAGGGCCGAAACAAGGTATCGATTTCCCCCAGTGGACGTTTAAAGAAAACAGGTTTTGCTTTGCTCGCAGCTGAAGAGCCACCAGAACACACGCCAGGTTTTCTGGAACATCACGGCTCAGACTGGGCGCTATGCGGAGTCTGGCACCGCTTCATAAACACCCGGCGAGGAGGATGATGATGAAACGGCCACACGCACAGGATCCGCATTCTGCTCATCGTGTGCACGCAGAGGAGAACATCCACGGTGAAACATGGAGAATATCATCACACTTTAATTTGCTTTGATTCAAGTTTCTGTAAGGTTTTATGAAAATAGGATTCACTGAACGCTGTGTTGGGCTTCGGGATCTTTAGTGCTGGTGGAGCAATGACTCAAAGCCAGTGACCTTCTTCACACTGTGGTCTTGACAGTGGGATTCTGATTCATCCTCAAACTGAATTCCACTTGGTGGATGTTCTAACTCTTCTTTGAGTCCTTCTCCACTCCGTAACTCTACTGAGACATTTGCACACGAGTGAAAATGCCTTATGCCATGATTGTTTTATTTAATTTTAATTTTAAACCTCGTTGTTGATTGATTTTTGTTGTGTCCAGACACATCAGACGCAGTGTTTGTGTAAGCCAGGCTCAGCCTGTGTGGGTTTCACATTGCACACAGAGTGTGAACATGCATTTCACTACATGGAGTTCATAGGGCTGCAGAGAGCCGGGGATCAGAGGCAGCGGAGGGGCCTTGATGTTCAAGGGACAAGGCCGGGGAGTTGACGTCCCCCCCCCGACTCCACCACCATGACCAAAATACAAAAGCCCCGGCTTATTTGCATTCGCTGCATCAAAACATTCCCTCTCTTCCACTTTGAGAGCAGGGATTTGGACTAATCATCCGGCAAGTATTGAGTGATTACATTTTCATCAGATGCAATGTAAGAGGGTCGAAAGATCAAGTGAACTAATGGACGACCTAATCATGGTGGATTGGCTGTATCGATTCAGATGGTCATATCCTCATTGTCCACCGGGCCACGGGAGCCGGGGGAGGAAACGATCCCTCATCGCTTGAATCCACCATATTCCAGAAACCCCTCCCTCAGATTACACTAATTCCCCCCCCGTACCTCCTGTGTTCCCCGGGGGGGTTAAATAGATTACGGGGGAGGAATGGCAATGTTGCTGAGTTGCAGCTTAGAACTTGTCTTCCAGAGGGTTTCGACTTCAAATAATTTACTGTAACAGGTTTTTATCAACTCTACTTTTTATTTTTCCCCCCTCACGAGGAGATACTGCAGAGCACGGGGCTGCTGCATATTCACCCTCCATACATAAACTGCCTTAATCCTCATTGATATACAGTGTGTTGGGAATGTTGACATGCTTGCGGCTGCAGTTTTGCACACAGGCAAAAATTATGACTTGGTGGTCGGTGACACCGGCTGCCAACGCTGCAGAGACAGTCACTCTTCAAGGGCAGTCTTCTGCATGCGTGTGAATAATCAATGTTGATGAGAGTTTATCATGAAGTCGTGGCGTCTTTCATACACACGTCACTAATATCACCTCTGCAAACCGCAGGCAGGAGGGAGGCTGCGTTCGAGGAGACAGAGGCGCCGTAGAGAGGAAAAGAAAATCTGGGTAAATACTTGAGATTGAGAAGAGGTGCGGGTGACCGACAAGTACAGAGGTCACTCTCAGCAATTTCCCTCCAGACGTGTCACAGCAGGTCCCTGAAAGAGAAAACGTCTCACTGCAGACAGTCGTGTTCATTCACCTCAGTTTGTGTCGAGTGAGACGGCGTCCTGATCCGAATCCTAATGACACACCAACTCGCCGGCATTCAGCGGTCTGTGTGTCACCGAGCGAGAGACGAGGAGAGAGAGCAGCGAAAGCTCGAGCTGGGCTTTCTGTTCCCTCTCAGTCCTGCACCAACAAAATCACCTACAAATGGGAAATGAAGCAGCCAGAAGAGATCCTCCTCGTCAATACAGCCACCATCAGACTGCACGATGCAATACAAACAGCCTGGAGGTGAAGGACCTCCTGTCTCACTCAGCCAAAATGATATGAAATATTTGAAGCATCTAAAACTTGACCTGAGAATTCATCTTTTAATTTATTTTAGCTCACTGCCACTAATTTAAATCTCTCGTAAACTACACAACAGCAGACAGACAACGTTAGTGAACTGCTGGTGAACCGTGAAGCATTTAAGAGAACATAAGTCACTACTTCTTATGACAAATGGAGGGAATCAAAACATTATATTGGCCTCAGGTGGAGGGAGACAGTGAAGTGGATGCTAACAATGCTGGATGCACAAATAGCCAATTGATTTCAGAGGTTAGCTAAAATAACTTGAGTTTAAAGAATATGTATATAAGTATTTTCAACTTTTTTTAAGCTTTGATGCCATGAGAGCAATTATAAGCAATATTTTGCATTGCAATAAAGTTATTAAAGTCATTAACTTGGAGTTAACACATCTGCTTTACGCTACTTTAGATAGATGTTCAGCTTGTTTAGCATTTTGACCCAAACTTGACAGTTTCAGTAAATTCTCACTCCTCTGATAATGAAGTTGTTTGCCCTGGCAGACATCTCTAAAAATCCTCCCTATCTTACCAACTGAGTAAGACCTGGCAAAACTAATTGCTCGTTGGAAAAATCAGACGGGACAGGAAACAGCACGGCTACACCTTCGTAGCTTAATCTGTAAACACTAACAACGCACAAAGACAAGTCGCTAACAAAGGTCGCAGCCTTTTCCTTTGTTGAAAAGAATGTGACGACAACTTCCTATGAAAGAGAAAGAAAAATCCCCATTGTCTGGTTTAACTACTGTAGATCCAAGTCGACAAAAAACGCTACACAATCTAGTGTTGAATTTTCAAAAGATTGATTGCAATGGAAAATTACAATTCAAATTCCGAGTTTCTTCTTCATTGTTTTAAGAAATCTGGTTCCATACGGGATCACATCTGTATTCATGTATTCACCTTTATGTGTTGTACCTGCAGAGTCTGGCTTTTCAATTAGGACTTCCTTGAAAAGGTGGTTCACATATTCCAATCCCCGACAGCCTTGACAACATATCACCCGGATACTTTTCTTTCCATTTTGAAAAAAAATAAAAGAGGGGGAAAATAATGTCACCTTGTGTTACATACACCGGGAGAGAAATAACGAAAGAGCCGGTGGAGAGCGAGCACCAACACGACAGAAATGAGGACGGGAGGAGACATGGACACAGATGAGGAGGGACAGTAAAGAGACAGTGAAAGAAGAAAAAGGAGGAGAAGGCACTGGCTTTGTCATGACAGTCCCCCCCCTCCTGCACCCCCCATGGTGGAGAAGATGTGTGTTCACATGCTCCAGTAGTCAGGCTGAAAAACACAGGCCTGTTGCATTCACTCCAGCAGAGCCATAGCACTCATGGTTGCCTGGCTGGCAAAGAGCTTGTTATCCGACACATCCCTTCATCTGCTTTTCACCGCTTCTTTTCCACACATCCCATTTTCATCCACCGCACCCGCGAGCATCTGCATTCTGTTTGCTTCAACAAGCCCCCGTGTCTCCTGGCCACCGAGTAACAAGGAAACACGAGGCGCATTTTAGATTTTTTGCTTTGCAAGACACAGGTGAACACAAACAGCTCACCCGCAAAAAGCCCAGGTGGCGTTTGCATCCGGCGAAGCGCCCTGATCCCGAAAATCAAATACGGTCCCGCCGAGCCGTCCTGCTGCTGACAGGAGTGACTTCCCCGGGTCTCAAGAAAAAGGAAATGAACAGAGATAATCTAATGGGCTCAATCACCCGACAAGTGTCAGATGTGGATACACAGGTCTGCATCAGGGGCCGGGGTTGACTGAGTATATATACACTGTGCTGTGAAAGACCTGAAAAACAGAGCAGGTTCTTCTTTTTGTCTCATTAACTCCTCGGATTTCTACTCTCCCCATTAAATCTGCTTTGGGTCTTCATGTGAATGGGATTTGCAGGAGCCAAGAACAATAGCTGAGTCGACGGGTGGAGGGCAAACAGAACAGGACACGTAACAAATCATCTCCTGAACACGGGAAGGGAATTTAAAGTAAGGTATTGTTTCAGGAGGCCACACAGAGGCGATGGCTCGGTGGGAGCTGTGAAATACTTTGTTAGGATGAAGCTTCTTTTTCTAATGTCATCTCAGAACAGAATGAACTTTTCAGAAAAGGAAAAGCATAAGGTGTTGTTTTTGTGTTGCCTGGGAAATCGAGGAGGAAAATGTCAAAACTTTTCAAACTGTTGTTTTCCCTGGTGGCTACTGGTTTTGAGTGACTGTTTGCTCAACACCTCGACCTACTGGTTGTTGAGTTACTGAAATGTGAGAATCCCAGTCATCCCATTCTCATCCCACTTTGCAGGTGTGTTGCCATCAAGGTAACTGGTCTTTACTCATCGTAGCTCAGTTACTGCAAGTCACATTTGCTTTTCAAGTAAGTCGCAACCAGCATTACCAGTATTACCAGCGCGTGGCCCACCTCCCCAGTAGCCTTAACTTGGGCATCTCAACCTGTGGATATCTCCAAGAGTATTTACAAAAATCAAACAAATGCAAAAGTGTGAGATCAAGAATGAATGTTTTGTTTATCTAACATTAACGTTAGTGGCAAATAAGTGACCAGATGGTTTATTATTTCAAAGGATGAATTCACATTCGTCTAAAACTCGTTCCACTCAAGTTTGATGATTAGCGAGTTTCCTTCCTTTAGCCTCCAGCTAACCTCACCACTCATGTGCTGCAGAATCAGAGGCTTCATATTGTCAGTCTGAGAATGACGACAAACATCCGCCTCTAAATGAGATTCCGCTCGCATAGAGAAAGACACAGAGGGAAATAAAAAAATAATAAAAGGAGGAGGATGACAAATGGTGATTAAATCCATTGTCTGAAAAATGGCTGCAATCAGTATGTGAAATAAAGATTAAGCAACAACGAGCTCTGTTGATTATTAATGTGACCGGAGAGAAAGTCTCACAAGTTCCCCGAATAGCTCAGTTCATTGTTAAATTTCTTTCTCCTCTCCTTTCGAAACACTTTGATTTCTCATGTGAGGACGAGGCCGCATTCGAAATGAGAAAAGTTCTCCTCTGGTGCGGCAGCAGAGCTCAGGACAGAGCGGCACGAGTTGATTGAGCCGGTGGTGTGAGCGTCTGAAGCCCTGTAAGCCCCTTTTCAAGAAAGGTCCCTCAGGGGTTTTCCATGGTTCATGGTGTGCAGGGGGCCACACTGGCTGCAGCTGACAGGCCCCCCCCCCACAGGCCCCGGCAGCTGCCAGGATGAAGAGGCCGCTCGGTGGACACATGGTGACAGGAGCTGATGTGGTCGTCCGCGTCCGTCACAGCTTTCATTTCCCGCTCGGTGCCATCGATTCCCTCGCCGGGTGACATCAGTGACACTGTCTTTTAATCTGTTGCAAGGAGCTTGACCCGGGGAGCACGTCTTCTGAGGATGAGAACAAACCCTCGGCTGCTGGCGCCCAAACGGAAACAATCGCTCCCCTGCCAGTTCCAAGGAGAACGTCTGAGCGGTGACACTTCTGATCTGAAAGTTGTTTTGCTTTTCACCAATAGAGAGAATCCCGAGGGGTGAGGGGGGAATAAGAGAAGCTGGGCTCCACGGAAAAAAGGGGCAGAAGGTGGGAGAATTGGGAGAGTTGGTTTTAAAGGGGAGGTTGTGAGTGATGAGTTATTAACACGAGACAGAAAAAAACATGTTGGAGACCATTAGGCTACAGGGAGGTGGTGACATATCATTTTCTCATGTGGAATCCCCAGAATCACGCTCGGCTTCTTCCACGTGTTGTCAAAACAGTTTTGACATATTGTCCCAGCGTCAGAGGAACGGGGGGGGGGACAAGCCCTGCATTTGGCACGCGAAAAATTAAAGGTCATTTTGAGAAAGTGAAAATTAATGCGAGCTATCAATTTCAGCTTTTGAAAAAAAAATAAAAAAGTGACATATTTCAACCTGACACATTTTAATTAGGGCCATCAATAGTATGGCAACAGCAGCTAATGGTGCAGAAGACACAACCGGGATAAGTTGCCTTGGCTCTAACTGCCGGGAAAACGGGATCTGAAGCAGTGGTCTCACACAAATGGTTTGTTTTTTCTTTGAAATGAGGGAAAAACAGACTGTCAGACGGATACATGATGAATACCTCTATAGCCACCTATAGCAATATCAACAATGCCGACTTGCGGTGTGATCTCACTTTTTGGATTTCCTGCTCTCTAAGTGATTGTTTGAGCAAATTGGTGCCGTCTGCGGCGGATCTGGCAAAAACTGTCGGTGATTTAATTAACTTTTCTCTCCCCGAGAAAAAAGCCAAAAAACAATCTTCTGCGGGCGGATATCCGAAATAGAGGAACCTTCTTCATTAGAGGCGCACTCTTTAAACTGCTCCCTGCTTTTGTCCCCACCACCAGCCCCCCCCATCCCCAGCAGAAGCAGCACCATCCGCCCCACATACACTCCCTTCCATCCCGGAGAATAAATAAGATAAAGGAGAGCAATGAACGCGTCCATCATTCAAAGTGGAAAAGGGTAATTTAGCTTGCCCCTCCTGACAGCTTTACAACTTTGCACGCTATTCTATTTTAATTGGCAATCATGAATTAACCGAACGAGAGCCCTGTTGCCGATGTCTTTCTCATTGCAGCTTTTAATTGGGTTGACTTGATGAGTTCCTGAGATAAAAAAACAGACAATATATTCTCATGATTGGCAACTCGTTTTGTTGCCACGTAATTAGGCTGCAGACAAATTTCAGAACATAACCGTTTCCTCCTCAGCCGGGCGCCCCCCCCCCACCCACACCCCCACCCCCCCACTCATCCTTTAATCAGACACATCTCTTCGGAGTGAAGGGGCGCTACCTGCGGCACCGTCAAGTGTTCCGTGTGACATGATGAATGTTTAGTGCGTGTTGCTTTTAAACTCGACTCTGTCATGTTTTCATTTGTCTGGAGCAAAGTATTGATTCTCCTGTCAGCTGGTCAAAGGATCCGGTTCCTCACCGGCATGGACACAATTTTATAAAAAGGTAAAAAGATGGAAACAGTCGAATGCAGCAACAATCTGATTTGAATGAAATGGCAGCTTGCTCCGACAGAGCAGTGAGCGAGTTCTTTTTCCTTCTTTCTTCCTGCTGGTTCCTAATGATTAGGACAATCCCCGCGGCGCCTCAGACTCACCCTAACACTTTTACATATAAGGTCAAATGTTCAAAGCTTTTTCCCTTCGCTCTCACTCCATTTTAAAAATAGGACGGAGAAGAAAAAAAAGGGGAATTAAACATTAATGGGCTGATGAATAAATATTTTGTGTCTCCAGGACTCAGCACTTTCGCCCCATTCCCGCAGCCGCTTTAATTAACTCTTCCTCAAGCCTTTTGTGAATTAACACATCTCTCTCAGTGTCCTTCGACATTGTTTTTCTTTTTTTACACCCAAAAATTAGCAGAACCGTGCGCATCGCGGAGGGACGCTTAATTATTCGACCTCAGAGTCACTATTTTAACTTACAGTGCAGATTTCTCCCTTTAGATGTAAGTCAGACGTGTTTTCCTTGAGGCGAAGCTCGCACTTGGGATGTTTTTGTTCTCACTAAATAGTATGTAAAATCATTTCCAGATACAAAGTAGAAGACTTTCATTTCTGGTATTCAGAAGAAGACTGCAGGCCGGGAACAAAAGCTGCAGTTTTTTGGACAGTTCTGCTTGTCTTATATCCTATGACTATTTCTGCTGTTTACTTCTAACCACCTTACACAGGGACACTTCTTCTTTAGCAGAGCTCTCTAGGATCTATTATTGAATATCTCCTCCTTTACTATTTCCGTAGACAGCAGAGAAGTGAGAGGCTCGATCCGGCTGTAAATACTGTCATGCTTGGTCCCGAGCTGTCAAAACACTGAGAAACTCATTTTAAAAATGTATAACTTTGACCTGAAATCACCGACCACTGAACACAAGGCTTTATTGTTGAGCCACTCCAGCAAAAATAAAGTTTACGGGGATGATGGCAGAAATACAGCAGAGAGAAAATGAGATTGTGGACACCGATTGGTCATTTGACAAAAAGCAGGTTTCCTTATTACAAATTTACAAATGTTGATTTTGCCAGCTGAAACTACACGTACACAGATTTGATCCATCCCCACTTCCTCCCACTATCCAGATATGAAGCCAAAGTATCCAAGATACAAACACCTCCATCTTGTTCATTTGGACATTCGACCAAATCTGATTATTCAAGACATTCACCTCATACTTTCTGCTAAACTATGACTAGACAGTTGTCCCTGGGAGATGTTTGGTGAGAGGTCAATTGATGCTGTGTGTCAGCAGGACAAAAAAATCAATCAATAAAGTATAAACATAGAGTTTAAGACATGTTTCCAGCACCTGGCCTTGACCTTTCCCCCATTAAAGGCAACTCCAGCTTAATCCTGCATTACCTCCACTGTCAGTCAGAGTGCAGCTCCTCTTCCTGGATTATATTGTTTATATATATTTTGTTTGCTTCGGCCCATGCTTGCCCCTCAGATTCCTTCCCGCCACATCTGCTGGCAGGTGATAAATGTGACATCACTCCATCAGAGGATCATTAAATGTCAGGTCCTGGCGCGTCATGGCAGTGAGTCGATGGCGTGGGGGGAGGGGCCCGTGCGAGCGGAGGAATCGCCCGGTGGAAGATCCTGCTGGGGAGGATCAATGGCTCATCTAACACCCGCATGGCCCCTGCTGAACCGGGCAGCACCACTCACACCAGTCACACACTCCCTGCCTGGAGATGAGGCGGTCTGGCGGCTCGGAGATGAGAGTTCACAGCCAGATGAAGCCACTTGTGGAGATTTGTTGATGTATTACGAGAGGGCCGGGGACAGAATGAGGAGAGTCGACTCTCTCATGCTTCTGCACTTGCACCGATCAGCCGGAACCAGAAGCAGTTGATTCCACTTCCTCCGGTTGTCCAGAAAGTGAAGCGAAAATATATTCTGGATATTTGTGTCACCATTTTGTGCAGTTTATGTTATTTAGAGCCACAGTATCGAGGTCCCAGCAATACCAATCAGAAGTCAGTGTTACCTGTTAATCATGATGTTTTATCTTGTTTGTTTAGCATCAAATTGCAAAAAAAAACTATTTTACAGGTATATTTCGACTTTCTGGTTTGTTCCATGTCCCCTCTACAAACAGCCAGGATGCCTTCCAACCTCCAGATACAGTTTAAGACTGGGACTTGGCAGCAGATTAAAGTGAAACAGCAGCGTCTGCCTGGTTTGACAGGAAAAAAATTCCAGACTTTGGATTTTCTAATTCTCCCATTTCTCTTGGATCCTTCCTTATGATGCGATAACGTGTTTACACCAATGCTCATCTACTGAAACTGATGTTCACGTTTTCACACCATGCAAGCACAAATCAGGTGGTGCTTTATTTACCTCACTGCATCTGACTCACTTAGCACCACAGTGGTGGAATAAGCTGTGTGTTTACTTAAAGATGCTGGATTCTCCAAGGGCGGCAAGAGATGAACAGTGTGACTTATGTTTAAAAAAGGGAAACTGGCAGAAGATGCAGGTTCTCACGCCTTTTCTCTGCTCAGGTGTTCAAAGGGCATCGGGGGCGGTGAAAGGCGACTGTTCAACAAGATGCAAAATTACTTTTCAAACAGAATTCAAATCTGTAAGCATGTTGGGTTCGACCTTTCAACGTGGATATTTAATCATTCTTATCAGCTTATGTTTTTCTGCCGCAGGAATCTTTCAGAAACAAGACCGAGGCTTATTTTTCTTCTCCTCCATCGTGCTCCTGTATTTCACACACACACACACACACACACACACACACACACACACACTCCCCTCCATGCAGCAACAGTAAGGTTGTGCAGATAGTAGAAATAGACGGGAGATTGAGTAATTACTCGAGGGAACAATTCAACATTTTTGGAGAATACGCTCGCTTGTTGAGTTGGACGAGGAGATCAATACCACTCTCTATGTCTGTGGGGTAAGTATAGAGCTCGCCGTGCCAAGAAGAATACATGGAACAAAATGACAGAATCATTATACATAATTCTTTAATTGAAGAGGTGCTGGTAGATGGATATATTTATAAAAGCCAGGCTACTTGTTTCCCCTTGCAACGGCTAATTGTAGCTGTCTTAGTATAAAGGCTATGGAGCTACACTAGCATTATACAAAAGTACACACGTAACTCTCGTTTCCAACTCATTTTAATTGTCAGGCTTTTGTTCAGTGAAGCAACTAAATTTAGGGTTAGGGTTAGACAGAGAAGACATCAGGTTCATCTTTATACGTTTGGAGAAAGCCTGGATATAGCAGAGCTGTTTCCATTACCAAACAATCTACATTAAGATAATTCACGGCTGGCTTTGCACAAAGATCAGAAAACGGGTCTAAACTGGCATATTCTGGATTTTGAACAGTTAACTACACAAAATATAATTACTGTGCTAATGCTAAACTAAGCTAGCAGTTTCCTGTCTGTAGATTTATGTATGGAAACAGGAATAAGAGCAAACATTTTCTCGTATAAGCACGGAAACAAATAAGCCCCTTTTTTATTATATACGGTTTATAAATACATATGAAGAGAAGATCTGGATATACTGTATAATTCAGTTTAATGCATCAAGGTAAAATAATGTTGGAACATGTGAACACAACTCACTCAGATCAGGTTCATGTACCACGGTTACATGAACCTGAAACATGTAACCGTGAGTGCACACTGTTATTGTTGCCATGGAATCCCACACAGGACACACAAAGGAGCCCGGCTCGGGGCAGCAGCGGTTTCTCATGTGGTAATAGTCCACAGGCTATTGAAACAGTAATGTCTCTCGCCTGGAGGAGAGCAAACAGAGAGGCAGAGCGGCGATAGGGATTCATCAGGTCTGCCGCCTCTAAAGCCCCCCCCCCGATCGTGGCAGAGTTAAATGAATTGGTCTATCAGCACGACACCTGAGAGACAGTCGTTGGGAGTCTGTCAAGATAAACTCTTAAGGATCTTGCGGAGGGGGGCGGTTAGGGCACTGCAGCAAGGTCATCGTCACATTGCATCAAACGGGGCGCTGTGAGAGCTTTTTGTTCTCCTGTGTGAAGTGTCCCATTTACCCAGAGGTAACAATTAGGACTCATCTGTCGGCGCCCGCTAATGTGTTCATTTGTGATTCCACACTGGAAGCCTTCACTCGCCCATTTGTGCTTTCATGGCTGTCGTTAAAGTCCAAGGTGTTTTCCAGTGAATGTTGTGGCCAGATTGTCACTGGTGCTTGTCATTCTGGGCTTATGTTCTTTCCCCAGATATGATATTGTTAAAGTTTGCTGCCTTCGAGGGTAGTGACATCTTTTTTTTTCTTATATTTTCCCCCTCCAGAGTGAAAGGTGTATTTCAGTGTCACAGGAGTTGGGCTCAACCCAATCTCCCAGTCTCCCCCCTGATGTACCCGGGTCACCCACTTGGTTACAGTGAGCTTTATCAGATGTGACAGCTTTGGTCCAATAAAGTGGAGGTCTTTAACAAGTGTTCTTATAGTTGAATTTGTGCAGAGGGCGAATGTAAGATTGTATCTCGCCATCTTGAAGCAATTTCTCTCTCCGATTCCCGAGGCTGTTCCATCACGGCTGAAGGTCAAAGATGTCTGTCAAAGGTTCTCATAAAGTTCAATTTACACGCTCTTCATTGCTGCAGACACAGATTGCCTTTGCGCTATGTAAACAAAATTATGATGCAAGCAACACATAAGCAATATATACTCCAATCTCAGCATAATTCGGGCGGTAATGAAGTTGCACTTGAACGAGAGGGAGCTGTTTGCGATTCAGGCTTTCAGGGAATAACAGACTGCGAGTCAATTCCAGCAGGTCGGTGGGAGAGTGTGGCGGCGAGATAAAGGCGAGGCGACATTGTTTGAGTCTTGATCCTGATGCAGCGCTCCTCTGCAGGGGGATTGCACTCTAATACATTTACAATGTAGAAATCAGCCTCGTCCATTGTCCTCTTAGCCCGCTGCGCAAACGCTGAGAGACTCCAAACACTTTTTGCCTCCATCTCAAGATTACACGTCGGCTGTTCCCTCGACCTGCCTCTCCGCCCCTCTCCTCGCCTCCTCTCTCCGGAAACTCTTTCATTTCACAAACATCTGTTGGCAAAGGGGAATCCCTAATCTCTCAAGGGCTTTCACTCAAATTTCATTATTGAGACAAAATGCAGATTTGAGTCACTGCAGATGCTCCCAGTTTTTTTTATTATTATATATTTATATTTGTCATTTTTCACTCTATTTTAATGGATTTATGGAAAAAATATAAAACATAATCCAGTGGCCCAACATACACTCAATTACTTAGGTTTCGATTCTGCACTCGCAAACAAACTCTGATGGCCTCTGTGATAAATTCACATGATTGTTGTCTGCCCGGCCGGCCTGACCCCAAAATCATTTTCTGTTTCGGGGTGGGGTGCATATGGGATTAGCCGATAGCAACAGCAATGCAATGCAAAGCACAGATATCATAAAGTCTTAAAGGATTAGTTAGATATCTTGTGAAACACACTTATTTGCTTTCTCGCTATACAAGCTTCGTGGTAAGTTACAAGTTAGCTTAGCATTGAGATAAGAAATCCCATTCCAGCCGGCAACAAGGCACAAAATCACAACTTTATCATTTTACATTTCAGTTGTCATCTGATATATTTGGATGAGTTATTGTCTCGAGGGACATTACTCTTTCCATATTCCTGTAAAATAATAATTGACTGATTTAAACCTGGAATATGTGGTTCGTTGATCTAATTTGACTTTACAAGCTGAATAGTCAAACTTTAACAAACTGCTGCCTTTATCTTGAGCATGTGGATCTTTTAAAAGTTGGGTTTATGTCCATGGCGCTTAATGTGAGTCCAATATTCTCAGCTCGTAGCTCTGTTTCAGCCACAAACTTGTGTTTCGTGTTAAACTGCTTCATGAGAACTTTTCACTACGAACTTTCCCTTTTGTTAACATCGAAATATGGATGAAAATGTTGTAACTTTTCTTGCTGCAGCACAATCATAGACAACGCCTCAGTATCCTGGAGCAGTTACAAGAGACCCACTGTTTCAAAAGGAAAGTTTTGAGCCTCTGAGTTTACATTCGGTACGAAAGACTAAAAGTAAATCTCTGTATAATTATCTTACAGTAATTTTTCTATTAATTTCTAAAGGAAATCTGCAAAAGGCTTTAGGGCCTTGATGAAATCACCCCTCGGAGTATTACGAGTTTTATATTCTGTCTTTTGGGATTCACATTTCTAGACAATGTGAGAGATATATCTGAAAGTTTAAATGTGTGTTCGATCCATGCAAAACTATTTGATTTTTGATGAAAAGATAAATAAATAAACGAGCATGCCTGACTGCCTTAATCGACGGCAACAAAAAGAGGACGGCAGCTGCAGCCCGTGTACAATAGTTTCCCGTCCGGGGACTGAACAAAGCTGTGGCCTCTCTCCCATATCAACCACATCACCTGGACTGGGAACACGATCGGGAAGCAGAGGCGAGAGGGACGGAGCCTAAACTCAGGCGGATACCACAGTCTTATGACATTTTAAATAAAGAGATTTAACGAATTAATACATTTAAAAACATGCTTTCGCTTGTTCTTCCTCTATAAACAGGATTCTTAATAAATGCTGATTAATTCATCAGGATGTTTATTTATCTGAATATGAAATGATGTTGTCAAAGTCTCATGGAGCCTCTAGGAAATTATAGCCAGGGGACAACATCCTCCACCCACCTACTCTGAGCTCTAATACCAACAGGGTCAATTTCAAATAAGCTGCAGGGTATTAGTGACACAGATGGAGTCTCCATGACCATGAGCGGGGTTTAAGAAATTGATTTCCCTGATCTACAAATGTGCATCTCGATTTGTATGGAGGGCAAACACTGTACAACACTAGTGTTGTGTCTCTAATATGAGTAGAAGTGATATGTGTTGTTGCTTCACTCTAGCACATCGAGTTCATCATGATGGAAGTTAGTTTTGGTGAAATTCGTTAGTTACAGTATAAAAAGTTTGGAGAATTGAACCATCTGTCTGGTCTGTCGGTGGCCCTGAGGCTCGAAACATATTTCACGAAACACAACATCCTTACAAGAAAACCCTGAACAACTCAAAACCCAACAAGGGAAATTGTGTTTTGACTCTCAGGGCCACCGTAGGCTTGCGTTAAGATTTGAGTTACAACACGATCATTCACTCAACCTATCAAAGCAAACAAAGAAGAGAAAAATTGGTTATCTTCGAGTTGTACCAGATCTTTCCAGCTCCTAAGTATTATTCATCTTTAGTCACTAACAAGTTGGGTTCGAAAAAAAATACTGTCAGACTGTTGAGGCCGATTGTTCAAACTTAGAAAACCTCATTGTTATGTACGACCATGCGAGTCTGAGTCGGAAATATCTGAAATTATCCATTTTGATATCACACATTCTCTTTTCTCTATACTTTGATGCACATTTTGATGTTTTGTTATGTTGTGGAATATTTGAAAACACAGGGCGGCTGTTCATTTGAGATGATTTGTACCTCTTCCAGCTCTGGCTGCATTTCCAATTGAAATCTGCAGATTCCAACAACACTCGAGCCAAGATGGTAACACTTGAAATTCTAACATCAGACTTGAATTCATTTGCTTTTTTTCCCCCATCTGTCAGGACCCAAATGACTGAGAGTGACAAGCAGAAGCTCTCATCCGAACACAGACAAGAATTAAAAACCAGTAGACGCGGCAGTGGAGAAAACAGCACAACTCCATATAAGGTCAAGTGAAACAAAAAAAAAGTAAGATGCTAGTTTTTTTTAAATGTACTTTTTGTTTCATGGACAAAAAAGGAAAATGTTGTGTTCATGGATGTGAAATCATCTTCTGCACATGTAGTGAATGTGTCTCTAAGCTTATGGAGCCATGAGACAGATTTAGAGACATGAGCCGATGACTCCATTCAGATTCGAGTTTGATCAATTTCATAAATTCAGCAAGAAATGCTTTTGTCACAAACACAATATTATAGCATATTTAATTATATAAAGGCCCTTATTGTGTATGTTTATTAGCACTACCTTTACACAGTATAATGAATATTCAACTGTGGATATAAAAATTTGAGTACTATTTGCAAAATAACCATAATTTAATCTATAGAATTCAGGTTTAAATTTGTTATTTGATGCTATAAAAATAGGCAGCACCAGTATCCATGATATTTGGGATTTATTTTTATACCATTGGAGGAGTGGGGACACGTCGTCCATCTTTACATTGAGTCTATAGTCGTTACACGTCACTTGTAGTAAAAATCAACATTTTTCATCTGCTAACACGATATTTATGACTTGTTATTGTATAATTATCATACTCTTCTGAAGCCATTATGCTTTATTAGTGGTCTATTAACGTGGTCAACGATACTGCCATACCTCCCCCTCCCCCCCCTTTAATGTGTAAGTGTATTTAACATAACTCTTATTACTGGAGCTGAAGGCGTCACTATAATTAAAATATATCGCTTGTTCCTCAAGATAATTTAACCTAAACACCATTTTCTGGATGCAGCCTACGTGAAGCCCCGTTGTGAAAAACAAACACCGGCTCGAGCGACTCCGTGCACTGTTGATTTTTTCTATCTCTCGACTCTAAATAGCAAAGGACACAATTTGGTTTGATTCGCCCCTTAAAGATAAACATAAATACAAGTGCCGGCTCGTAATTAGCCGCTGTGCAGCCGTCCACAGGGGCACAGCTGCTCTGCAACACAATGCTGTGTATTTACTGTATTCTTCTGAGCAGCGGACCGTGGCTGGGCTCATTATACAGTGTCATGCTGCTGATACCATCATCCTAACCAGGGGGGGGGGAGAGAGGGAGTGAGTCTCCCTCCTTCGCTGCTGTGCTAATTCCACTCGGGCGAGGGAATGTGCCGCTCGGACATTGCATTGATTTGTGCTGCCCGCGTCTTATGGTCAATTGCGAGGACGTTGAGGTAATTGGTGACCGTTCAAAAAGAAAACACGCCAGCTGGGCGGCCAATCACGGTCCAGAGAGAGGAGAAGAAGAAAAAAAGGTAATTTCCTGTAATTTAAATTGGTGGCACACACTTGCCGGGGCTGCAGTGCCGGAGCTATTCTGAACCGGGTCTCAACGCTTGGGCCGGTCCCCCCCACCCCCCAGTAAATAAGTTCTGAGGGGTGGGCGTTGATCTCCGAGGGGGCGGGTTTGTGGGCGGAGGGGCGGGGACAGGGGCGCGGCTGCTGAGCAGTTTAACCCCTCTCTCTAATTAGCTGTGAAAGTCCTTTGATTTTAATGCGGTGGTACAGTGCACGTCCCTCAACCCTCATTATTCCGCAGCCTTATTTTCTGACTTAGTTCGGAGTATCTCTCTCTCCAGATGTTACGCTGCTGTTAATTACCGCCGCAGAGCCGGGAGACGCCTGGTCTGAAGGACGGACGAGGAGTGGGGGGGCCACAATCTGTTCGGGGAAAAGTATCGGCGTGCAGATCACCACCTAAACGCCACCAAAGGGACCTGTGCAGCGGGGGGGTGGGGGGGCGTGAGGATATGCAAATCAGCCCGGTGTTCCCAAAATAAAAGCACATAACTTAGAAGATATTTCTTGTTCTACATTAACGGCCGTTGGGGAGAGGGTCTCGTGTGACTGCTGCTTAAAGGATGAGTGCCGGCAGTTTCCCTCTGTGCACCTGAGGTTCAGGGAATATATTTCTCTTTCTACCACTCAGAAGTCGTATTGTTAACTGACACCTTACAACGACACGCCACATCAAAGCGTTCGACGCACAACGCGGGCGACTCCCGGAGAAACCCTGAAACCCCGCGCTCCTGTGATGCCATCAAGGTGACATTGCTCCAAAAGATCTCCTCTGTGCAGTAAAGCCCTTTGTGACAGCGGCTGGTGATCCGAGCGCTCTGCGTGTGCGACTGTGCGACGGCCGGGAGGCACAACACGGCACCTTCATTATTTAAATCACAGGACTGAGGAGACAAGGTAAAAGGGCAGAGCTGCAGGATGTCTGGCCCCCGAAGTTACTGAAGAGCTCATAAAATAGAAAACACCAAGGAAAGCATTCCCACACCCCTCGTCTTATCCATCCCACTTCATAAAAGTGCCAAGTGCTGCTATTCTCGACCTGCGTCCACTACTACAACATAACTCCGGGCAATTAGAGGCAACTTAAATGGGCGGCACTTTTTCCAATAAGTGCATTGTTATGAGTTTATTACAGGATTTTATTCAACGATTTAAACGAGGATCTTCGTTGGAGAAGATAAAGCCGTTATTTTGTAATCACGAGGGGTCGGCTGGAAGCACACGTTGTCATCCACAGTGCATTCTGGGACAGGTAACGTTTCCCTGTCTGGTGTTTATATTAAACGATTAGCAACGAACAAACACGTTCTCAAAGGGAGAATAAAAAAAAATGTAAAACCTGTTGGATGAAAGTCTGACAAAATGAATGTAAAGCTCCAGTTTGAGTTTTCCAGTTTAATTCAGTGGGATCTGACCTGTGCTGCTGGTCCCAGTCACGCTGCGTTTCATCTCAGCTCTCTTTACATCATCTGCTCTGTTTTTTTTCATGCCTTATGAATCTAAATGGATATTTCTGGCATCAAACAGCTTAATTATTCCCTATTCTCTCTGGTGCATGTGTGTTTAGAATAACTTGCTAATGATATATGACAGTGTTGTGGTTTCGGAAGGGAACACAAGAAGCCCGCGAGTTATTAAACCAGAGCGCATCATCCTCATCAGCGCTGGGTATATTTTAAGATTAAGGCTTCTTGAGAGGTTTTATTACTGACTCTAAGGAGGCAAACTTATATGTATAATTACCCAAATGGCTCATACACACTTCCACCAGGGGTCCTGTCTCACAGCCTTAAAGAAAGGAGGGATCAAACTCCCGCCCCCTAGATTTTTATTTGGAGCTGCATCAAATTGAAACACTCACAGATACCGGTCTCAAAAAAACAAACAGACACAGGGGTTAAAACATAACCACACGGCTGAGATAACACTTTCCAGGACACGGGGTCGAGGTAAGACCGGAACGTTTGCCAACCTCGTGAAATGAATGTGTATGTTCTGCAGACTGTAACGTTTATGACTTGTTCGACCTTTTCACTACTTTATTACCACAAGTCTTTGCCTCACCTGAACTGAGGGCTTGTACTGTGTCGCTACACCATGAATGGATATTATAATGCAGCGGGCGGATGTAGGAAAAGTAGAAAAACAGAATGGAATGTGTTTTCATTGATGGTTTTGCAGATACATTCATTAAAAGTGTTTCCTTGATACATTGATACGCTTCCCTAGAAGGGTATTTGGGAAATAAATTGTATTTGTGTATAATATCTAGAGACTGAGGGTCGACACTGAGCCAACGGCAGAAAATAAATGTTTATTTTCTCAGACCGTAAAGAATACAGTTGTTAAGGAACCTCTTTCTTGGCTTTTCAATATATCAGAGAAAGAAAAAAGGCAAGAAAGAAACAGTATAAACTTGATGTGTATAGGAGAAGCCATTAGAGATTGATTAAAAAGCTGGAAGCAACAGTAAAGGACTTTCAAGAGTCTCAGAGGAATATATGAAACACACGTTAAATGGGTCATGCTGGAAGCAGATTAATCAAATGTGAGAAAACCTTGATGTCTATCTATCTATCCATCTATCTATCTATCTATCTATCTATCTATCTATCTATCTATCTATCTATCTATCTATCTATCTATCTATCTATCTATCTATCTATCTATCTATCTATCTATCTATCTATATCTATCTATCTATCTATCTATCTATTAAACCTTTCATTTTCACAAGACTCATTGAGTTCAGGAGGTCATTGCCTCTCCCTTTTCTTCCTCCTCCTCCTCCTCCTCCTTCATGACTCATAACACCAGATAACGCGTTCAGCTACGTGGCAGGAAAAAAACGCAGACGACATAATTTATTGTTTTCACTATCTTGTTACCACGGATATTACATTTACACATTAATTTAACCGACGGCCTGTAATGACCGCACTGCACGTGTAAAGGTTCCGAGGGCTGGAATGGAACTGGAGAAAGGTCCGGCCTGTAAATGTGCGGTGGGCGTGTGAGCAATAGAAAAGGTGAGGCGGGCGGTGGCAAGGTTACAAGTTTCCAATATCTATGAGAGGCCTGTCCATTTATGTGATATTGAGTTTTCACCGTGAAACCCATTTGAGTCATGTTCCACTGCTCATTTTGCCTGATTTACTGGGAGGTGTGTGTGCTATGGCATCTATTCATCTGTGTTTAACATCTCCAGGGCCACGGGTTCACCATGCCTTCCCGTGTTCCCACTGGAGCTTATTAACCGTCCTCGCTAACAGGAGCACTCCTAGTTAATTACATAAATGGATATGTACACGCCAAAATGTAGCACATCCCGGTTTCATCTCCTAAATCATCTCAACATAAATCTGGCTCGATGTCCCCGAAGTAACGGCGTCCGACAACGATCGCACATTTCACTCCCGCCTCTTCTCACTGGTCTCTCTGATTTCTGAGCTCACACAGTGCGATGCGTGGAGCCCAACACCTGAGCATTCAAGAGGGGGAAAACCTATCAGACAATAAAATAATAAGAAGAAGACTATATCAATAAATTAAAGTGTCCACCGACGTCGTAAATGTATGCGTTTCTGTCTTTCCCACTTCACACATGAATTCACCAAAAAGCCAAGATGTCCCAGTTTTCCATCAGCACTTAAACACAGCATGTGTGGGTGGAGCTGGAGAAGAGTCTGCACGCAAACATGACCTGATGTGTTCCTATCAGCTGATCCTGATGGCCGTAGACAAAGATGGACGACTTGTCTCCCAGTTACTCCCACTATTCAAAAAATGAAACCGGAATATCCATCTTAATGGGTTCCTCTCTGGCCCCATTCCACATCCGTCCACCAGGTTTCATGCTAATCTGTTCAGGAATCTTTGCGTTAAAAAAAATCACAACATATATAGTGGAGGAACCCAAAAAACTTATCAGGGAGATTTAAAACAAATATTGTAAATGTGTAATTTGACTTTTTGTTGTGGTCCACGTCCCATTCGCTAACATTGAGGAGGCCTAGAAGAAGGAAAACACAGCAAAAAGTGGAGGCCTGAGGTCAATTAGGTTTGTAAATTGTAAATTAAATGACTTCAGCGTCTGATACACTTATTCAACATGTTGGTACAACTGGGGAGCAACAGTTTTATCATCTGCTGAATTCAGAATATTCCCCTTTTACAGTTTACAGATTAAACAGTGGAGGTTTAAGGTGGATTTAGGTGAAGTGTTTGATTCAAAGGTACTTATGTCATTTAGACTGCCGGCTGATTCCCCCCCCACCTCTCTATTTGCACAGCTGGATATTTGACGGATGGAGGAGCTTGGATAAAACCAACATTTCATTGATGTGCGCCTGATTGCTTCCCGAAGCCGCCCGACGCAAACCGGCTCCACAGAGCAAACAAAGCGGAGGGGAAAAGACGGATGAGCGGATTCCCACTGAGCCGGCTGCCTTTACCTCGTGTGTGAATCATCGTTTTTTTTACAGGCTGATCCATCACAGAGAATGAAAACTTAAAAGGTAAAAGGTTCCTCACCTGCAGCACTTAGAGGAAGTCTCTCAGTGCAGTAAATTCAGTTGGAAGTAGATGTGTTTATCCGCTTACCGCTTGCATTTGGCTGAGCTCATTCCTGGAGGGACCCTTTTAAAACCCATAACAGCATGCAAAGTGACCAATAGTGAGACAGTTATTAATATTTCTTCTTTTATGTTTTCGAGACAAGAAAAACTCCCACTTTGCTCTCACCCCCCTCGGAAATGCGCAGCCCGACGCGATGATTAAAGTTATTTTAAATAAGCTGACAAAAGCCTTTGATGCTTAATAATATACGTTGCTAAACAGTATAAATAGAAGTCACAGGAGATAACAACTTCCTCGGAGTCGCACTTTGCTTTCGAGGTAAGAGACGAGCAAGGAGATGGAATATCTGTGTTTTGTGGAGTTTTTAAAGGACGTATTATATATCTTCTGATTGTGTAAAGATTTCACACAAAGAGGTCGAAAAGTTGAAGGATTCTGCACGTTGTTTATTTCTTGTGCTCCATAAATCAACACTGTAAACAAACATAGAAGTTATTTTACAAATCAAGAGCCTTAATTGGTCGACAGCTGGGCCTCTGTAGGCTTTTCGAAGTTCTCTCTCTCCAACCTTGTAGGCAAAATATAAATCGATTATTTCCTTCCAGCCCCGAGGTGCTCAACACGGAGCACACCTCCCTGCAATCAGCAGCTGAGTCTGACTGGTTTTCACGAAGCACCAAGGACCAGTGCCCGGGACAGGAAGTAAACACAGCTGTTTGTCACCAGGGACCCATCAGAGGAGCGAAGAAGAAGAAGAAAATTATATTGCGAAGGAAATATTGGTTGTTCAAGGTTCCTTTTCTTATTTATCTTGAACCAAAAAAAAACGAATTCCATAAATATGAAGAAATGTTATTAGACAGTCTCGGGACTCGGCAGCGTGACCGGCTGATGTTCGTTGCCCCCGCTCTGTTTCACCACTTATGTCAAACTGTAGCGTCGCTCATGCAGAAGACCGAGCTGTCTCAGTCACTTATGCCCTCGCCAGCTCAGCCATTAATATAATATAATATTAATTTAACATTAATATTAAAATACACAATAAACTGCATCAGTGGGGGGTTTCATATCATGGCGGTTCAACGAAGGCGCCTCGCTGCACCGGGCTGTCGCTCGCCATCATGCTTGAAGACATGGCGCCGTCAGTCACCACACCGAATGTGGTGCAAACATTCAAGCAGGTGCAAAGGGATTTAGTGAGGGGGGGGGGCTTAGGGATAAAGAGCATTGAGGAGGATTTGAACACGTTAGAATACGACACGTGTGAAAGTCAGCATAAAATAGCTGCTTCCTCGCACAGAGCTGTTATTCAATATTCAGAGTCACTCGACGCTTTCCAGCCCGAAGAATGCATCTGTTTATTATTTCATGTGCATCCGAAATTGAACCCACAGACGCTCGTGTCCAAGCTCAGCACAATGTGACCACTGGATTTTTGTCTGCTTTCTGTGAGGTACACGCGCACGTCAAAGTCAAATTGAAAACGCACAGATACAAAAAATAGAGGAAAAAGCAAATCATCCAGCATGGTACCCAAGGGGAATGAAATGTCTACATCTTAAATCTTAATTTACAGGTTTGTGTCACCTCACAGATTTTTTACGTCTTCCTCTGTAATTGTAAGTTAGTTGCTGCCGCAGAAAAAAACCCAGTGATCCCCTAAAGCCCTGGAGCTTTCCTCTCAGCTGTTGATGGGCTGCGTTGTCAGTCTGATGAGATGACTCACAAATGAAGTAATAAAAAAAACGACAATGATCGTGAAGCTTTCCAGCTGCAGATTCTCGCTCAATGTCACGAAATGTTAATCTCTGAGTACGGATCGATATGGGCTTGATATGAAAGTGACTTCTAAAGGTTCTCTTCCTAAATGTCACCTGGATTGACTCCTTCGTGGATGCGGGGGATGTTTTCCTGCACGAAAGCCCCCGAAATCCTCATCTGATCAAGGCTTCATAAGCTCCGCGGGACCATATATAAAAAATAAATGTTGCCCCTGACACGGCAGCTGGCCCCTTCACAGTCTACACATCTTCCTTCAGACTTCTCCACCGGTGCGTTTTAGGAGGGTTGGCATTTCCAGTTAACACCTGAAGGAATCTAATTAACAAGGGACCAGAGTATTTAATCACGTCCTACGAGTTTCCCACTGCACCCTGTACTTCATTTATTAAAAGCATTATGATTTTAAATAAAAGCCATCATTCACTGTCATGGCTCGGGCGCTCTGTGCACGCCAAAGGTCTAATCTTCCCCAGTGAAGCCTTTTTCTCAGCAAACATGTGAAAGTGGAGTTTCAGCTGCTGTTCACGGCCTCAAGCAAGATTCTTTATTACATTAAAAACAGTAGAACTACTCACTAAGTAGCAATGATTTTATGTATAGACAATTTTTTAATCAATCAATCCTCTTGATTGATTAAATAACTAAACAAAACGGATATAGTGAGAGGGGTATACATTTGGCAGCGTTAGTTGGAAATATCTATCTATCTATCTATATAGATAGATAGATAGATAGATAGATAGATAGATAGATAGATAGATAGATAGATAGATAGATAGATAGATAGATAGATAGATAGATAGATAGATAGATAGATAGATAGATAGATAGATAGACATACATCAAGGTCTCATATTCGATTAATCTGCTTCCAGCCTGACCCATTTAACATTGTTTACATTGTGTTGTTTACTAAACTGAAGGGTGTAGTACTTGTGTATTTTGTTAATCAGTCTCTGTGTTTGGTTTCTACATATCTGTACGAGACATGTGTTGCATGTAATTAAATTTATGGTGTACAATTGGCAGCAGATTGAAGTAGACATATAGAATATGCGGCGTCCATTAATTATATTCAGTACGCTGGTTATGTCGTTACATTTGATTAGTCAGAGTGGCTCCTGATTTATTCTCCCCAGCACTCGGACCAGATGTCTAATAATCGCATGGATGTTGGTTTCAAAGTTGTCGTGAAACAACCAGGCGCACAATTCTTCTGTTCCTGGATCTGCCGCACAGATGCACGATTCACTTCCGGATTGAATCTAATCTGCGACGCATCGGAATTTAATGTGGCACATAGCTGCCGAGACAATTCGTGGATTCGTGCTCCATATATAAAGCCTGCGCTCTGTAGCCTGCGGTTTGTGAACATGGTAATTGAAATTTATAGGGGCAGTAACTAAATGCACTGAAATAGCATTTGATGGGGAACGAGTGTGACTGGTGCAGATGCAGATTCTATTATTCCGGGAAATGCATTAAGAAGAGGAGTAAGAGAAGAAAAGTGGGATATTTTGTTATATTTTGTCCCTGTTTTCTCACCAGATGTGCACAAATTGAAATGAGATTGTGTCAACATGTTGTACACAATGTACCATTCGTCGGATTATATGATCCAAATGTTCATTTGTAACAGGTGCTCGTACGAGAGGGAGACAAAACACGGGAACACATGGTTATCTGGTGACTTCCTTGATTATTTGTGACTGGAATTTTCATGTCGCCAGTGTTTGTACAATAGATCCGCACCACCGAGGAATACATGAATGACAGAATACCCTGAGCCAAAAGGCTGTGTGTGGTAAATGGGAGAACAGAGGAAGTGGATTTGCTGCAGCTGGATGTTCTGCAATGGTTGGTCTGAAAAAACAAAAGACAAAAACTAATCAAAACAAATGCCATGCATTAGTTACAAGTGCCCAGGCCTTGGCGGGCATGCAGGATGTTACAGGCCAGTGGCTTCCTCATTTAAATTATGACTGGGCGAAAAACAACAGCAACTCCAAGACAGGACCAGAACCAAGACGAATCAGGCCACAGTCCAGGGCTCAGCAGAAACATGGTTATTCAGGGACACACGGCTTTTAACTCTGCCACACCACATTATTCCTGTTTTTCCAGTTAACACGACTAATACCGGTGCAGATTTGTAGGTTAGATAGAATTTAAAGTGCTCATGCAAAGTAATATCTCTGCCCATAAGATGATCTTTTACCCAGAGCTACTACGAACGGTGCAAATAAATGTGAAAGTGTTATATTCTTTTTAAAAATCAGACTTGAAGCGAGGCGCTACAACTCCACACACATTCTGAGGCTAAGCGATTTAGCGACTTTCAGCCCCGTCTCGCTTTAATCACTTTAAAAAATGAAGCTGATTACCAGCGGTGGTGGGAGGCACGTCGAGCCGCAGATCTCTCCCCGCGCTCAGCCTATTCTTTGATGTTGTTGTTTTTGTTGTGTTGCACCGCCCCGTCATTTGAATATCACACAGAGAGGGGGCTCCTCCTCGGCCACTCGCTGTGCCTTTGTTGCCGTGATTAAAGCAGGTGTCGCGCAGGGTTGTGTTTGTTAATGACAGTTTGCATTTAAATAGCTGCCACTCGCCTGTCAAGGGGAGGGGGAGGACGGGGGGAAATGTTTGTTTCCGGGGCCTCCAACGTACTCGGGATGCATCTCGTTTACATAAGCTTAACCTAGCTTTTGCAAATGAGCAGGCAAAGTTTTTTGCCGGCGTTGTACCTGGGACGACTCTCCGCTGGAGTCGGAAAGTGATGAAAGTCCAAACTTTAGAGGGAGGGGAAAGTGCGAAGCTAACCCAGTTGAGAGTGTTGACTCGTAAGTATTTGTTTACAGCAGGAAGATCTGAATATATTTTATTAACGTCCCTTTTTTTTCGGTTTCAAAATGAAGAAGAGAGGGGCAGAGATTTGATTTTAGGTGTTTGGATTCCTACTTGATAATAAAGATGGATCAGAATAAAGCTCCACGAAAAGTGAAGCCAGAGGATCTTGATCACCCCTGGTGGCTGGCGGTAGTATAGCTCATTAAACTTCGCCTCCACCATGTTAGTGGAAGGGAAATGGGCTAAACCAAAAAGTTACAGTAGGCTACACGTTAAATATTTTGACAGATGTATGTTTGTGATTCTCTTTCCGGTAAGTTCGTTTTTATTAAGTTATTTTATGCTATAGAAACATCATGATTGACAGCTCAGACCGACTTGCGATGGATATAGCGTGTGTTTTGGCGGGATCTCGATATAATGGCTCTAATCTACGATCACTACTCGCAGACTCTCCTCAGGGAAACATGATAACACCTTATACTTTGTCTTTGTTTTCATACAATAGGAGGAAATGAAGATGAGCGTTGAATATTGCCTGTATAAAAATATATTTAAAGCTACTTAGATTAACCACTTTTGGACAGTGCAACAATTTAAAAACACAACAGTGACCTGATCCCAGTTTTAACAAACAGAGACATGAAGCAACAATAGCATCTCTCACTCCTCTTAGTTCCGACCCGAGCAGAGAACTGACTCTGAAGCTGCTAAAAGCTGCAGCGTGTTCACCAGCTAGGAGCTTGATGAGAGCCGTGTGGAACCAGAACAGCAGAGTCGCAGGCCGTAAAATTAAAGAAGCTCTGTGGAGCTGAGAGGCTTCTGCAGAGGTGGGTGATAATTCTCTGTGAACATGTCACTACGAGTGACATCTCTTCTCATAACACAGTCATTTGATCCAGAGTTATAAAATCGTGTTGAGTGCAGTTTCAAGGAAAACATATATTTCAATATGGCGAACTATATTTACGCTTTCCAGCAATTTATTGTGCACTCTACGTTTTATTATTAATCTGGTTTGGTAAATAAAAACCCAAAGTAGATTGTAATGTTCTAATTTGTTTATTTTAAACATTTAACAGCTCAGCCATTATGCACGATCTCTCCTTTGTTTATCATTAGACCAACTGAGGATAACTTTTATATTTGCAACTGCCACACAATCCTGTATTTCATAATAAACCTAGCAGCACAGTGTGCCGGGTTATGAGCCATGTTTCCTAAAGTTTCCCTGCATTTTAATATTGTGCCTGAAAACAGAACATGGCCCACAGAGACTGCATCATGGAGCCGTGTAGCATCTTCTCACAGGGAAGTGACAACCAGAATGAAAACATGACATTTCTCTCTGCATTAAAACAGACGATGTTCACTGGGTTGCATATAAAGTGTGTTTCACAGGACACAGCCAGAGCGTGGTGTGAAGGCATCAGGACAAAGCAGCAAATAAAAAACCTGCAAGAGATGCCTCAATTAAGAATTAACTCCAATCAAGGAGAGAATGGACCCGAATGTCAAGAACAATTGAATTGTCCTTGAGAAGCAAATTCTGGCTTTGACTCTAACGGCGCCACAATGGCTCTGTGTGATTGTTTAACTGCCCTGGATGGGTCAGCAGCACCCCTCATGAGCTACTTTCATCAGAGCAAACTTGGCAAAACAAAGTGGAGGGGAGCAAATTGCCTTCTGGAAGTAATTAGACATAATCACGCTGTTCTGCAGCGATCGGTGGCGTCAGCTTACCTTCGTTGTTAATCACAGCTTGTTTATAAGCACCCGAGGGTCTGGAAAATTTAAATATAAGCCCAGGACTGAACCTTAAGAGGTGGCTTGATGGATATGTATGGAATATATTTAAAAAGGCAACACAACAGAGGGCTGTGAAACGGCTTTCGACAGAAATAAGTGCACTTTTACCTGCATTAGGCTTAAACCTTTTCTGTGTCATTGACGGCCTGCCTTCTCTCCTGTGTTTCCCTGGAATTCCAGTTCTATGAAACAAAAGAATACTTTGATATTTTGCACCTCAAAGCCCCCACACCATTGTTTTACAAACATGCTCCACGTCTAAATCCAATTCTATTTATCAGAACCGAGAAAGTGGGCTGCTCATTATGCTCACCTATCGATCGCCTGGTCCTGGGAGAAGGGAGATTAGCGGTCAACTTTCAACACCTCAATCAATAATCATCTCCCTAATTGGGTATTAGCAACAAGAAAGTGGACTCACTTGTCACACAAACAAGGAAAGAAAAGCTCAAATTCAGCGTTTTGAGGCGTCTGGGTCTCGGCTCTTATTCATCCGAAGCCTGCTCTCATACCTTTAATCTGAAAACAGAGTTAGGCCGGTTGAGGATTTGGTATTTGAGCTGAAATAGAAACCACTTAAAATCATTCTGTGTACACTGAAGATATTTGGGTTCAAGATCAAATTATAAACATTGCTGTAATGGTTAAACCAGATTTTCCCTTTACTCATTTAAAATATGTCTGTTTCTCTCCCATTGACAGTCTTCATGTTGGTTTATACTTTTGAACCTCCACTGGTCAAGAGTGCAAATTCAGAGCTTTTGAAATCTTTAAACAGTTGATCCAACACCGGTAAGTCAAGTTTCAGACAGGACATTTTTAAAAGGTGAAATTCCGAACATTACAATCCAAGCTTCACCATCTCAATAACATGCAGTCTTTCTTCTAGGAAGTTGTTTTTAGGGAAGGATTTTGCATAGACAAGTACATTCGCCAATTCTGGAGCTAGAATTGACCACAGTACAAAAAAACCTACCTCTCCTGACCATGAATGATATCGGAGTGTGAACACGAAATTCAACAATGAGCCTATGGTGCTTTTCAGATATTTACTCAGAACAAGGTCACTGAGGGTTCGATGGCTCTTCAGTTGACTCCAAAGTGACTGAAAAGCCTTTGCATTCTTTTGGTGCACATGGCATTTATGTGTAATTGATTTGTCTCAGCCGCTCTGAATGCCATACACCATGAGCACATTTGTCAACTCTCCCTCTCTCTCCCTCCCTCCATCTCTCCCTCGCTCCCTCTCTCTGCTTGCCGTGCTTCCCATCTGGCCTCCCGTCCAATCAGAGACGGTTCAAGGAAAGCACAGAGTCGCACAGAGCTTCTCGCTGCATCCAGATAATTGAAACAAATGCCCGTTTGAAACCGAGTGTCTGTTTAATTCACAGACAGCGCGACTCTAAAGCAACGACTCTCCCTCGGTGTGTCTCTTTCATAACCGCTAACAATGTAGCTGCACTCAGAGGCGGTTTGAGAACGGGTTTTAGAGACGGAGCCCAGTGGAACAGATGGAGATTCTTCTATCCCTTCTTGAGAAGATGACAAATAAACAGAAAAACACTGATCAGAATGCGTTAGCTTTAATTGGACTCCGGTCGACTGGAATGTTGTGAAACGAGCACTTGTGTCAAAATGGAAGAGAATGAAATAAAACGGGGAGTCGTCTGTAAATTATGGGAAAAAGTAAATTTTCCTGCAAAAGCTTGTGAAATAAACAAGCTGTGTTTTGACATTGAGAGGCGGTGGTATTGTTGTGATTGTAGTTGCAGGTTATTTTCTAACGTTAGCTGAGTTTGAATTTATTTAAATTGTTTAACTGTGACTAAAATCTTGTCCAACAATGATCTTTGCACAACAATTTGAGCTAAAGATGGAAATCTTAAATGTGAAATGCTATTTAAAAGTAGTATAACTTTATTACATCTGCAGAGGAAGTTATGTTTTGTTTGTTGGTTTGTTTGTGAGCAAGATTACAGAAAAACAAACGGACGGATAACCATGACATTTGGTTGAAGGATTTGGAATAGGTCGAACAAGAATCCATTCCATTTTGGTGCGGATCAGGGCAGTTTTTGTTCTCTTTAATTCTGTTCCATCGTGACAAAGGATGTTTTTCAAAATTTTTGACGATTTCAAACAAGTATAAATAAAATCGTAATAGTTCGTAGTACAACTTTTCATCCTTGAATTGTGTGTGTGTGTGCAAAACAAAATAAAACAGATGTCTGCCAACCGCTCAAGGTTCTGCTCCTTAATCTATTTATTGTTCTCAAGCACAGAAACTCAAGGTGCTTCCAGAATCAAAAACTTTATCAACAAATATATCTCATCTAAATTCTTTAAAAACATCCGAATGTACTTCACGGTTCAAACAGAAATTATCCGAATACATTTCTTGAATAGCTTTGTTGAGGCAAGGAGATCACATGACGCCTTGTTTTTATGAAGAATTCCTTTTAATTGCTCTGGCGTATGAAATGTGTTTTTACAATTTGCTTTGCCTTTTCTTCTTAATTGCAAGTAACCGCCTGTTCTCGAACCTTGAAGCCTATTCCATGTGTTTGTCCTCCTCTCCACACTCGCCGCGTTTCTCATGACTCTACAATCACACACAAAGAAACACAATTTTCACATAATTCATTTTCTGAAGGTCTGCAATCAGTGGTTCAGAGTTTCTGCTTGTTTACTTAAATTTTCTCAGCACACTGTTGTTCTGGTAACCTAGCATGAACCCAGAAGTATCTTTAGTTTCTGAAAGGATAAAGCCCGGGTCCTGACCAGACGCTGCGGGGGGGGACATTAATAAGAACTAGCGGTCCATGCCGTGAGCCGGGGCTGATGGTAGGGGAACCACAGAACCCCTCTGCCGGTTCATCCAGCTCCCAGTGGATCACTGGTAAACACTGCACATCAACCCAGAGGCCAATTAGCCTGCAGGATCAGCCCAGTGAGAGGCCTGGTGGGGAGGGGAGGGGGACTTAATTCAAAGAGCAGACTCTGGTGGAGTTCAGCTCTCCTAATTGCTAAAAGAGCTCAGGTCCCAGAGGTGCCATTCAGGCTTTCAGGAAATATAAAGGAGTTTTATTGTTTGTAAAAGATAAAAAAAAAGTGGTCGGATAATGCACCGTGGTGATTTTATATAATCATGTGGTGCCATAATTTGAAAAATAACAAGCAGGAGATGGGTATCTACAGAGAGGTTGTGAGTCCATGACCCTTAAACGCAGATCCACCCACAAACTAAGCTTCGCTCCACCAAGAAAAGCAGGTTTAAGGCAGCGATTCAAGGAAGTGAATCTCATCCGTCGTGTCCATCACTACACAGAATGTGGCTGGTGAACTGAAAATAGCGTAGAAAGTGTGAGAAAGCGAGGTTAACAGGAGCGCATATGTATCACAACTCCTAATTAGAACCACACAGTATCCAAGCAACAGTAACAGGCCACTGAGAGGAATTAGTTATTTATTGGGGAAGCATCCTGCTCCTGTTGGCTCTGTGTTCGACCTTTGACCTGAACGTTTACTCTGCGCCCGTCAGGTTCTTACGGCTACGATTCTTTTTTCTGTTTTTCTGCACAGAGACTTTAACCACGATGCCACGGAGGGATGTGTTGTGTGGGCGAAGTGTGTGAACAGCTTTACAAGATATGACAACACAGTTTTAGTCTCTCTCTCTCTCTCTTAGCTGTTTTTCACACTCGTTTAAATTACTTTATTTCCCTGTAAGTTTGTATTTTTCCCCCACAGAGGAAGTACAAATGGAAAAAAATGTACACAAATTTTAAGTACACAGAACAAATTGGGACGTAAATATACAACACATTTTTCACATGGTTATTTGAACTTGTGTGGCAGAGATACACAACTTCATGTGACATCACATCTTCTTTTATTTAAGCTATACCTCATTTAAAAGCCAAAAAATAAACTGAACTTCATCATTTACATATTTATGAGTCTTATAGAATCATAATCGTTTTTATTGCCAAGTAGGTTTTTTTACACATACAAGGAATTTGCTATGTAGTATTTGTGCAAGTTTAAATCTAAAGAAAGTACAATATGCATCAGGGAAGGGTTTGTTCAATACTTTCATTTAAACTTTTCAATCTGCACATGCCTGAATAATGTTTTTTTGTCACATGATACAAGACATATCACAAGAGTCAAGGCCATGAGTATTTTCTCCTTATCTAAACTGCTTTGTAGCGACAATTGTCTCAAATCACGTAGTTTCAGAGAACCACGGATTCATATGTCACAAGAAACCAATCCCGTCAACACGTGGGGCCGTTTACTAAAGAGAACTAATATTCTCAATGTCTCTCCCTCCTTCCTTCTTTTTTTTTACATTATTCTCTTTTCCTCTGTTCCTTCTCCTCTAATAATCCTTCAGGAAAACACAATGTGCAGCCCTGTCCCATCTGCCCGATTTGTCTCGTCTTGTCCGTCTTGTCTCATCACGTCTTGTTACGTCTTGTAAAGCGAGGGTAGAAAAAAAAAGAAATTACCCAACGATATCATTTCCATCTCCTTCTGTTCCCGTCTTTGACAAACCAGCAGCTTTGTTGTTGTGTTGTCGGATTATTTTCCCCTCAGTTTGACGTAATGATGTTATTTTTATCTGTATGGTCAGGTATCAGCTGTGTGTGTGTGTGGTGTGTGTGTGTGTGTGTGTGTGTGTGTGAGTGTGTGGTGGAGTGAGGAAGTGAATATTTGTTCCACAGAGACGGAAGAGTGTGGGAGGTGACAAAGAGGAGGAAGAGGGAAGTAGAGGAAAGGGAAGAAAATACATTCTCACACATTTATTAATGTGTGTTTGTTTATATATATATATTATCTATATATATCCCTCTTTTCCTCTTCTTACGCTTTTAAAGTGTAAATATATGAATCTACAACTATAAACTGAAAAAAAGATGTCCATGCATATATACTGTATATTTATGTATTTTGGTCCAGGGCAGTTTAATGTTTAACATCTACTTATTCCTCTGTGATAAAAACCTTTGTGCTTAAAGCCGAGACAATAAAGAAACAGACTTCCTGGTTGCTGTGGAAGAGCGAGTCTGACCAAGAGTCCTGACCTCAAACCCATCCGACACCTCTGGGATGAACTGGAAGGCCGACTCTAAACCAGGCCTCATCAACCACGTCTGACCTCAGTGGTCGACCTCACAAGTGCTGCTGTGTGCGAACGGGAGCTAATCCCTGCAGCGAGGTTCTTAAACGATGAGCAGCAAACGAGAAGAAAATACCTCAAACAGAAAAGTTTGACTTGTTTCCTGCAGAATGTCTCTTCTTTACCAAACAGTCTCCCTCCAGGACCCTTTTCCATGCAAGCTCATTATTTAGGGGTCATACCGATTTGTGTAGAGGAGGACCCGTTCTCAGACTCTTGCCTCCAGCTCGTCCATGTTGCGATAGCCACGCAAGACAAGTCCAATAAAAGTTGGAAGGTGAAAAACCCGTCGGAGAAACGCTGCGTGCTCGAGGAAAAGAGGTCATTTTGGACTTGACCTGCAAAGACGAGAAGAGCGAGCGTAAAACCGAGCTTCAGGTTCCACAGAGATGTTTGCTTATCATGTATGTGCAGGTGGAATCTGTATACTCATGGAGCTGGGGCCCAGTTCCTGTTCAGACCTCCTGACGCTTTCCTCCGTGTCATTATGCTAAAGTTCCGAGCGGCTCCTCAAACACACTCAGACGCCGCTGAGTGGATCCATCCAGTGAAACCTTCTCTTCTTATCCTCTGTGTCATGACAGTTGATTGTGGACTCTCTGCTCGACACAGGCCACAAACCTTCACAGACACAAGCAGCCTAACGAGACTCAACCAGATCTGCTCTGAGACTCTGAAACCAGCCTCTCTCTCTCTCTCTCCGTCTGCTCAGGAAAATGAGAGGAGCTGCTCCACAAAAAAAAATAGAAAGTGACTGTATGACAGTAGCCTGTGTTCCCAAGGAGACTGAGCGAGCACGGTCTGCCAGTCTATCACACAGGAGCACGCTGCTTTTGTGACAAACTGGCAGACTAACATCTTTCATTGCTGCAGCTCCTCTGTGCTCCTCTTCCTCCACAATCCCCACATTAACCTCACTGGTGAGTGCACGGCTACACAGTGGTTCTGTTGATTCAGAGCACTGGTGGGTATCGGCTCCCGACACACTCCACATTCATTAAAGAAAATGTGTTGAATACGCGGCAGAGAGCTGCAGTCAAAACACACACAAAAGGTGAATACAGATTTAATTACTTTTTTCTTTTATTTGTGGGTCGTGCACCGGTGGTATGAAAACAAAAAAAAACTGGGATCATTTGCTTGCAGCCGAAAAACCACACAATGTCAAAGTTTGCCGGTGGATAGACTTCTATCCACGCTCTGCTTTAACAGGTGAGTAGCTGGATATCCTTCTGAATCCTTCAGAGGCTGTATCCATTACAGGATCCATGAGAGGTGGGTGAGAGGCAGCGAGGGATGGAGGGGCTGCTTCACTGCACAGCACACCGCCTCTCTATACACTCTAACAGGCAATTGTTGAATTCACAGTCGTGTCAGTCTCCCCTCACAATTTAGAGCCGTGCCAGGTAACTCCTTGTGGACAAAACTTCCCAGCAGCCCTCAGTCGTCTCTGAATGAAACGGCAAAGTAATTCCGCAGTCTGCCGGCGTCGCTTTTCTGTTTCCTTTATCACACATAGGCCTTCCAGATTCATGAGGGACCTCGGATTCAAACCAGCTTAATACCCATCCTGTTTCATACTGGTAACAACACAGTCTGGCACCGGGGAAGTGAATCACTGTGCCCCTGTGACTTGGAAGTGCCCGGATATGCAAATGTGTGAGTTGGTGCTGTAGATTATTCAAAATGCATGAATGCTTTGCCTTCGGGGGTCGCCCCGCTGCCGGGTCGCGGTCACTCTCCGTGCGTAATAACCCCCCCCCCATGCTGTGTTTCCTCTCGGGAGTCGGGGGGGAGAGTGGGGACTGTCGGGTGACACATGGGTGACAAAGCCCTGCAGCAGACCACCCACCACACCCATTGGTGAACGGATGAACAGGGTGCTCCCTGCTTCTCCTGTGTTCAAGGCTTTCACCACAATGGGTTGGAAATTTAACTGTGCAGCGTTATTTTGACATGAAATAATTTGTGTCTTTCCCCGAGTATTCGTCGTGGTTTGTCACGGCGTGTTGAATTGGTTTAAATAACAAAGCTAAAATCCGAGCCTGACCCTGTGAATGCACCGTCACGCTGTTTATTATTCCAAATATATGAATTATCTCTGGGTGACCGACTGGTTTTGAAATTCAGAGACAGATTCATTGAAGAGAAGAGGATCAGAAAATCTGGACTGTATAAAAGTTTGGAGCAATCGTGCCTTTCCCCCTTGAGCTTTTCAGAACACATCAACAATAATAAACCCCCAAAAACATGTGTCCCCTATTTAATCTTTTATATGTATAACATAACACTAACTAACACAAGTGTCTCTGGTTTGTCAATCATAGTGTTTCACTCCATTATTATAATCAATAACAAATGAAAATCAAACTTAGCAGAAAAGTGAACACCTGAACATCAGTGTGATAAAAACCTTTGAAATGTAAAAATCATCTTTGATAAAAAATGTATTTGATGGATAATAAACTTTTTGTTTTCTCTGTGTCCCTAATCCCATCATAGAGGAGGTGAGGATTATGACCAATCCTGCATCCAGTCACCAGGGGGCGATCTAGATCATTCGGCTTCTCTTTGGTGGTGCTGTCATGTCGTCCTTCTTTAAAAACAGTTATTACACAGTAATTATTAGTCGTTTTAATTGATTGTAGCTTTTCAGTAACAAACATTAGAAAGTAACTTCCCCCTTTAACTCCTCGACAGCCTTTAATTAGTCCAGATCCTTTGGTGTCAATTAAAAAGTTTCAAAGTGCAATGTGAGGTCGGTTCATCTTTGCATATTATTTGTCAAATTAGCAACTAATACCAACCTCCCCACTGGTGTTTGATCCATCTGTCACTGGTCCACAGGCGTAAGTGCTAATTGCTGATGGCTTCACAGGCGGGAGGCAGCGCCATCGATTCCTCGTCCTCGCATCTCAAACATCTCGAATGACACCGAGGAGCCAGCGACCTGCTCATCACGGGGCGGCACACAGCTGGAGGGGGGGGGGATTCACTGAGAGGATGCACATACTGCTGCACTCGCACTTCAGTAGAGAGAAGAACTCCCGGGGCGGTAACACGTGTGGACAGGTGACAAGTTGTTCACGCCGACTGAGAGGGCGAAAGAAAAATTGCGCTCGCTTCGTGGAAAAACTCCGGCGTTAGCAGATGTAATTAAATCTGTGGTTTTAAAAAAGCAAAGATTAAGTGTGTGTTGAACGGATCGATAATGATGGACAGAGAAGACAAAGAAGATTAATCAAAGTGCTCAGAAAAAGGGAGCACTTAGCCCGGCAATTAATACGTCAGGGGAAACCAAAAAAAAATCTGTTGGAATAAATGTAAGAAAGGCTTTGTTGAGCTATTACTTAGGATTATCACCATTGATTTGGTCTATATCTGTGTGCGGGTTTGACTTTAATATCCATATTGATTAAGTGCTTTTGAGCAGCTTTTGATAGACACCCACTCACACGCCGCGCCTCGTAAAACTTTCAGCTCCGGGTTTCATTACAGTGTCCGGACTGTTCCCTCGTTTCCTCGAGGAGGGTTATGGACATCGATCGGCTCCAGGTGCAAACGCACAAGCTCAGCGCTGATGAAACGTGTCACAACTTTTTTTAATAGTGCATCAAAAACAAATGGGACTGGGATTCAATATGGCCGCCGGCCAGGACGAGCTAATTTCTTTGGCTTTGCATCAGATGTTTTGCACAACATGACTCGAGATGATTGACAAAGAACAGTTGGAGGGAAGAGCACAGACAGGGGAAGTCAAGCTCTGTGGTAATAATCCCTACAAACCACTGACAGGCTGAAGAGCAGAAACTTCTGGAGGGGCCGGATGGGAGAAAAGAAATGTCAGAATCAGTTGCTATGGAAATTACCATAGGGGGTGCTTTCTCTCTTTTCTTTGTGTTCAATTAGGAAATCAAGCAGCAACTCTGTCTTAAACCATTGCTCTGCTCTGTTCTCCTCGCAGCACTATTGATTTAAGGTACTTATATATACTCGGCACGATTGATTGCTCGATATATACAGTTTCTACTTATATGTACATGTGTATTATAATCATGTGGCATCATGTCGCATTTTTACAGATTGAATGATTGAATAATTGACTAAAGCTCTCAGAGTAGTTTTCCCCCGAATGAAATCTTCAGAATCGTCTGTAATGGCTGTTCTATCGCTTTGAATGAGATGATGACACGTTCTGCACTTTCATTGTAAATTAAATTATTTTCCTTTTCTCATATTTTTGCATCCATTTTATTTTTTCCATGCTGCGTCCCTGTACAATAACTGCAGCATGGCACTTATAAGAAGTGATTAGAAAATAGGCAAAGCCCAATTGTTATTTGGGTCTCGAACACAAAGATGGACGACATGACAGCTCCTCAAAAAGTGAAAGGATCTTGATGAGCCTCTGGTTCATTCTTTACATCGGTCGAGCACGTGCAGTGATGCACTGCGGTGCCGCTCCTCCATCACTTCTGCTCCAAACGGCGTCAAAACACATGATTCATTTAAACCAGAGGAAGTGGAGACTCGTCCATCTTTAAGTTCAGTCTATCATAAAGATGGACGACATGAAAGCTCCCTTAGGTGAAGCCAAAACATGGGACATGGGTGAAATTAAAGAGTTTTCATTTTTGTCGTCTTCATGCTCGTGTTTTGACCAATGGCGAGCTCCCTCCGCTGCCACCACCCCTCTACCTCTTACATTTTTTGACACGTCACCCTCTTTAAAAAGAAACACCGGCACACTGAAGTGAAAGATGATGGAGGAGGCTCCACAAACCGAGTCGCTCCTTATTTGTCACCAGCCTCCACGCAGAGACAACTGCAACACTGATGCATGGAGAGTCGAGCTGAACTGCTCGGTCAATTAATGAATTGGTCACACGCTGCACTATTAATCATTCATGCCTCTCAAAACGGGAGAATGCGCCGCTGAGTGAGCTGCATTTATTTGCTGGGACTGCTCCGGGTCTGGGAGGCGTCCAAGATGCTGATTGGATCCGACGGGACCTGAAAATCACCTGCACTCAAACTGCAGCTTCAGTCGGGCAATCAAAACACCAAGAAATTACTGACTTGGCCTAATGGCGGAGGAGACAGTGCCCGTTACAGCAATTGCGTTGGGAGGCAGCCACACTTGATATTGATTTTTTTTTGAAGTAAATATCACTTTATAAACTCTGAAAGACATTGAGGCTGTAGAGAGAAGTTCATTTAAACTCTGAAATACTTGTAATAAAAGCGAACTTGTCAGGTGGAGTTTTTTCAATGAATCAAGGACAGTGAGATTGATTTGGACTTTGAACCAGAAGCAACACAGCTCATGATGTAAAATCCCTGCTGATATTGGGCGACATACAACCTGGACAGATCACCAGTCCATCACTGGGCCGACACACAGACAAACCGCCATGAATGCTCACAAATAAAGAACCTTCTCGCTGGAATGCAACAATGCAGATAGAAAGTTTTCATGCTTTTTGGGGGCGTGGCTGTGACAAGAGGTCTGATGGGAGGAGTCTGAACCATCGGCTGTATTTTGACCTTTTCCAGGATCTCCAACCCGAGCTTTAACGAAACAGTCCGGACACAAGAAGTCATAAAAACTGTCATTTCAACCTGCTTTCTTGTTTCCGCACTATTTAGTTTGTCAGTTCCTACAGTACTTTCCTGTTGAGAACTTATAACAACATATAATCCAGTGAAACTTCAACATTTTCAAAGTTACACAATATGGTCAAATGGCAGATTTTGTTTCAGGTTGACTCAAGTCAGAGCCGTTAATCAATTCTTCAAATGTCCTTGAATTATGAAATGTTATATTTAGTTTCTACAAAATATGCTAAATTGACTTTTTACCCAGTTGCGTGTGCCGCTCTGACCTCGGTGACATTTACTGTCTCGTCCTGCGAGGCAAATCCCAGTCAACCGGCACTTCGGGCAAGTTGATGATTGACAAAGAACAGTTGGAGGGAAGAGCACAGACAGGGGAAGTCAAGCTCTGTGGTAATAATCCCTACAAACCACTGACAGGCTGAAGAGCAGAAACTTCTGGAGGGGCCGGATGGGAGAAAAGAAATGTCAGA
This sequence comes from Pseudopleuronectes americanus, assembly GCA_038501795.1. NCBI lineage: Eukaryota > Metazoa > Chordata > Actinopteri > Pleuronectiformes > Pleuronectidae > Pseudopleuronectes > Pseudopleuronectes americanus. Next base: position 1,791,745 of record CM076736.1, on the reverse strand, counting down.
ATCAGTTGCTATGGAAATTACCATAGGGGGTGCTTTCTCTCTTTTCTTTGTGTTCAATTAGGAAATCAAGCAGCAACTCTGTCTTAAACCATTGCTCTGCTCTGTTCTCCTCGCAGCACTATTGATTTAAGGTACTTATATATACTCGGCACGATTGATTGCTCGATATATACAGTTTCTACTTATATGTACATGTGTATTATAATCATGTGGCATCATGTCGCATTTTTACAGATTGAATGATTGAATAATTGACTAAAGCTCTCAGAGTAGTTTTCCCCCGAATGAAATCTTCAGAATCGTCTGTAATGGCTGTTCTATCGCTTTGAATGAGATGATGACACGTTCTGCACTTTCATTGTAAATTAAATTATTTTCCTTTTCTCATATTTTTGCATCCATTTTATTTTTTCCATGCTGCGTCCCTGTACAATAACTGCAGCATGGCACTTATAAGAAGTGATTAGAAAATAGGCAAAGCCCAATTGTTATTTGGGTCTCGAACACAAAGATGGACGACATGACAGCTCCTCAAAAAGTGAAAGGATCTGACCTCGGTGACATTTACTGTCTCGTCCTGCGAGGCAAATCCCAGTCAACCGGCACTTCGGGCAAGTTCAAGCAAATGTTAAAGACGTAGTGGATTTGCGACTATTATTATAATGTGTCCTACTCCGCTGCAGCACATCATCTGTCCCCTACGTAATAAAACCAGCTCTATATCCCACATCTGATCCAGAAAAGTATGATTTTGTTGTTAAGAAAGACAGACGAGCAGCATGTGTAACATCCCACGCCTCTCACGTGCCGTAGTTTAATCATATGCAGAAATTACACTTCTTTATGTTTCAAAGGCATCGGTTCAAACACGTTAAAAGACTCCTCAGCCCCGGCCCCGAGCCCCCCTGCTGTGAGTGCTGCCACGGTCGCTGGTGTTCCTGCTGTTTGTGCTGCTGCTGCTGCTCAGTTCTTTGTTGCACTCTCAGCTTTATCTTCTCTGTATGTGTGTGTTTTCATTCCCGACTGATCCCGAAGCCAGTGGTTAATTCACAGATCAGAAATATAAAACAGCAAAACAAGAAAAATCCTTGTTTGGGATCATTTTCCTCTCGCATGGAGACAAGAAAAGGTGTTTACAGAGCGTGGGTCTATTCAGAGCGACTCCTCCTTAAGCAGGCAAGAATGTATATTTGAATAAATGTAGGAAATTCTGCAAAAAGTTCAATCATCTGTGAAGAATAAAAGCATCTTGACAGCCCCATGCGTCTGCTGAGGCATTACTGACCTCTAGTGGTGAACGCTGTCGAGTGTCATAAATTGTGTAAACAGCAATAACCCTGAAATCGAGGCTCTGAGGCAACATGGTGACGTTAACAGTAAGTAGATTATTAGACACTCGACAGGGCCGGTGTTTATCAAGTGACCTCAGAGCCGACTTCACTCAGAGTTAAGGACTGTTGCCTCTAATGAGGGGAATCACACCGCGGCAGAGCTTCACTCGTTTCCATCAGATAATCACACATTAGAGTCACACGAGGAGAAAAACATCCACTGATTGGAAACCAGTTCAAAACGAGCATCAGACTGGTTCTGCCACAATCTGTTGGGAAAGTGAAATCCCAGTTGGACGAGATGACATCACACCGCCGAGGAGTGGGATGATGTCACCAGGTCCTCGCATGACGTCACTACTCTAGAAGATGACCACACACACACACGTGTTGTAAAAAAATCCAAAGAATGCAGAAGAAAGTGAATATTTTGAAAAGTATGAGGAGTTGAAAAAATAACTGTTCTGAACGAGCTAAAAGTTTTTGTTGAAATTTGTTGAAATACTCAGAAGTTGCTGGCGACCAAACTCCCAAAACGAAGGATATTGTAGAAATAATAAAGGAATGAAAGAAGGAACTTAACAGTAGAGATGTTTTGAAAGAGCTGAAGGTTTTTTAGAATTTCTTGGAGAATAAAGCAAACCAAAAAAACAGAATGAGAGCACGTCCCTCCTCCAAGGCCCAACAGTCTCTTTACAAAATCCACTTCCAAAGTCACTACAATCCACATTTTAGTTTGGATCGACAGCAATTTACAGAAACTCAAAAAATACCAGTCCCCTGAATATGCCGAATGTTTTCATCAAGCTCTGAATACAAAGTTTAACGAGTTCTTTCTTCCCTAGTTCACTTCTTTGAGTGAGAAATCCACAGCCTGCAAATTGGGATGATCAGCACGGTAACTTTATTTAGAGACACACACACACACACAGCGACTGGCTTCACTTTTGTTCTTTTCCAAGTCGAATCAGGGGTTAAAGGAACATTCTCATTTCTTCTGCACCGGAGCGTCGTCCCTCACCACCGGGAACGGTTCGATTTCCTTGATGATCCTCGTGGCGATCACGTCGTTGTTGGCTGACACCATCCTTCGAGACATCAGATCGAACGGCCCCCCTTTAAATAATCAAACAAAGCCTTCGTTAAGGGGAAAATCAAAGAGATAAATCTACTTCTAACCCCAGTGGGACGCGTACACACCGTCCACATCCAGTAAGACGCCTCCGGCCTCTTTCACGATGACGGCGCCGGCGGCGATGTCCCAGCAGTGGATCCCGATCTCGAAGAAGGCCTCCACCGCCCCCGTCGCCACCAGACACATGTTGGTGGCAGCTGTGCCGGATCCGCGTATCCTGTCAGGACAGATCAGCCAGAGATCAGTGAATCTGATTTGGCTACTGTGAGCGACACAGAGCTCTACTGGCTGTCACTCTGCTTTGTTTAAGAGAATAAACTCTTTGATTAGCACTAATTCACACCAGAGACCGTTCAGAGTCACGTGGGTTCCCCCCCACCACCACCACCACCACCACACGTCAGCAGGTCCTGTTTGTTTCTCACTCCGATGGGAGAAGTGAACACGAGCAGATTACCGAAAGATTTTTCTCAGGAAGCAAACGTCTCTTTTTTTTGTTGGTTCTCGATTTAGATTTCTGCCGACGTCACGTTTTCAACCAGATTTAGACTTAATACCATGAATTAACCCACAAATGTTTACTTAATAATACTTTTCCTTTTTTAAATTGTGCAGTTTCACAGGAACAACACATTTCTCTGGCCGATGCCCACTCACCCGTGCACGGGGATGCAGAGGATCTTCCGCATGGTGGAGAAGATCTTGGTCACACTCTCTGGCGTCCTGTCGTATCCATGTTCAGAAATGATGATGGACTTTTGGATCTCTGTGACAGACGCGGGACAAAGCGTCAGTGAACGTGGTTCGGACACATCAGCTTTGAACATGAAGACATTACAAGCGTTACCTTGGACGTCAGACACCCGGATTGGCTCGCCGTTGCAGAAAGCTCCCTTCCCTTTCTGAGCCTTGTACATCTTGTCTTCCAAGCAGCTGTACACCACTCCGAACACCAACTGGAAAACACATCAGTTCATGCTGTAACCACGAGGTTCACTACCTTCTTTAAACGTGTGAAATGATCTGTTCTTATAGGTGACATACCTCCTTGTTAACAGCAAAGGCGATCGACACGGCCACAAACGGGAATCTGTGAATAAGCATCAGGGTTTATTAACAAACAGCTGCAAACAAGAGGATTAGTAAGTAAATTAATAAAACATTTGGGAAGTTCTGTGCTTTGTTGATGAGATGAAGGTGAAACAAGCAGAACAGGAGTTGTGCATCTGTTTATATAGACGTAGAGTGTATTTACTCTTAAAAGTAGAAGTAGAATAAAAGTTCTACTGACACCAATATGAAAGGTTCCTATGGTTTGGTTTAAGAAATGATAAAACTCTGCTGGCGTTAAACTTGCAAAGACATTTGGCTGATATTTGGATTAAATTAATTAAAACAACCCACAAAAACTACAGCTCAAAAAAGTGAGAGGTCAAGGTTGTTAATTGTATTTGATCACTGGTTAGATGCTCTACATCTCTCATCTTACCCATGGACGAAGTTGGTGGTTCCATCCACTGGGTCGATGATCCACGTGGGTTTGTCAGTCAAGACGCACGCTTCGCCCTTCGCCACCGACTCCTCCCCGATGAAGCTGGAGGCACAGACGGACCAATGAGCATGAGAGGAATGTTCAACAACATAAAAAACACGCTGACTCATATCAACATGTGTGTGTGTGTGTGTGTGTGTGCGTGTGTGTGTGTGTGTGTGTGTGTGTCTCTCACCAGTGTGTTCCTTCTCCAAACTCCTCCTTCAGGGACCCGATGATGATCTTCTCCACCCTCTCATCAGTTTTGGTCACAAGATCAACGGTGCAGCTTTTTGTCATAATTCGGATTTCACTTTCTCCAGCTTTTCTGATTTCCTAAAATGAAACAGTGACGAGACGATTTATTAATATTATTATCTAAATGTAAAATGTACAAAACAAAATGTATTAGTCAAAATAAATCCAGATGCTCAGACTTACTGCTCCGGCTTTTCTAGCCACTTGTACAGCAAACTCAAATTCTCTCTTCCATGGTTTCCCCATTTTTCTTCTTTTGGTTTAGGAGAGCTGCAAAAAAACATAGAACTTGTTCAAACAAATAAATAAATAAAATTGTAAACCTGTTGTGTGTCAATCATACAGTGTGTAAGAGGAAGAAGCTCAAATTGGTGGCATGTCAGTCATCGGCGGTGTTAACGCCCCCTGAGCTGAGCCAACCTGAGATTAACACATCTCTTACGACACAGTGAGTTATGTGACACTTCCCCCCCAGTGGCCGGCCAACGCTCCTGCTTCTCTCTACGTCACAACCACATTGTGATCTTTGAAAGTCAGACACACTGACGGTGCAGAAGAAATATTTGTTTAAACTGCAGTTAGTCAGTTAGTCTTTGTCAACAGGCCTCAGACTTAAACATGCTGTGAGCATCTTTCTAAGCAGCCTGAGAGGTAAAACCCAGGGCACAGCAGGAGAGCCAATATATCTGATGCTTGTAATGAACTTACAGCAGAAGGTGCTAGTTAACGGCCACTCACATGAGTTAATAAACATTTTCACCTGAGGTTTGGTGACTGGAGAGCGAGAGGAAACTGTTTGGAAAGATTCCAGTGAGTGATGATAACTGACGGGGACAGAAAACATGATAATGGGACGAATACCTCCTCAGATCTGCAGGCTGCTGGTGTCTCAGTCTGGTTTTATGAGACTGAGCCAGCGAACCACTTCTTTAAAACTCACTTCACAGATTTTTTCATCATATTAAATAACACTCAGGAGAAACCAGTTTCTCTCTGTATAGACGCCATGAGTTCATCTGCAGCAGCGTTATTACTTCAGGACAAGACTCAGTCACTGAACCTGCTGAACTCAGAGTCTGTGCTTCACTGCCCATCTTCATACCAGTGATTTCCTGGTTTTAAATATCAATCTTGCGTTGCACAGTGAAATAATATTTAGGAGTTTTTGAAGATAAATTAAAGATTTTTCAATCTATATTATCGATTATATACTATACTCTATATTATGTACACCTGTACACCTTAAATACACATCATCAATGCAAAGCTGAAAAGAGAGAAACTCACCTTGTGAAGTCGGGACGTGTTGTCAGGCTCCTTGATGCAACTGTTTTGAGAAAACTCACTTTTAAGTTGCCCCAATGTAAAGATGAGGAACCTGACAGAAAAAACAAAAGCTGCTACACCACGGTGGGAAAAGTACTAGCACCGCCCTCACCAAACATTCTGCCCTGCACAGCCCGGCCTGCAATGACATGCAGCAATTTAAGATGCAGTGTCGCAAAAGTGAGTGGAAAATTTCGGAGCATCTTCTCAATGTTTGTGCGATGACTTGGTTGAGGAGCTGTCTGGAGAGGACACGCCCGGCTGTGTGTGTCTCCATGAAACGCACACATGTAGTGGAATCCAAAACTGGGAAAGACAATGTCAGCCGTACACGCAGCACATGACATGACCTGACATTAAAATACTTCTTCTCTGTGTCTGTGTCAGTTCACGTTGAGCTAAATCAGATTTCCTGAGTTGAAACTAAAACATTTTTCTTTGTCTTGGAGAAAGCAAAGCGAACATTCGAGCTCCTGACTTTAGTTCTCACATGAGATTTGGCAACGATGAACAAAGCTCCTGCCAGTTTTATATTTCCTGACAGTTTCACCGCTACTGAGCCTTCCCCTTATGTTCTGTTATTGTATTCCAGCGGCGGAAAACAGGGTCCCCTGGTGAGCCGGTAGGGATCATGCCCATTCTCTCACTTTGCCGCCTAGAAGTTGGAACCAAGTCTTGACAACAGCAGTCAAAGAATATATCAGATGTAAAAGCATGTGGATCTAGATTTGAACGTCCAAAATGCACATCTATCTTAACTGCTCTCCTGCAGCAGGTATTGTTTTTTTAACTTTGATGCTGCTAGTATATAAGATTATATTTATTTATGGCTTAAAAAGGGATGGTAGGGTTCATGTATACATCATTTTAAAAAACAGTAAAACAAACTGAAAAATAACAAGTTATATTAACACAATTGCTCACTTTGAGTTGAACAAATTCATTTTTGTGTTACCAATTTAACGAACTTGACAGAAGTACAAGTAACTGAAGGAATGATCATTACAACAGAACTACAGATGGTGTGTTAGGTTCTATGTGGATTGAATCTTGTCCGGGGCTCGTCCAGACACGATGTTCCCTCACAGCCGCACCTTGCATAACTCGTATTTAAGTGTGTTGAAACACCCTGAGCCTGTTTCCTGTGCTGCAGTAAAATGTATTAAGAATCGTATCAGGTCCTGTCTGTCACGGTCAGGTACTTTCACGTGGTAACACACTGTTTTGACGGCAATAACACTGGCGGAAGACGTCGTCATCCTATTAACTAATACCCTGGATTAAGTGAAGGATGCAAACGCTGCGAGGCTGAAATAAAAAAGCATCTCTGTTGACTCGAGCTGATCAGTGCGGGGTGTCATGGAGTGGGGGGGTGAGATGTGTTGAAAGTTTAGTTTGACTGGGAGCAGCAGGAGAGCAGTTGTCGCCCTGTTGTCCCGGCTGTGCCCTAAATATAAGCAGCGCTCTCAAATGTTGGGAGACAGACAGAGGGAAGTAATAGAACAAGCAAAACAAATACATCAGTGCTGCCGTCTCCCCGGCAGGTCCACTATGAATAATTTATCCGGGGGGGATGATGGATGTTTTGGATGTTTGGTTTCTCTGGAGTTGCAGCCGTGACTGAGGCCTGCCAAGAGGCTGGAGCTGCTGAAGGTCAGCGGTGCCACCTCAAAGAGGAACAGGAGCAAGAAGAGGCCACGGATACACAACCAGAGTGACCACAGTTCATCCGAAGAGGAACATGAACGTCTGCATCGAATATAACGACAATAGTTGTTGAGACAGTCCAGTAAAATGCCAAATGTAATGTTGGCATTCGAAGAAAACTCACAAAGAATATGATCCACCCTCAGGAGACCATGAATGTCGGGCCAAAATCGTAAAAAATTGACTGATTGAGCCACTAAAGTTTCCATCTGTAGCTCCATGAAGCTCCTGTGGCTCTAATGAACCAAATTAATCATGAGGAATAGGTTATTACAACTTGGGTGTTATATCAGATGTTGACTTTGATTTGCTTTATTTCTTTAAATGTGCGTGACTGTGTGTAACTAGTGTCAGATTTTACATGTTTGCCTTTAAACAAAAGATAAAGTAGTCTCTAGAATGGCAACAGCACAGCAAACAATATCCTGAAAGGGATGTGCAAGGAAATCGAGACCAAAAAGAGCGAGAACATATGAAGACGTATTGGGATATGAAACCAGACATGAAATTGGAACTGAAGAAGAAAGTAGAGAAATCCTAATGGAGGCCAAACAAAAGCTGTTCAGAAAAATATCTACAGAGCTGCACTCAAATCTCCGGGGGCCAATTCCGAGATGTGGCAGGAAAACACAGCCTCTGCCGGTTTTCAAAAAGCACAATGCGCTGAGGGTTTGGTTCTTGGTGGCACCATCGAGTCTGACAACAAGTGAGAAAGAACATCGAGAAACAGACGCATGTGGATGATGAAAAGATTCGCTGAGCAGCTGACGATATTAAAAAAGGTGGTGTTGACGGAGGAGGACTCGTCTTTCACTCGGCCGTCTCCGGAAATCAATCCCAACGCCCCCCCCACCCCAGACTAACATGGACCATTGATTTCTGTGGAGCGGGCTGCAACATAGAAGAGCCTGGTTTGCTCGAGTAAAGTGTTTTAAAACCATTTGTTAGCCATCAGCAAACACGAGCTGCGGAGAAACAGAGAGAGAGAGAGCGGTCCGTGGAGAGAAGAACTGGTGGATGGCAGCATCTGCAGCTCGGACTGTAAGGGCAGGGGAACTGCAGCAGAGATTTAACATGGTATAACGGCCGCGAAGGCTTTTATCTACCACTAAATCACCACAGGAGCAGCGTGGGGCCGTTTTCCTCCTTGTGTTATATGGAGTGTCAGAGGCCTGTTGTCTGTTTATTTGGTTTCCTGTTTGTCGCAGGAGGAATTTCTCACTCCACGGTTTATCATTTTTCTAGGTCAGAGCGAATACGGACATTTATTTGTGTCTGGAACACTTGTCGGGCGCCGGTATGAGGACGTCAACGAGACGTTTAGGAGCAGGATGGATGAAAGAGGGGAGGGATTCCATTCTCTAAACAGAGCTGTAGATTATATCAGGCTCGAGAACACGGGGAGTGAGTTTTATAGGAACATCGTCCAATAGAGAAGAAGTTGTGACACCGAGGGAACGTGTGATATTCCTTTTGTCTGCACCACTGTTCATACGCTTCAGTTGTCAGTTATTATCCTCAACCCTCTGTTACAGCTGACATGTGCATGCATGCTGACACCCGTCTCTGCAAGGCTTCAATAAGAACTCATCCATTCACGTGTGGCGTGTTAAAGAGAAGCAGGAAACAAGCAGGTTATATTCAAAGGGCCCTTTTTTTTATTTGCCGCTATCTTTAAATTCACCTTTTAAAACACCTTGGAACATACTGCACAGATTATTAGGAACAACATCATTGCATTTCTGTTTGGACGCGATAGAGAAGCAGTTCTACAGTATATACACACAATGTTTCTTACAGGAGCTATAGTGCAAACTCGTGATGGCAATGAAACTAAAGAGAATAATCACTATGACAAAATCTACAAACACACACAAATACCATCACCTAAGAACATAAACAATATCATTGGTCAAAAGTGGACATTCTGTATTAAAATCATTTCCTTATAGTGCTGTGACCAGACATGACAGCTCCCTTAAAGTGAAGCCAAGTCACTTTGATCGCCCCCTTGTGGCAGATTGTAATATGGGTCATAAACCCATCCTCCTCCATGTTAGCAGACGAGACATGGACCAAATAAAAAAGTCCCAAGATGCTCTGTGGCGTTTTAGTTAGTTCCCATCACAGAGTGGTTAGTTTTGGTTGATTTGGTTTAAATTAGTTATTTGATTATACAAATAATAAATAATGAAAATGGCCAAGGTGATTACAAACGTGAGTCTATGAGACGAAAGAAGAATGAAACACTCGTCTTGAGAGGTGAGTTCATCGTTTCGGTTCTCATGGCCGGGACAGAATCCTGACCTGATGAATACGACACAGCTGATGAGAGTGTTGAAGTTTACTACTGGTCTGTGTCGTCCCGGCCAACTGGGAACTCAGTGATCTCCTTCACGAGGCGCTCTGCTATCGCCCTGCTGCTCGCCACGATCAGCCTCCGGGACATCAGGTCGAACGGTCCACCTGGGGAAAGGAGAAAAGGACAGTACTCGTTCACCTCACATCAACCCTCTGACATGAGGGTTCCTCGGAATCTCTTCCATGTTCCGATAGGGAGCCAAGTCCAGGTGATGAAGTGGTTTTCATGTACAGAAAAAGTGGAGCTCTGACTGCATGGTGGATATTAGATTCCTCAACCAGAACAGAGCTGCTTCTCTAACGAATCCAGCAAAGTCTGTATAGAATTCTTCACATATTAAAAGTTTCCTGCTGAATATTGGAGATAAACGCTGGTTTTCAATTACTTCTGAGTCTATTTAACTGATCTCCGGTTCAGCTTTACTCTTCAGCTTGTTGGACTCAGAGGAGAAGGTACCTGCTCCCCAAAGTGACTCAGAGAAAGAACAGAAGAGGAAATATTCTCCATATTCCAAGCCACTGAACAATCAAACTCGTTTTCAAGCTGATATATATATAGAGATATATATATATGAGGTAAAAAGCTGCATAGGTTTGCTTTAAAGTAGCAGCAGCTGCCCTCACCTCCTGCCTGACTGTGTCTCTCAGGCCTTTGTGAGCGGAAAAAGGGATAAAAATCAATAACGAGAATTGGAAACAATGAATAATTCATAAAAGCTGCAGGTGTTTTTTTTCTACAAGTTTTTTCACCCTGCCAGCCATCATCATTTCATCCAGTGACTCAGCGGCCTTGAGTTCAGCCGAGGCGGAGTTTGAAGAGCTCACATTCTCCCAGTGACTCACCTGAGATGTCCATGATCACTCCTCCAGCCTCTGTGACCACCGCCGCGCCTCCAGCCATGTCCCAGCAGTGGATGCCCATGTGGTAGTAAGCGTCAGCCGAGCCACACGCCACCAAACACATGTTGACAGCTGCGCTGCCCGGGGAACGCATTCTGTGGATGGAAATGGGATGTTTGCTCTGCAGTGGACAGCACGTGGGTTTCCAGGTGGGTTAGTGGAAGTTGAGTGTGTTCTTGTGGATGTTTAATGTCAGAATCTTTTTGGCTTTCATGAAATCAAACTTGTTTTTGTGATATTAATCAAGGTTACAAAGCATTTCAGATCGCCTGTATTTGGTGATGGCAGGCAGAGAGGAAATATGGGCTCAGACAGAGGGGCACGACATGCAACAATGGTTCACTGGCCAGGAATTGAGCATGGACACTGGAGCCATCTGGTATTTCCTGCGTTGGATTCAAACTGGGATTCACAGGAAATGATGCGTGCATGTTAACCAGCGTTTGTGTTTTTGTTTCATTGAGAGGAGCCTGTTGTGTTTACTCCCACTCTCCTACATTCATGTCAGAGAGTTAAATGAGTAAAAACACAAAAGGAGCAGAAGGGCGCATGGAGAGTGAATACCTCAGCCAAGGCTAGAGCCCCCTCTCGCCATGTTAACGAGTGGAAACAAATTCCTGGATCCGCCTGTTTAACCAGTTCCACTCAGTAAATTCCATGGAAATTAGCTTTTTGCACAACACTGCTAACAGACAGGCAGAAAGGAAAACATAAGGTAAATGTTTCATTCTGCTTCTGCTTTACATTAACATAATTCAAGGCACGAGTGGGTAACTACAACTATTAGCAAATGAGCAAGTACTGATATGTTGGTGACATATTTACCCGTGTACAGGGATGGAGAGGATGGTCCTGACGTTGGCCAGCATGGTTTTGAATTTCTCGGGATCGCTCTTGAAGTTCATTTCTGTCAGTACCAGCGACTGTTTAATATCTTGGAGGGAAAACAGAATAAAATATTAGCTTGTGGAAAGCAGATCCCAGTGTGTGATGCAGAAATAAAGCCTCTTGAGTTTTGAGCTGTTTGTAGAAGTACAAACCCTTCCTGTGATTTTGCCTCCACCTGGTGGATTTCTTACAAACTGCAACATCACAGCATGAATCAATATTTACCTTCTTGTCCAGACACTTTGATTGGTTCCCCGTTGCAAAACGCTCCTTTTCCTTTCCTTGCCGTGTACATTTTGTCCTCGATGCAGCTGTAGACAATACCGAACTCTATCTGAAGGAAACAGCAGTGATTAATGTAGTGTGGGAGGACGGCTAAGAATAGAACAGCCGTTTAAATAGAGGACACCACTGTGCCGGAGCTACAGTCTCATTTCCATGTGATTCACAAACAAAGAACTCCTACCTCTTTCTTCACAGTGAAGCCAATTGATACAGACACAAATGGGAACCTGCACAAAAGAAATGTACAATATAAAACATTAGTTTAATGAACTCCCTTTAGGTTAAAGCTCAGAGGAATCACTTTCTATCAGCGGTTCAGTTTCATCTGCGTTGTCTAATTATCCCAGACAGAGAGGACAATCCTAGAGAGAACCTAATTAAAAGATAAAAATAGTTAAGCAGCAACCAAGATAAAAACACTTCAGAGCAGGATCAGTATTGAGTTTCTCAGTGGTTCGTTTTCAGGGTATTTAAGCACAGGCAGTGGTACCTGTGAACAAAGTTGGTGGTTCCATCAATGGGGTCGATGATCCAAGTGGGATTGTCGGTCAGAACACTTGCTGCTCCTGCTGCTACGGACTCCTCACCTATAAAGCTTTAAAATCACAAACAACTGAAATTAATCAAACTTATGATAATGTTGACCAACTGTATCTATGGCCTGACATAAAAGTTTATCCTGTTACGACTTTTAATCAGATTTCATACCCTGCTCTACATAAATAATTATGTACGTCGTTGCTGTAATATGTGGTATTACTTTAAAAACAATCCGTAGCCTCGCAGCAGCGACCAAGGACGTCACTGAGGTCATGAATTCAGTATTTTTATGCCACTTTGGGGCATTTGAGTTTCCTGGGGGATAGTTTACAACCTGCAATTACACTAAGTGCACATCGAGTATTAAAGACTTCAAATTAAAACTACAAAAATAAATCAACAAGTAAATATAAGACCCAGAATCTTTACAACAGTCTTTACTCCTGGAAGCATTTGTGTATATTTTATGCTTCGTATTTAAAATCAGCACTAAAGTGAGGAATTACTACATTTTATATTAAGCATGTTATTATTTCGGTTTACTTGTTTGTTTAATGTACATGGCGTTTGGATGAATTAGTAACAGGACGAATCATGAAGTTGCCCAACAATACATCCACATGATAGAAAACTGTAATTCAGATTGAAAAAAAAGAGAAAATAGTAAATTAAATATTTAATAAATACATGAAATTGCTGGTCTGTGGTGAATTCTGGGCTTTTCCCATGAATGACCTACATTCAATGACGGGATGTAGTACTTCTCCCTGTCGGTCACGTACCTGTGTGTCGGGTACTTTTCCTTGATGGAGGATATAATAAGCTGCTCCACTTTCTGGTCCGTCTCCGTCACCAGGTCAACTGGTGAGCTCTTCTGCATGACAGCTATGTCCTTTTCCAGCGCCTCACGGATCATCTGGCAGGAGACACGACAACGAACACAATCAGCAGGGGGATTATTCTTGTGCTTGACTGCCTACATCTGAGGTTACATGTTCTTCAGGCGGAGAAGGACAGATGTAAAGCTCCAAAGCCCAAGAGGACACAATCAATAAGTTGACTGTAATCAAAAACACAAGTCCTAGAAGTTGCATTGGTTGTTCTGAGAACAAATAATGATTTTCATCCTGTACATGAATGCACCACACTATAATGTTTACTGTTAGTTAGGGTTAGAAATACAAACTGGATTGACAACACAGAAGGGAAATCATCTTTAAAGCTATTGTGAGTGGAGCCCGACCGATAAGGGGTTGATTCTGATACCGATAGAGGGAGTTACAAACTTCTAATAACTATACACTGGGCAGTTATAACAAAGAAATATAATTGAGGCTTGATAACTGACATTTTAACCATGAACGTCATGACAACAGATGCACCCCAAACTGGGAAATGATTAACAAGATGAACTTCTTTTGCAGATACACTAACGTAGGGGACGTTATTGTGCAGGATGCTGTGTGTGGATGAATGGGACTAGATACTGGTTTCATTGATGTTTCTCTCTCTCAGCTGAAGGAGATCGTGAATGGAAGCAAACTGGGGAGACAGCGACAGGACCCGAGGAGACACTGGGATCAATGAATGGACCTGGTAGATGTTCCAGGTCATGTGAAGGGGGAAACTAAGTGTCTTCAGCAGAGCCTCTCTTACCTGCCCTGCCTGCTTGGTGACCTCCACACAGTGGTCCATGCACTCCTGCCACGGGTCGCTCATGGTGATGCGGACGAGGAGCAGCGATGTTCACGCACAGAAACCTGGAGACACGAGACAACAGTTGAAAGTCTCTGTGAACACGTGGCTCGGTTTAGAGTTTCAAAACAAACGCGAGCAAAGCACAGAGTAATCAGGAAGTTAGCTAAGTTAGCTCCCCTATGCTAACTAGCTTTCCAGGAGAAGACGCGGATATGAACGGACCCGGAGCGGAAAGACAACCCGCGGCTACAACCTTGAAAATAACGGTTTATTCAAAACGCTTTTTAAAGTCACTTATTTAAGGTTATAACAAGTTATAATACAGAAGAACCGCTGAGCTACATGCTAACGTACCTAGCTCCCGACAAGCTAACTGCTCAATGTTGATGTTTGACAGCTGAGGGGGTGCAGCTCAAGGTAACGCTCGCGCTCATTGGTCAAGCGCTTTCATGTGATTTGAAGTCACGGCTCTGATTGGCTGGAGCGCTGTCATTGAGTTTGTCATGATGATCAGTGTTTAATCAAGTTTTAAAAAGAAGAAAGAAAACAATTACCTGGATAATTTCTTATTATTTTTAATGTGATGATAGATATATAGATAGATAGATAGATAGATAGATAGATAGATAGATAGATAGATAGATAGATAGATAGATAGATAGATAGATGATGATTGATTGATTGATTGATTGATTGATTGATTGATTGATTTATTGATTGATTTATTGATTGATTGATTGATAGTCTGGACAGGATCCAGTGTAAAAGTCAAGGCCCCCTGAAAAAAACCTGTGACATATGACACATTGTCTTCCCATTAAGTTTGAACTGATGACTTCTCCCTCTTCACTATCACCTCAAATTAAATATTCAGGGGTCTTACTACTCCTAACATGGAAAACATGGGGATTCAAGTGCTATGACATCTTGGAACACTAGAATAAATTCTGCTCTCCGGTGTGAAAACGGTTTTAACAGGCAGGAAATGGCTGGAAGGGAAGTAGAGCTTCAATTATTAAAGTCAAGCTTCCCTTAACTTATGTTAATTATGCATAAACTTCCCCTGATGGCAGAAAGTTGGCTCTGCACACACACACACATACAGAACATTATAAGGAAGCTATTATTATAAGACAGCTTATACAAGCATCATTCAGTTTGTCAATAGGGCATTTAGGAACACTACATGTGGAACAAATGTGTTTAAATCTTTAGTTTTCTGCTCCTCCTTGCTTTGGTTCCACAGTCTTTTCTTTCAGTTGTATTTTCTACCTAAACTCAGAGATTTTTTCTGTCAATAAACTCTCTCAGCTCGAGGGGAGATTCAATTAGCTTTAAAAGCACCAGGTTTTATCTCATCCACTTACTGTATCAGAGATTTCACCCCAGCCTTTATCTCACAGAGAGGAGGCAGAAACTCAAAATTAATTTCCTTGAGCAGTTAATGAGATGTCTGGCAGTTTTGGTGATTAATAAATCGAATTGCTCTGAACGAGAGCAGAGTTTTTTTTGTTTTATGGTTGAAGATAAGACAGCGTTATGAGAATCCCTCTCAACCTGTCAGATGAGCAATATTCTGTACATTTGTAGAAAAGCTGTGTTATAGATTATCTATAAGGTAGATTCTGGATTTTAGTTAATTCAAGTTTTCAAATAAAAGTGGGAAGTTAATCCCTGTAGGAATGAAGAAAGGTCACTTGTCTAGTCTGGTGGGAATCAGATGAGAAATGTTATTCACCCTTTTTGTCATGGGAATCCCTCAAACTACTTCAGACGTAAATTCCCAGGGGAAGAAATTTGGTCTGGACATTTTTGGACGTTTGTCTGTCTCTCACGAAGCAGCTTACGTCACCTGGTTTGAAAGTTTATTGCATCAAGTGTCATCGGCAAATTAGAGATATTATGAAATCAGAAGAGGTTGGTAATGAAATGTTTCATTTCCTCATTTGTTTTATCACACCACCACAAAAGTAGTTCCATAGCAACGTGGGTACGGGACTGAGTGTGGGCGGAACACGTGTGATGTTTGTGTAATCGTACTTAGAGCATGTTGACATCTGCTTATTAGCAGTAAACACAAAAACCTTCAACAGCTGCCAAGAGGTTTCACCCTTCAATGACAAACTTAAACCTCATGATGGCGCTAGAAGAGAAGAAGGTGGAATGTCACAGGGGAACATGATTGAATTTCTTGGTAATGCAATTCATACTTGTTGTTATTTCAGTCCGGACTATCCACAGCTTTGTGTTAAATGATTAAATGACCACTTGCACACAAGAAACCAGTAATAACTCACTGGTCCTGTGTCCAAAAAAGTGCAAAAAAGAATTCATGAGTGTTTAGAAATGTGACTGGTAACTTTTTTCTTATTTAAAAATTGCAAACTGTGGAAAATGTAAACTAAGTCCCTGCATTCATTCATTGCATTGACCTGTGGGGAATAAACAACGTTAATGTTGTTACTGCATGAAGCTGATTCTCATCACTCAAAATACACGATAGCAGCCTCTTGTGGGCATCTGAGGCATTACAGCTGACAACTTCAACATGCAATACTGTCTTTTACCAGCTTAACTATGTTTATATATCATCTTATTACCTGTCTATTTGTTTTATATAACAATGTTTGGGAGATGCACAGCAAATGTCATTGTAGAATGCACAATGACAATGGTATTATAGTCTATTCTATTCTTAAAATCGATTCTTCACAAACACTGAAATACAATCATAGCACTTTTAAAGACATGTTGATAGAAACAAAAGAAAGCAAATCTTTCTCTAAGATGAAAAATAACTTTGAACCTACACATGTTCTTGTTGCCAGTAAAACCTTTAAGATACATCTCATCCCTGCTGACTTTAAAAAAGCACTTCTACTTTCTTCAATACAACCCTGGAGTTGTGTTAAATGTGCGCAGCAACACAAAAAGCGACATGCATTGAATTTTCTTCCTCCAGCCCATGAACCCATGTCTCAGGGAACAGCCTAAACACTGTGTGTGCACGGAGGCAACATGGCACCCTAATGGGAGTCATGTGGATCTGCTTGTTGAGGGGGAGGCTGAAAAATAATCTCCTCTTGTCCATCACGGGTGTGTCTGTGGTTTGGTGTGGAGCTGAATGTCGAGACATCACAATGACACAGAAAGAGTTCCACAACAAAGTCAAGGAGACATTCGCTGGAATCTGACCTTCTGCAAAGAGACATGGTGAGTGCTGAGAAAAGCTGGCGTGCGAGTACCCGTTTAATAAAATATTTAATGATTGCTTTGACTATCCACTTTGATGTGACATTTTTTTTGATCTTTTGTGTATCTCCTCCAAATGTTAGGTTTATTGTGCTCTAAAGGTCAGCCACCCTCACATGTTGGCATCTGCTGCAGAATGTGTTTGAGAATGTGCCAGAGGGAAAAAACGTGGGAGGAAGTTTTTGTAACAGGATAAAAGAAAAAATCAATTTGAGAAGCAGACACACACCTTGTGAGCCCCCAGGAGAGTACCTGCTGGCCTGGAGTCAAATCCAACCTCTGATGGAGTTGTTATCTTTGTAATCATTTACAGTGAGAAGGATTAAAGCGTGTACAGACATCTTTCCTGAGGAGCGCTGAGACTCTCACCATCATGACCTCCTGGAAAACAGTCCAGAGCCTGACCACATGTAAATAACCCCTCCTCACATCCTCATTCATCTCTTTCTTTCCTTCTTTCTTTCTTTCTTCTGATGAACTCTTCCCCCCCCTGTGGAAGGTAACGTTTGCTCTCCTCTGCCTTTGTGTCCATTTCAAAAGGGTTGTTGATGCTTCTGCTCTGCTCCAATCAGCTGAGAGCACAGCTCGGGACAACCCCCAACATCAGACACATCGTGGTGGGACGGTGTTATAGTTACATCACCCTCGTCAACCCCAGTCTGAGGTAACGTGCAGCCAGTGCTCACGACTTGACGTTTTCTGTCCCGTGTGGGAATGAGTTTGTAAATCTGGTGACTTCAGATGAGAATTTCCCAGTTTGACTTCATCACCGGTGCAGATTTGATCTAAAGCCAAATGATCAGAGCTGAAACGAGCTGCTTGTTATCAGGGCAGAGCTGAGGCCAACATGAAAGACGGATGTTGACTCGGAGAAAGAAGAAAGAAAATATGAAACCAGATGCAGATATGGAAAAAGATTGAAGCTCATAACTTGATTAAGTTCAATGCTTTTGAAAAGATCTTATAAATCCTATTTATACAAGTAGCTACAGTAGAGTTAATCAGTTTTTTTTTAAATGTAATTTGTGGCTCAGACTTTGAAATCGAAAATCTAAATACAGTTTGATCATCTGCAGAATAATGACTTGTGCATCAAACACATGAGGGCTGCAGCTTACAATTATTTTCATTACTGATTTCCTGATGAATATAATAAATATCTAGATTTATCCAATCAACTGTCTCAAATACAAACCAGCAAATATTCACACAAAAAGCCTTAAAACGATTAATTCCAAAAAGTGAAAAGAGATCATCTTTTGTGTAGGTTTGACTGTGAGGAGATGTGGAGACGGTTTGAGGGAGCGGTGCTCCGTCAGTCTTCTTGTAATGTGACGGTGGAGAATTATCAGCAGATGTTTGATTCCATCCCACAAACGAGGCCGTGTGACAGGGTGAGTACGAGTTGACTTCCAGGGAAAAGGCAACACAATCTCCCCGATGACATAAGGGGAGGAGAAAGTCTATACATCTTCCATCGCAAACAAAAAAACCACACACAATAAACTATAGCACTTTGTAGTTTGGCTTCCTCAAAGAAAAGTGTACTTTCCTGATTCTTGTTGTTCTGGGTTTGCACCCTCATGGTTGGATGCACCTTTTGTAAATCACTCTCACCACAGCATGTTCACCCTTTTTTAATTCATACCTCGATTCTTCTACTTCTGCCAAGTTTCTCTTCTGGAGTAAAACCAGGACTTTGATGCAGAGCTACAAAGCTGCAGTCCGTGACTCCTGGACGCTGGAGGACACGCTGGTGGGCTTCCTGTTCAACGACCTCATCTGGTGCGGACAAGAGGAACAAGCAGGTGAATCAGTTTGTTCAGCACGGAGACAAACGTTTAGAAAAAAGACCAGTATGGAACCACGGCCATAACTCAATTATGATATGTACATTTCGCTTGGTAAGCCAAAGGGACACATTTCAATAACTGATTTACATAAACTACCAAAGAGTTAACATATATAAGAAGCTCATTAATGATCAATGAGCTTTGGCTTGTTTTCTTCTTCTGCTTTCGTCTCTTTGAGCTGATGGTTGTGAATGTGACTCACAGGTTTTGATTTCAGCTCTTGTCCGGCCTGGTCATCGTGCAGGAACCATGCTGTGTACTCTCTGTGGCTTCAGGCCTCTCAGACTGTGAGTCTAACGTCCAACCTGTGGATTATTCATGTTCTTCATGCACTTGCAACCTACTGTCCCCAAAAGTAACACTAGAAAAGTTAAACTTTCCTCATTCATTTGTTAGTTTGCAGAAATGGCGTGTGGCAACATCACTGTGTTACTGAACGGCTCCATCACCAACGCCTTCGACAGGAAAAGGTTTGAAAAAAGCAGCAAATGAAGCGAATATATGTTAATGTTGATTGAGTTTATAATAAAAATAATATATTTGTTTTATTTCCCAGCATGTTGGGAAGTGTTGAACTGGACAACCTGAATCCACAAAGGGTGAACTATGTCAACATTAAGGTGGTGGCCGATCTACAGGGACCATTTTTGTGAGGACAAAGAAATGTGCTTTCACTGGGCTTGTTGTCTTACCTTGTCTTATCAGATTATTTTCAATATTTTCTTTTATTCAGCTTTTAATTCCATTCAAACCGTTTTCTTCTTTGCTTGTATTATTTCGGCTTAGTTTGAAAAATTGCTATATAAATAAAGAAATACATTTTTAGTAGTAGTAGTATTAATAGTAGTATCATTATTACTGTTTTATTATTATTAATTTCATAAATACTTAGAGAACTGTGTAATTTTCCTGACACGTAACATGAATGGTTTCAAAGTCATAACTATTTACTTTATTATAGTTAATGATTTCATACTATTACATAACATATTAACTATTAACAGTTAATAACAGCATCATTAGGGGTACAGTTTGTTCTATTATCTCTAATGTTCATCATGATGGACGACGAGTGGTTCACTTCTGTAGAATCCATTGAGAATCAATGCGGAAGTACATTTATTAACTTATTAACAATCATAACTGTAAAATATATGGCTTCTTATGAAGTTTAAACCCCCCTCTAATAATCTATCAATAGATTACTAGACAGATACGACAGGACAATTTGGTATAATAAAAAAAGTTTATTTAGTATATACAGGACACGTCGTCAGATCCAAAACATTTATTCTCATTTGTAAACACTGCTAATATTTATATTGTGATAAGTTTCAGCTCATAAAACCTTTACCAGGAAGTTGTATGAATAATATAATTCTTTTTTTCCTCTCCTACAGAGAATCATGTAGTCAAGGATCCATCGTGGACCTGATCCACATCCTCCAGTCCAGAGGTTTCCGCTGGACGTGCTCAGACAACGATCAGTGAGTAACGTCCACCAGCTCCTTCAAAATAAAAGATCAAACACAGTCATTCATGGAGAATTCGAGGACGACACATTTCTGACCAGAATCCCCAGCTATGATAAACAGACGCTGTTAAAATAATAAATCCCTGACATGTCGTGACAACGCTGTGGTTGTTTCCTCATGTTCAACTGACCCGATGTCTGTCTGTCTGTCTGTTGACATCTGGTGGACAGGCGTGCAGATGTTGTTTGTGACTTCAAAATAAAAGCATCGTGGAAAAAAAGAAACTCTAACTTTTGTCCACAGGAACCTGATGATTCTTCAGTGCCTCCGGGACCCGGAACAATCCGTCTGCCAGACCTACGCCAACAGCCTGTCACACAGACAGTCTCACACCCAACTGAATGACACACAAGTTTGACATACAATGTGTAGTCTTGTGCTCAGTGGAGGTGGATTTAAATAAATGATTTTAATTTTGTGTGTGTGTGTTTGTGTACTGCTGAGGACCTGCAGTGTTGACCGTGCAGGTGTTTGGATGAGTTGTTGTCTAAAGTATTGAATAACAGTTGGTGACAGTCAGCTCATGTTTGGGCCCACTGCAGGTAAAACCAGTTACATGTTTACTTTCCACTGTTTGAGATATGGAACTAATGGCTCCACGTTGTTCACACAGTAACTGGTGGAGCAAGTTTTAAGTTTTGATCCTGCTTCTCAAAAGCATTTCTCAACACGTTCACTGCTGATGGGATCTGTCTGACCTTTGAATTACAGCCCATGTGCATCTTTTAGGAGCTGATTAGATTCTAATAGCATGAAACCTGTTTCTTCTTGCATGAATAAATTGTGCAGCCGAGTGAAAGCCCCAAAATGTTATAACAGCTTCATGACAGGTTCTTTGATTTAAACTTACTTTACTTAACAAATGTAAAAAAAGTAAGACAATTCAGTTTTGATTCACTTCAGTTTATTTGTAAAGAAATAGTTGAAACTATATTTTTTATACCTGCTGGTTACTTTGCAGATTCGGATCAACCATAAAAAAAGCAATATGCATATTAATGCAGTAATAATATTTAAACTACAGTTTAAATCACTGTACATTGTTAAAGTACAAGTTGACTGTGGCAAATTACATGGCTTTTGTTTTGGAGTGTCTCCAGCATGTATGTATGTGTGTGTGTGCGTGTGTATGGTTATAAATAGCATTGCTGTAAAAAAAAACATGTGTCATGTGTACATGGGGTTCTAACCTTTGAGCTCAGAAGGCAACTGCTCAGTCACAGCACGATTCCTCTGACAATCATCACTATGGCTCCTCAGGTTTTTGTTCGAGTATTATCCACAGTCTTGATGGAAATGTGTGTGTGCCCCTCTCTCAAGGCTTTTGAGTGGCCCTGACGTGCAAATAACCAGAACAAAAATTCCACAATGCCATATAAGAAAACACAACTGAAAATAGGAAAGCTCTCACCACATATCACGATGACACATAAGAAGACACAGCAGCAAAAATGCAAATATGAAAACCAGATGCAGAGAAAACAAAACAGTAGCGATAAGAAAACAAATCACGATCATCATTGTTGTGTTTGGCAGCTCACAGCCACCGTACTGATATAAAGTCCAACAGGTTCTATTGACTTTACTGTTTGCTTTAGGCTGAATCGTTTGACTCCCTGCTGCGACCTTTACCTATTTGAATGAAAATTGGCATGAAGAGTAACAAGCCTATAATCAACCAACCTGCCAACTTCAATCTGAATCTGATGTAAACAACCTGAGTTAAACCACAGCTACAGTCAAACCACTGATCACAAACACACCCTCCACCTCCTCTCCCTCCGAAGACGCGTGGAACTGTGCCAACGTTTCCACGTGTCCGCGCACGGACGCGCACGGTGTCTCTCCATAAATAGACGAGCGAGCGAGCACGAGCGAAGTTCACTTGTCAACAAACCTGCAGCGGATCTGCGGAGCTTCTGGAACCGACGATGGAGTGTCTGGAGTCACTGGATCCGGGAGACGTTCCCGCGTCCGGAGAAGAGACGCAGCCGGAGAACGTGCGTGATTCTCGGCGTCGTCGCCGGCGTCCTGCTGCTGTGCGTCACCGTGGCTGTGGTGATGGTGACAGTCCCTCGCAAACCAGAGCGACTCAAAGGAACTTTCATCAGCAGGTGTGAGCTGTTCCAGGGGTGAGTGTTTCATTTATTACTTTATTTTCCTTGTATATCATGTGGAAGAATGAACTTCTAAATATGTGGTTTAACACATAATGAGCAGCTCAGGTAAACATGTGAATTAAAGATCTAGTTCCTACTTGTAATAATAATAATTATACTAATTATAATACAATTATTATTACATGACAAACTATATTATTATTACCATTTTAGAAAACAATGTGTCAAAAGCCTCTGAGATAGCCAACATGCAATATAACAAGTATTTAAGTAAATCATACAAACTTATACAAACCATGCACATGAACAATAATAAAGAAAATTTATTTAATCTCATGACATTGGGTATAAACTCTTCATAGCAGATAAACCAGGTAAGACAAAAACTTTTCTATCTTCAATTAGTGGAAAACAATCAATACCTAAATATAAATGTTAATGTACCTTAAAATAAAAATAAGTGCTCAAAGTAAATCTCTGCACAGTTTCAGATTTCAGTTTTGTGCCATGCTGACACTGCAGCTCTCTGAGTCTTCAACTTTGTCTATAACATCCTGACGGTTACTTCTATCAATAATTGATTGCTTCTGCAAGTGTTCCCTGGACATGCAGAGTCCTAGTTACACATATGATGCACTAAAACAGAAGGTGAGGTCGTACTCTTGACCCAACTCCCTGAGCCAAAGCTCTGTCATTTCATTCTCAGGTATGACTGTGAAAAGTTATGGTCTGCATTCCAACAAGCCTACGTAGGCAAGGACCCTTGTGAGGTTCCCTGGGAAGCCTACGACCCTCTCATCGCCGCAGCCCCCTTCAAACCAGCATGCAACAGAGTAAACATCCATCCTCACCTCACCCAGTCTGAGCAGACGTCTTCTTTCATAATGAGGAATAATCTGTTTCTTCGTTGGATGTTAATATTCTTCTTTTGGGGGGGTGGATTTGGGAGTTTAGATGATGTTCTGGAGCAAAACAAAGGATGTGGTCCAGGATTTCACTGCGAACGTCGACTGCTTCCTCACCCTGGAGGAGACGGTGCTGGGATTTGTCCTGGACGGTCTGACATGGTGCGGGAAGGAGGGCAGCAGCGGTGAGGAACAAAACTGTTCACTTTAGGTTTTTAGAAAGAAAATTGATCAAAATCTAGATGTGGTATTTTTCACTATTTAGGCAAAACATCTTCCCCTCCTGTGTGTGTGTGTGTGCTACGTAAGAACATGGTGATTAACACTGACATCTGTCTGACGCCTACAGTTACTTTCACATCATTTTACAAGCGTGCCAAGTCACGTCGAGTTTATGATGTTTACAATTGCTCAAGGGTCCCCGCAACAGAAACATGCATGCTCTGCTCAGGGAGTTTTTTTAAGTATATATCTCACAGGAAGCCTTTGTGTAGCTACATTTGCAATAATTGCAGGGAACGACACACACTCATTATGTTAGATTCACGCCTATAGAGCCGGTAATAGAAGATAGACCTTTTGTCCAGTAGAAGGTGTAAATAACTCTTTTAGCCATTTAACTCCATTCACTCTAATTCAATGAGGACAAGCTCGTTACTGCCCTCTAGTGGACATGCAGCCACTCTCAGTACAACAATAAACAGGAAGTGAACGGGACGTTTATAGACGGGGCCCTGATCTGCACATAGATGCCAGTGTTTATTCAAACGTGTTGGGAAATGTTGCTGTACTCGATCGGGTTCATCAGACACAATCAGAAAGAAAGAATAACCCTGAAGCATCTCAAGTATTTGAGAGTAAACGTACAAAACACGTTTCATTCATCTCCTTTCATGCACAAAGGTTTTAGCACTAAATTTGTTTTGGTAATTTCCTTCGCTAACTTATTTTTCTGTTTAAGTGTGAGAATGCAACGTATTCTGAACGTCTGTGTTGTTGTAGAAACGTTCACGAGCGGCTGCCCCGGTTGGGGGGACTGTGAGAACAACCCCGTCGGCTCGTTCTGGAGAAGAGCCTCGGCTGCTGTAAGTTACCGACAGGAGTTCACCCACAGTCTTAAATACACGTGTGCAACATGAGGTGTGGTTTTGATGGAGAGGAGAAAAGAAAAAAGGTCACTCGGCCCGGTTGCCTCATCAATGGGGCTTTGTGTCGGTCTCCATGGAGCCACATTGCAGAGCTCTCTCCTGAGCGAGCAGCAGAAACCCACACAGTCACAGGAGCCCTGACAGACTCACATTAGCAGTCGCACAACGGCCGAACAGATGACGTGAGGATAATCTGACCTTACACAGCTTTTTAAACACTGAGGGGTGGTTTGTCCTAGATAGATAGATAGATAGATTACTTTATTCATCCCCTAAGAGGGATAGTTCACCTAAAAATTTAAATTCACTCATTATCCACTCACCACTGTGATGGAGGGGTTTCAGTCTCAGGGGTAAACAGTGTTTCAGCCAAATCTAATATCAAAATTCAAGGAGGTTGTGTATTCACAGTTATGCATGTAGATTGATATCGGTTGGCCGCAGCTTTCGACTGCAGGACGGTGATTTTAACATGTTGGTCGTGTGTGTAGTTTGCAGATGTTGCCTGTGGTGACGTCAGCGCGGTGCTTAACGGATCCATCGAGACGCCGTTCAGCAACACGAGGTAAAACTCTGCTGGTGTGCACGCCTCTTCTTTAATGTACATGCAGCTTTTTGACGTCTAAGATGGCAGCAATATTATTCAAGTCTGGCACAGTGGCAGCAACTTGATCTCATTACTCTTGCAGCTCAAACCATCTTTTCCAAAAACCAAGTTTGAATGAATCTGAACCGCAATCCCTTCATGGTTTAGAACATTCTGTATAATATTTTGAATCTTTAAAGTGTCTCGTCCTCTTAATTGTGCTCTTTTGTTTTTTGCTGTCAGTATCTTTGGCAGCATCGAACTCAAAAGGTTCAAGTCCCCAAGAGTGAGAAGCCTGAAGATCGTTCTGGTCTCACAGGAGAAAACTATGTAAGACTAAGACAAGTTCTTTGTTCATTCTTGATGTAATAATTATATTCATTAGAACACAAACATGCAGACGGACTTGAACTGATCCTGTGAAAACTGACCCTGTTTTCTGTTTCATTTATCTTCAGGTCGAACTGTATGAATCCATCTTTTAAAGATTTACAGAGAGAGCTGGATGCGGGTATTAAATACAACTGTACAGAAATGACTGAGTAAGTAATCGTGATAAAATGAAACAACACAAAGGGCTTCATATTAAAGCAGTTAAAACATTATTAAACAAGTAAACTTAACATAAACAACAGGTTAAGACTAAATTCAAAGGATTGAATCAGCCAGCAGGTCCAATACTTCAGTATATTTAATAAATTAAACAGATTCAGGACAGAGGACGTGGAGCTTGTGTGCAGGAGACAAGGTGATCACATGTTTTATTTTATTTTCTCACACTGTATCTTGACTTTTGTTCTTCTGCCTCTTGTTTTCAGATCTCAGTTCAATGAGTGCAGCTCTGATCCAGAGAAACCGTGCGGCCCCTGCTGGTGAAAACGTCCAATGACAAGAGAAAACAAAAACCTGCTGTAAATCTACAGTTGTTTTTTTGTGAATCAAAATGTGCCTTATAAATGTATTTAGTAGATTTTGGGCCAGTTTGACATGATGTGAAATTATGTGTTAAAACTTTTTGGATTTTGAAATGAAACGATTCAGGGTGTGATGAGGAGTTTTGTAGCAAGTTTAAACGACTTGTCATTGAGGGTAAAGTACCACTGCTGAAAGGCCCAATGGTAAACGTTTGTTTTTATATATATATCACTTTCCTTGTGATTGATAACCACAAGCTGCTCCGTCCTCATTATCTTTAACTGACAACCTGAGGTGCTATCGTCATTTCCTGTAACTTTTTTATTGTAGAACCCATCAGAGGGATGACGCAGATTCACCTTCTGACTTTAGTTTTTATGTATTTTTAATAAAACGCTTCTGGTTATGACTCAGGATTTTATGTCTTCATTACTTCTTATTTAACTTGTTATTGTTAATAGTCTCATGAGTAGCCTTCAAAATAATAATGCAGGTGGTGGAGCTGTGGAACGAGAGAACGGGACGCTCAAAACTAAGCTTTCAAAGTGCTGTGAAGAAACAGGTCTCACATGGATAAGAGTCCTCTGTCTGGTGCTGGTGTAAATGTGGATGAGAAAACGAACCAGGTCTAATCTCTCACCTTATGAGATTCTCTTTGCATTGTTGTCCTCTCCGCGTCCATCAACAGACTTGTGTGATAATGATGATGTTGTGTAACCTGATTTCCTCCTACGCCTTCCAGTTTTCTTTGTATATGCTTGATCAATTACAGGAATGTATATTTTTCTTTGCACAAAAACAGCAGCAGTTACCTATTGTGTCCTCATCGCCATGCATCTTTTGTTCTAGAATGTCTCCATGGTGGATGTGACCCTGTACGAACGCTAAGTGCGCCTGGTGAAGACTCGTCATTATCTTCTATGATTTGATGTTTGTAATTGATGTTTGTTGTGATGTTTCTTGATTGTTTTTCCTTAGTGATCATAGTTTATATCATAAAAAGGGAGAAGTGTAATGGAAAATTTCACTGATCAATGTCTTACTACTGGTTTGACTGTTTTCTGTGCACTTAGCTGATACAACATCAATGTCTTCCACATCCTGTTGACCTAATTTATGCAACTGTGTGCTGGATTTGATTCGTCTATTTGTAGCAGTGATGCCAGACCGCAAACGGTGACTGCTTCCTGTTTTGTTTCCTGTTTATCACTTTGTATAAAAACCTTCCTTTTTAACTTGGCACTCTGAGCCATGTTGCTGGCTGTGTAACCCTCCACAGAGCTAATTATTAAAACTCTAAGGCAACTCCGGTCTGAGAAAATTTCCACGACATCACAACACACCCTCCACCTCCTCACTCTCTGAAGAAGCGTGGAGCTGAGACAATGATGCAAGGTATCCACGCACGGGCGCGCACGGCGTCTATCCATAAAATAGCCGAGAGAGCACAAACAAAGCTTCTGCAAATCCCGAGGTACAGCCAGAGAACATGGGTGATTCTCTGCGTCGTGCTCAGCCTCATCATCATCGTGCCTGTGGTGGTGACTCTCCCATTCAAAGGAACTTTCATCCGCAGGTGTAAGGGTTTCAGAAAGTGAGTGCTTCATTTTTTACTTTTAATATCATGTGGAAAAACAAGTGAAGTGTCAGAATGAACTGATCAATATATGGTCTAACACATGAGGAGCCCAGATAAGCAACTTATTAATGATTCAGGTCCTACTTATATTATATTATTATATTATATATTATTAATAATAAGAATAAGAATAAGAATTATGATAATTCGTCCTATTCTTATTCTTATTATCCTCAGACAAACACATATTTCCTTAGGTGACCTCCGCCAAACAGGTGTATTTGTTTTTCCATTTTCAGGGACATGGTGATTAGAAGTAATGTTGCCCTGCAGCAGTCAGTGGGGGGGGGCAGTGTACGGTCTGTGACAATCACAGTTACTGTGATCGCTGCATGACAATAACTTCCAATACGTTTACTTTCCTTTTTGCAAAGTTGTCTTAAATAACGAGTATTTAAGTAAATCATACAAACTTATACAAACAATACACATGAACAGTAAAAAAAGAAATTGTATTTCATCTCATGACTTGACTATAAACTCTTCATTGCAGATAAACCGGTGAAGATAAACACAAACTTTTCCAACTTCAAATTGTGGATGACAATCAATACCAAAATATAAATGTTAATGTACCATAAACAAAATTCAAGAGCTCAATGTAAAAACAGTTTCAGATTTCCTATTCGTGCCATGCTGACACTGCAGCTCTCTGAGTCGGGGCTGACTCTTCAACTTTGTCTATAACATCCTGACGGTTACTTCTGCAAGTGTTCCCTGGACATGCAGAGTCCTAGTTACACATATGATGCACTAAAACAGAAGGTGAGGTCGTACCCGTGACATTGATCCCTGAGCCAAAGCTCTGTCATTTCATTCTCAGGTACAGCTGCCAAAACCTATGGTCTCTGTTCCAACAAGCCTACGTAGGCAAGGACCCTTGTGAGGTTCCCATGGAAGCCTACGACCCTCTCATCGCCGCAGCCCCCTTCAAACCAGCATGCAACAGAGTAAACATCCATCCTCACCTCACCCAGTCTGAGCAGACGTCTTCTTTCATCATGAAGAATAATCTGTTTCATCGTTGGATGTTAATATTCTTCTTTTGGGGGGGGGTTGGGAGTTTAGATGATTTTCTGGAGCAAAACAAAAAACCTGGTCAAGCATTCCCTTAAGAAGCGCGAATGTTTCCTCACCCTGGAGAAGACGTTGCTGGGATCTGTCCTGGACGGTCTGACATGGTGCGGGGAGGAGGGCAGCAGCGGTGAGAACCTTCTGAAAAACTCACAACTGTTCACATCAGGTTTTTAGAAAGAAAATGTATAAATCTTTGTATATTTCTCCTATTTTAACAGCATTAGATGTAGCTTTTTTCACCATTTAGGCAAAACACGTTGCACCTCCTTTGTGTTTGTGTGTGTGTTTGTGTGTGTGTGTGTGTGTGTATATGTGTGTGTGTGTGTGTGTGCTACTTAAAAACATGGTTATTAACACTGACATCTGTCTGAGGCCGGAGTTGTTATTTGCGACGCATACAGTTACTTTCACATAATTTTAAAGAGTGCCAAGTCACGTCAAGTTTTTGATGTGTACGATTGCTTACAGAAACATGCATGTTCTGCTCAGGGTGTTTTTTTTAAAGTAAATATCTCACAGGAAGATTTAATGTAGCTACATTTGTGATAATTGCACGGTACAACACACACTAAAAAAAAGAAATCCTGTCCTACCACCATTTTCTGTGTGTTTTCCATATAAGGGGTAAAAACAAAACATATAGTTCCATTATGTTAGATTCATGCATACAGAGCTGGTTATAGAAGTTTTGCCTTTTGTCCAGTAGAAGATGTAAATAACTCTTTTAGCCATTTAACTCCATTCACTCCAATTCATCGAGGATATACTCGTGACTGCCCTCTACTGGAATTGCAGCCACTTTCAGTATAACAGGATAAACAGGAAGTGAACGGGACGTGATGGGAAATGTTGCCTATTCGATTGGGTTCATCAGACACAATCTTTGGAACGACGGGTTGAGCTCAGATTAACCATCAAGCAAACTTTCAGCCAGACAGAAAGAAAAATCCCGAAGCATCTCAAGAATCTGAGAGTAAACGTACAAAGACACGTTTCATTCAGCTCCTTTCATGCACAAAGGTTTTACCATTACATTTTTGTAATTTCTGTTCTACCAGCAACACCGACACCAATAAAGATTTGAATGTCTGTGTTGTTGTAGAAACGTTCACGAGCAGCTGCCCCGGTTGGAGGAAATGCGAGAACAACCCCGTCAGCTCGTTCTGGAGAAGAGCCTCGGCTGCTGTAAGTTACCGACAGGAGTTCACCCACAACTCATGCAACATGAGGTGAATCTCTCCCATCAATGGGGCTCTGTGACTGTCTCCATGATTGAGAATAATCTGACTTTACACAGCTTTTTAAACATCGATGAGGGGGTTGTCCTACAGATCTTAAAAGGGATAGTTCACCCAAAAATGAAAATCCACTCATCATCTACTCACCACTATGATGGAGGGGTTTCAGACTAAGGGGTAAACAGTGTTGCAGCCAAATCCAAATCCAAATCAAAGGAGGTTGTGTATTCACAGTTATGCATGTAGATTGATATCGGTTGGCGGCTGCATCTGACTGCAGGACGGTGATTTTAACGTGTTGGTCATGTGTGCAGTTCGCAGATGTTGCCTGTGGTGACATCACAGCGGTGCTAGACGGATCCATCGAGACACCGTTCGACCCCAAGAGGTAAAACTCTGCTCCTCCCGTGTTTTGATCTTTTCCAGGTCAAGAGTATAGTGAGCGCTCTCTGCTGGATCACAAGTCAAACTACATCAGACATTCTGTATGATATTTTGAATCTTTAAAGTTTCTCCTCCTCTAAATTGTACTCCTTTGTTTTTTGCTGTCAGTATCTTTGGCAGCATCGAACTCAAAAGGTTCAAGTCCCCAAGAGTGAGAAGCCTGAAGATCGTTCTGGTCTCAGGGAAGAAGGCTGTGTAAGACTAAGACATGTTCTTTGTTTATTCTTGATGTAATAATTATATTTGTTAAAACACAAACACGCAGACGTACTTGAACTGATCCTGTGGAAACTGACCCTGTTTTCTGTTTCATTTATCTTCAGGTCAAACTGTTTGAATCCATCTTTGCAGGATTTAAAGGGAGAGCTGGATGCGGGAATTACATACAGCTGTACAGAAATGACTGAGTAAGTAATCGTGATAAAATAAAACAACACAGTGCTTCACGTTAAAGCAGTTCAGACATGATCCAACAAGAAAAACAAGACAATTTAACATAAACAAAAGTTTAAGACTAAATTCAAAGGGATAAATATTTCAGTGTATTTAATACTTCAGTATATTTAATAAATTATTCAGATTTAGGACAGAGGACGTGGAGCTTGTCTGCAGGAAACAAGGTGAACACGTGTTTTCTTTTCTTTTCTCCACTGTATCTTGACTTTTGTTCTTGCCTCTTGTTTTTAGATCTCAGTTCAATCAGTGCAGCTCTGATCCAGAGACATGCTGGTGAAAATGTCCAACGACAAGAGGAAACAAAAACCTGCTGTAAATCTACAGTTTGTATTTCATGAATCAAAATGTGCCTTATAAATGTATTGAGTCGATTTTGGGCCAGTGAAATTATGTGTTAAAACTTTTTGTATTTTGAAATGAAACGATTCAGGGTGTGATGAGGAGTTTTGTAGTCGGTTTAAACGACTTTTCATCGAGGGGAAAGTACCACTGCTTAATGGTAAATTATTATTTTTATATATCGCTTTCCTTGTGATTGATAACCACAAACTGCTCCGTCCTCATTATCTTTAACTGACAACCTCAGGTGCTATCGTTATTTCCTGTAACTTTTTTATAGTAAAAACCATCAGACTGTATTTACCCCCACTAACGTTTTTATTATTGTAAAGATGCCATTTCATATAGTTTTTATGTATTTTTAATAAAACGCTTCTGGTTCTGACTGAGGATTTTTTTTCTTCATTTAGCAAAGCAACACTTGTAAGTTCCTAGAAGTCAGGGGAAGGATGAGTCAAGAAACAATTTAGATTTTTCTTCTGTCTAAATGTGAAATGGGTCATTTTGTCTCATTTTCAGCAATTTCCAACGGAATAATTAAAGTACCTTGATGAATATAAATCTGATCTCTGATTGTGTGTAATTGGACTGTTGGGCCGAGGCATGTGCTCTAAATGACAGAGTTTCTATTGCGAATGAGAGTAAATTGGGCTTTTAGCAGAAACAAAAGGAGACAATCATGAAAAATAACCACAAAGGTGTTTCTTCTTCTCTCAGACCACACAACTAAAAACCTGTTGAATTATTCATCAGAGAGGTTGAGATGTTTCCCACAGCCAACATTACTCAGTCGACCGCTTAAGTTTTATTTCTGCTGAACAGTTTTTGTTTCGTCTTTCTGGTTCACATGAAACTCAGTCCTGCTGCCTAAGAATGAACTCAGGTTCAAACCACTAAACCGCAGAGAAGAAGAGAGAGCTTTTATTTTGTAGGTGTAAGGCCACAGAGAGGCTTATCTGTTATGTGTGTGAACCAGAGGCGTGTGTGTGTGACACAAGCAGGAAGTCACGGAGCCGAGGCAAAGCAGAACCTTCTCTTTCCTTTCTGGTGACTTGCTGCATGTGTCACGCGTTACCGTAAAGCAGGCAGAGTCGGTGCTGGGAAGACACGTTCCGGGGTTCTCGGTCCACAGGTGTTGCATGATCAAGGCCCCTTTCTGTAAAACCACGACACGGGCTAATGTGAGAAACATCGAGATGTCGGTAAACACCATCACAGTTTGAGTCACTGTGGAGACGAGAAGTCGTTTCAGGGTCTGAGGAAGAAAACGTGAAAGAAACGAGAGAAGATTTTAAAACACACAAGTAAAAATACAACAGTAAAGAACAGAAAATAACTTTATCGTCTGTCTAAGTGGAAAAGTGTCTTTGACTTTCAATGAACAAACAACAACATGAGAACTGGGAATCGTAAAAGCAGGCGACAACACAAAAACAGAAAAATGTGTATATCGGGGTTGTATTGCATATGAATACTATTTAGTAAAGAAAAAGCAAGTTGTCAGAAGGACTCTGTAGCGCCTCCTGTAGGCTGAAACTGGCTGAAGAAAGGATGGGGGCTATTTAACAGGATACCCGTCCCTTTCTTCCTCTGTCTCTCAGGAAAGAGCTGTTGGGGTTTTACCGACTATTTGTCTTGACATGGACACAACTCTGGAAAGTTTGTTCTTGGCCATTTGCAGCTGAAGTTACCGAAAGCAGACAGGAAGAGGGAAAAGTTCAAACCCAAATGTTCTTAAATCCAACTTAAAGTTTTGCAACAAGTGGGCTGCATGTCTTTGGACTGTGGGAGGAAGGAGAAGTACCTGGAGATTTCAGTCTTTGAGTGGGCGGATAGAAAGACCCTATACGGATGGAGGGATGAATGAATGAATGGATTAATAGATGAATGGTTGAATGGATGAATGGATGAATGGATTAACGTTAAACCTCAGCATGAAGATACTCAACATTTCCTCTAGGGACTAGAAAAGGAGACAGAAAGTCACACTACGTTGCCAAGGAGCCGCCCAACAACCACCCAGACACACATAGCAACACAATCACTAAGAGACACAAAGTGTAGGACCATGGCTGTTTGTCTCAGTAACTTTGAATATGTTGATTATATTATATTAATAATTGACTGTAAATGTTCTCAACATCTTCTTGTATTAAAGAAAGTGGAAGTTGCTACTTCAAAAGAAAAACCCCGACACACAGCTTGTAAAAAGTGATAAAATGTGAAAGTACAGAACAGTATTACAGTATTTAATCTTTTATTACATGTACAAATATAGGAAACCAGCTTTAATATCCCAGGTTGAATGAATGATTGACCACAAGTTACTGGAGGAGGCTCGGCGACGTGGTTTCCCTTCTGCCCCTCCTTCCCTGAAACACTAACTAGCCTCTGACTCAACAACTTATTCAACACTAGATTGCGAAAGAAGATAAGACTGTGTGATCTGTGATTTTCCCACAGCCTCATAAATACCAACACACAGAGACGCTCACAAACTGTGTCAAAGTGCACTGTAAAAAATGACAAACAGAGCTAAAAACACACAACTGTACTTAAGACTTAAACCAGGTTGTGTTGATACATAATACAATATAAGGAATACAGTAGGTCAAATTTAATATTTCAGTAAGTATGAAAATACTTTATATTAAAGATACAGTAGGATTTTAAGGAACATATATATTTTCAAATATATACTCGAACAAATTGATGACTTTAAGATTGTTTTTGTAGTTTATCTAACAATTCCTTTCACAGTTCACAGTTTTTAATGTTATATCCAGTATACACGAGTTATAATTGAAGACTTTAAAAGTTATTTTTATTCGTAATATTTAAATGTATATGTATTTTTGTTCTGTTTATATATATGATAGTTAATTTTACTGTTTACTTTTTTACATTTCTTGCAGTGTAGACAGAGATTTTTTTCTGAGTCATGATTCAGACCACAAACATCCTTTATTACCGCTCTGGGTTGTTCATGAACTGTTTGTACTTTCCTGTGTTCGTACTTGTTCTGCCCGGCGAGGGAATCCCAGCAGCTGATTGGACTGTAGTGGTTTTACCACGTCACACGGGGCCGTCAGTATAAGTGAGGGCGAGAGCCACTGATTCACATCACAGCTTCACACAGGAAAGAACACACCTCACACTTTCAGCATGGTGAGTCCCATTCCTTCATTGCACGTGTATCTGCACACGTTTGTTATTAATAGAACATGTTTGTGTTTAATTATTGATATTAATAGTATTTATATAAAGCTTTTTATTTACAATGATAATACTAATAGTTTACTTCAGTTAACGTACCAGTGCTTCACCATGAATAAGTCTGAATTCAGAGTGTAGAAGTATAAAGAAATAAAGTAAATGGAAATACTCAAG
Source organism: Pseudopleuronectes americanus (assembly GCA_038501795.1). NCBI lineage: Eukaryota > Metazoa > Chordata > Actinopteri > Pleuronectiformes > Pleuronectidae > Pseudopleuronectes > Pseudopleuronectes americanus. Next base: position 1,756,888 of record CM076736.1, on the reverse strand, counting down.
CAGGCTGCTGTAACTGAGTAAATGTACTTAATTACTGTCTGACTCTGGGTTCATGGCCAAATGAAATTTGATTATTTTCATCAACAATGAAAAAAGTGTTTTTAATGATATATTTTTGTCGACTTATTTAGAATTTATACGCCATATATATGTAAATATTGAATTAAATGTGTATAGGCTGATAACTATAATAAGACTGGAAGGTATTAAACATTTTTATAAAAACACATCTTATGTTTTCTATACTTTTAATATATTATCATTCATTTTCAGTATATTTATACAGAAATGTCCACTTATGAAGGAGTTATAGTCTTTACACTTAGATTTAAAAACACATGTATCCGCTCTCTACTACATTATAGTGCAGTATTCACCATTTATCAAATAATCAAACTACTTTTAAATACTAAACAGTGGAGTGTAAAGTTACACTGTAAAATATATTGGATTAAATATCTGAAACACATTAAACGAAACGTGAAAGTTATTTCAGTCACTTGACAAACAGCTTAAAATATTCAAGAACATTCCCCCGTTGAGTGACTCATTCACAAAATGACAGTGTGAGTCTTTGTGTTAAGAATGATTTTCAGCTGACGTTGTGTATCAGGACTTTTAAGTGACTCAAGTCTGTGTCTCTTGTGGTTTCACAGCCGCTGCAGGAAAACACAACAATGGACAAACCATCCACAGACAGACTGACTCACAGATTATATCCATCACTGCCCAACGTGGACAGGTGAGGCAGATCTACCACATCACGTGTTCTGGTTGAGACTTCCTGTCTCTGTGTTACTGGTGAAACTAAACGCTGCCCTTGTGTTTCCAGCTATGACCGACGTGTTGGTGAGAAGCTTCCTGAAGTAGCAGCAGAGGAGCTTCTACCTGAGAGGCTGCACGAGGACAAACAGGTAAACAAACTCACAGACACGCAACAGTGGAAGATACGTCTGAGGGAACTCTGTTTTATTCTGGGACGATTCCCTGACCTCAAGGAAAAGTTCTCTGCGTTACTGGAAACTGTCCAGAGCAAAACTTCCCAAAGTGTGTAAAAGGAAGTCGGTGGATATCAGTCATGTTGCATAATTGGCTGCAGATCGGCTCAGTGCGTGTCACATCTAAACAGTTCCTCCTTCTTCCCCCTCAGTCGGACGTGTGCGATGCCGACGGCGACCACCGCCTGGAAGCTCGGATGCTGATCCTGGTGGAGCAGAGGAAGGAGGTGAGAACCTTTTACAAGCTCAGATTCATCATCACCTCAGAAGACACGCACGTACTCTGATTACTAATGAGAACCGATGTTCTGCTTTTGTTCTCAGCTCATTTCTATTAACGACAAATGGGCAAAGGAATATCAGACCATGGTGCGGTTCTACAGAGAGAAGGTGAGAAAAAGGGGTTTTGTGATGTTGTCAGTGTGGTGGGGCTTTATAGATGTTCTTACAAGTTATATTGGTTTTAAGAAGCATTGGTTTTTAACTGGCTGAACTGGCACAGGCCACGTTTTCTGGTGGTTAGGATCAGGTGCCTGAGGAAAGTCTTTCTCGGGTCCTGAGTCTGAGATTAAATATTATCAGGGAGTGTGTTATCAGGGACTTCCTGCATGATTTAAATTTTTTTTTCTTTTGATTTCTCATAGAATCATTTATGGATCTTGAATCATAGCATATTTAAGGGAGTGATCTTTAAGAGTGTTTGTAATTTAGTGCAGATCTAGGGGCCTTTGCAGAGATTTGCCCTGTTGGTGTCCTTCTAGTCGTTTGTGTTGTGTTGTCTAATTGTTTTCCTGCTTCTTGTTTTAAAAACCACTTGTTTTCCTCTACCCGACACTCAGGTGCGACTTTTAAAAGCATCACTGCCACAAAACACCAGTCCCGTTGAAGAAGGCCTGTGTGAAGAAGCAGAGAAACACATCACTTTATGTAAAAAAACAAAACTCAAGACGCCTGATAACAAAGACGACAAACAGGTAAATGCACCAAACACGTTTCAAGGATTTCAAAGAGGCTAAACCTGTAAATGTGTGAATTTGATACTCATGGGAAATGTCTCACAGACGTACGATGAAGCTGACGTCAACTCTGAGCTGCTGAAAGTGGAAAAGGAGGCGCGGGAGCTGCGAGGGCAGAACTGCACGCTGACCAGGAGGGGGCAGCATCAGAGCGAGGAGATCAAGCGTCTGAACAAGGTGAGGAACTCTTCAGTAACATCAGTGGCTGCTTTCATGTAATCTGATTTAGACATATGGTTTTACCTCAAATACTTGTGTGTTTATTTATGATGGATTGTAATGTTGTTGTCCAGGCACTAGAGGAGGCTCTTCTGATGTCTCCCCCTGTGGAAGGAGAAAGTGAAACACTCCAGGACCTGTGGAAACATCAGGTGAGACTTCCTCCTGCTCACCTTCTCTTTAAGGAATAATTTAACATGTTGGAGGTAGAGGAGAAGATCGATGTTTGTAAAATATGAGACTGTTGTTTCTTATTTAACACAGCAACCTTAAGTAGCTTTTACTGGGATACAGCGCCATACTGTGCCTTTAAAAATAGTTTTGAAGCTGCTATTTAATGGGGAATTAATCTTCTCATCCAACAGCCAATGAGGCCATTTTCCCAAACACTCTCCACACTGTTCTTATCTCACGTTTTCTTGTCGTCCCTTTTCAGGCGGAGGTTTACAGGGAAGACTTTCTGACGGAGCGCAAAGACAGAGAGAAGCTGAAAGGAAAATATCTGGAGCTGGAGAATCGGTTTAGAAACGTTCGCTCTGAGCTGCGTGTCCTCAAAACTCAGGTACGACCTTTTAATTTTCAGTTCATGTGCTGGTATTCTGCCACGTTTGATGCTACAAATAAAGACAAAAATGGACAAGATGTTAATTTGGTTTTCTCTGATTGTTTCCCAGGTGACGCAGCCCGGGCTTGAGCGAGTCGGCTCAATTCGAGTCAAACTTCCAAACCAGCCACTGAACCAGAAGTACCTGCAGATCAAGCGGGGACAGCTCTCTTGAAAAAACAACTTTACTCTTTTTTGTGTGATCACGTTTTTTCTGCACTTTATGGAGGAGGATGGGTGAGACTGTGGGAGTATGCAGCAGCTCGGGGGCCTCGTTCCGTGACCTGTTTGGCGAGGGATGATATAAACATTTCCCCAAGAGGAGAGAAGAAGCAAAGAGAACAAATAAAACCCTTCAAGCTTCCTCCTCCTCCTCCTCCTCCTCCTCCTCCTCCTCCTCCTCCTCCTCTTTTGTGACACACGTACTCAGGGAGATATCACTTATTGCACAAACCAAACACTATTGACAAGGATGTCAACACACCCGCACACGCACACACTTTCCTAAAGGGGAAGTCATGTTCAGATTTTCTGCCTAATTTGCAGTGTATTCACCCGGGTGGTGCATGCAGCCAGTTTCTGTGAATCCGTGTTGATTCAGTATTCGTACATTTGCACCTGAAAGGAACTCAGAGAATGTTCAGAGAAGAATAAGTAGAAAAAACACGTATTTATGAACGTTTGAGTGGATTTTTGTTTTTCGACATCACATGTTTTACTGTCTCTTTGTTTATTTATCATAAATATAAATCATTCAACGACATGTGTGTTGTGTCTTTTCTGAAAGCTGAGGGAAATACCTCATGGTGACCCCCCCCCCACACACACACACACACACACATTTTGTGTGTATGTCAAGTTTCAGAAGATTTGACAGTTTTTGCCAATTAAACTAAACTTGAACTAGACCTTAATGATCTTATGTGATCCATGAAGTCCCAGACACGTTTTACAGATCTGTGTGATGGTTCAAAGCTGCATGTAGAAAGTTAAGACCTCTAGTGACCTCTACTGGTGACCAGTATATATGCTGCAGCTGATTAACAGGAAATATGAGGTTTCCAATAAGAGCAAGTGAATACTCACATCTTCAGCGCTTTAATGTTTCACTTCACTCCCTCTAAAGACCCCAGTGGTGGATGAGCGAACTGCACGTCTAACTACTCCTCCGCACCCCCACTGTCCTGTAATGTCCTCCCACAGTGGACGTTTTTTAAAGTCACCACACCAGCGTTCAGAATGTTTCCCCTCTGGCAGGAAAGCGTCTGGGGGCAGCTCTTTCTGTTTCTATGTCAGATTACGAACTTTCCACCGACAGCGTGAAAGCAGGAAACACATTTTCCCTCCTTGACTCACTGACCTTTGACACTCGAGTCCTTAAAGGGGAACACAACCTTTAGCAAAGACACACAGGCTTGTCATAGATACTGTTTTGTAACATGTGCAGATCACAGACTGAATAAAGACGGACGAGGGGTCTCCACCCACTCCCGTTTAACAACAATAGAGTAAAAATATCTTTATGTACTAATTTAGATCCTTTAAGATGACAGATGATTTGCTGAATAAAACTCTGTTGTGGAGGCGGATTGTCAGAAAAGTTTTATTGGCACAGTTATAGCAGCAACGTGTCCTTGTGTATTTTTAGCAATGGTCCCATAACAGTTAGTTTCTCGTCTGATAGTTTGATTAATAAAAAGAGTATTGATGAAATATGAAATATGACTCAGTGGAAGTGATTGTCAGAGCGATCGTGTAAAGTGCATCTGCACAAAATCATAAAGAGAGTGACACTGAGTATATGTGAAATCCCGGGGGCCTCATTTACACAACAGGGCAGAGGTTTGTATGAAACTGTTGCACGTGCACAAGTAACACTGCTGGTTTTAAAGTTTATGATAAAGAGAATCAATAATCTGGATTTAATTCATCACCTCACGTCTGCATCGCCACACTTTCTCACGTTTGTGTTTCTAGATCCCAACTTGTGCGTTTTATGCGACGGTGATAAATGAGGCCCCGGATCTGCTCTGTTGCTACATTCTTAGTGGTTTAGTCTGCAGATACTTGCAGTTTATAAATAGATGCAGTAATGTTTGCTTATGATTATGACTCAGGTTTTTTTTAAGGTGATGATGAGCTTTAAAAATAAAATATATTACAATGATTTTAAAGGTAACACGACTGTACCCAGTGCTCAGTGTTGCATGTTGTTACATTGCAAATGGTGACGGAGACAAAAACAAGTAAGATGTTGAGATACTGCACGTCTCTGCCCTTTTTTTTTACAGATAAATATGTTAAATACATTCTGTGACGTATTTTCAAAGAACAGCATTAACAGCCACTAAGCGCATTTGCAAAAAAAAGACAATTCCTGGCCAGTATTCACCCCCAGTTTTCCACCAGTTCTGACATGTCAGTCGCTGAACTCTGCCAACACCATAGCAGGAATATTAAAAACATCCACTTGTCAGAGGAGCCGTCCCAGAGCCGCCCTGCCTCAGTAGAACGCCGGGTTCGTGTGCTCGATGACGCAGCGGCGGCAGTGTCGCCTGACGAAGCGCAGGGCCTCCGGCGACACCTCGCAGTCCTGCACGTTCAGCAGCTGCAGCTCGCAGCAGTTGGCCGCCAGAGCCTTGAGTCCTCGGCCCGTGACGCTCTCGCAGGCTCTGAGACTCACTCGCCTCAGGCCTTGGCAGTACATCGCCAGCTGCTCCAGCCCGCTGTCGGACACCAGCGGGCATTTACCCACGTCCAGGGACTTGAGCTTGGGGCAGCTCCTGGACAAGTGGCTGAGGCCGTGGTCCGTCAGGCCCTCACAGCCCCTCGCGTTCAAGTAGCGCAGTCTCGGGCAGTAGCGGGCCACGTAGCGCATGCCCACGTCCGTGATGCGGGTACAGTGGGCTATGCTCAGGTAGCGCAGGCAGCCCTCCAGCCGGGCGACCTCCCGCAGGCCGAAGTCCCCCACCAGGCGGCAGTCGCTGAGGCTGAGCTCCCGTATCGAGGGGCAGTGGAGAGCCAGGTGGCGCAGGGCCTCGTCCGTCAGTCTGGTGCAGCGGCGCAGGTACAGGTGCGTGAGGCGGGGGCAGTGGGAGGCGATAGTTCTCAAGCCCTCGTCCTCGAGGGAGAAGCAGTCGGTCATGTCCAGGAAGTGGATGGAAATCTGCTGGCCGTGCAGAGGGGACAGCTGGAGCGAGGCCTCCTGGGTAAGACTGATGCACGTCACCTTGGAGCAGCCTGGAGGAAGAGGAGGAAGAGGAGGGAAGATGAGGTTGAATCATTTTTGCAATGTAGATTACACTTTTACAGATATACAGTATCATTGCTGTGATAGGAGAATGACTGTGGATCGTTTGCCCTTCACCCTAATTAGCATCTTAAGAAGATTAAGTTAAGTGAGTAACCACTAGAGGGAGCCACAGTAAAACCTTCTGTATTTGGCCTCATGCCTGTAACTATAAGAATGAAAACACTAAAAAACACTGATCAGTTTTCTGGATGAAAAGCAACACTCGTCTCCTCACTGCTCAAAAGACATTACAGAATGATTTAATCACTTTTTTTGGCTTTTCAAATTAAAACCACAAACTTTTTAAAAAGGCTTCTTTTAGCATCAAAGGGCCGAAGTGGCAGCGCGGTTCTGTCCAGGTCCACGTTATTTGTGTCACTTCCCTAATGAAACCAGCAGAAACCGGCTCTTTCCCTCATGTTGAGGTAAAGAAAAGTCTTTCTTCTCCCACATGGGAGCTGGAGGTTGGCAGAGCTGCTCCGGCTCCTCTGATGATTTTACCAGCTTCAGGAGAAAAGACAGAGAGGGACCGAGAGGAGGAGTTCTTCGAGGTAACTCCACACGTGCACAATGTGAGGCAGCAGGTCTAGCAGATAATGGAGGTAAGATGGTTTGGATTGAGGATGACGTTTGAACCAAGCTTCACGTCTCTGATCTGGTTAGTTTTGGTTCCATATTGTAACTTAAAAACCAGAAACCTCTCAGCAGACACACTCTTATTGAATATGACCAGACAGAAACGTTTTACCTGAGAGGTTCAGGTGTTCCAGGTTGGGGCAGCGGGACACCACCTCAAACACGGCGTCATTGGAGATGTTGTAACACCCGGCCACCTCCAGGCGGCGCAGCTCGGGGCAGCTGTGGGCCACCACGTGCAGCCCCCGGTCGGTGAGCCTCTTGCAGCCGCTCACCACCACCGTCTCCAGGGTCAGGCACACGTTGGGCGTGTCCTGGCACAGCCGGCGGGTCAGGACCCTGATGGCCCGGTCGGCGTGGAGCAGCTCCCCCGTCAGCCGCACGGTGCCCCACAGCCTCGGGTCCCACGCCAGGTTGTACCAGCGGCGGCACGCGCGGGCACAGCGACACAGCTGGTTGGTGGGGAGATGGGAGAAGATCTGCAGCAGGGCGTGGTCGGGGAGGAGGTCGATGGGGGCGTGGTGGTGGGTCTTGGACTGGCGGGAGCGAGTGTGGGTGCCGGGCTGAGGGTGGACCACGGCCACCGTCTCTGCGAGGGCGGAGGACGAGGACGAGGAGTTGGTCTCATGGCCGTTGCTGGAGAGGGCGGGCGAGGAGAGCGAGGAGGACTTGGACGGGAGAATCAGACCCGGGCTGGGGGTGCTCAGAGTCCTCGTGCTGGAGTCTGGACCTGAAGAGACAAAGAGACAAAGAGACAAAGACACAAAGGGAGTTAGTGTCTGGAGAGTTTCTGAGAGTTTCTTCCTATTAATCCCTTTGTTTTGAATATAACAGCGATTCCTCATTGTTACCTCTGCCAAGAACTTTATGTTTTCATCCGTCTGTTGATTTGTTTGTGTCTTTTTTCGATTACACAAAAACTGCTGAACGAATTTCCACAGGACTTTGTGGAAGGATGGGAATTGAACCAAGACTAATCCGGACAAAGGGACGTCATAAATAGAAAAATAGACTGAATAGATTAACTCAAGTGTTCTTATCGGTGGAAGTTTGCCTTATAATAAACCAAAAGTACATACGTGACATAACAAATACAAAATATAGAAAATCTAATAATGTGTTTTAAACAGACGCTAGTGTCTTTTCTAAGAGGATTTCTGAACAGCATTAAACCAGAGAAACAAGACTTTCATTATGATGCCTAATACTTTATCACTGGTGCAAATACTGAGAAATCAATTTCCAGATCTGGAAAATTAAAAACCAAACACGTCATATTTCCACTTGTGCTAAAAGGGAAAAATCCTCCCTCACATACATTAAATCACATCATCAGTCTGTGACATTTAGTGCATTCCAACCAGAATTTCACAGAGAACAGGCCACAGCGATCCGACCCTGTTCTTCTCGTTCTTTTTCTCAAGGCCCTGACTCATGCACTTATATTTCCACAAGCAATTTCCTCCACTTCTCAGAAGGACTTGTGACAACTGTATACAGTCCTGCTGTGACTGTACTGTAACCTGCGGTGGAGAGAACAGCGAAAAACCCAGAGACTAAGTGTTTCCATGCAAGGAGAAAGACAAGCTGAGCCTCTGAAGGAGACACGCTGGTGGTGGAGGGTTTGCATTCGGGGACTTTGGAGACGGACTGGAAAAATAAAGAAAATTAGGCGTCTAAATACTGCAAAGATACTCAACATGCTTTAGATTAAAGTGCATTTACCAACAGATGACATGTGAGTGTGATAAATAATCCCACGCTCACGCAGAAAGGAAACACAGGATGCAACACTTCCCCTGACACAAGCTACAGCCCCCGCTCATCAGAATGAGATAATCAAGACTCATCAGATCTCCCACACAGCCACAGCCCACGAGAAACAGCTGCAGAGAAAACACAGGCTGCTCAATTCTTCCGTCTTTTCAAGAAACTAAATCAATGCAACAGAAACTGACAGAAATTAGCACCTCCATTAATGTGAATCAGCCAAAATGCTGTTATACAAGTGGAGGCTAATGTATCCTCGAGCTTCGGGCCTTAAAGGAGACATATTGCCATTCAAGAGCAATTCAGTCTTTCTCTGTATCTGTTCCAGAGAAGACAACGTATCACTTTATAATTGACAGCTGGAGAAAAATAAACGAAAAGGCCACATCATTCGTCAAAAAGTCTCCTGCTCATCAGGATTGATCCAACCGGCTTTGATCATCACTGAAGTTTCCATCGGCGTCGTTATCGTGTTCTGGGTGAAAATGTGTCACGTTTATCTCGGGAACGTTTGGGCAGCAGCGTCCGGGGCCTCTTCAAAGCAGCGCACGGTGCGTCCTGTGTAAACACTGAGGCCCTCCTGACAGATGTGCACTGATTGGCTGCCGCAGCTGAAGGCACAGCTGGGAGAAGCGGGGGCTGGATCCCATCACTGTGGTGTGAGGCGTCAGATCGGAGTCAACCCGTCACTCCCGGGACGCTGAGTGCTCTCCTCTGATGCTATCGGCCTCCTTCATACCCAACGACCCCAGTTTGATTTGTCACTAAAAGCATCTCAAGGACTCATGACTTTTTTCTTTTTAATGAGGAATTGTAACATCTGTGTGTTGAGTCAAATTGAGTTCTGAGTCGTACCTCAGCTCAAGGTTTTCTACCTGTATTTCCCATGAGTTTAAGTTGACCTAATCATCAGGTAGCCTGCATTAACCCGCATGTGGAGTTCTAGTCGTGCAGACTGAACCGTAGCCGATGGACGTTGACTAATGGCGGCTTCAGGTCCGACAGTCAGCTGCTTCCACGCTGTGCGTCAACATCTGCATGACAAATGAACGGCCTCCTGCCCGTCATGTGGATTCGTGTTCTGAGACGAGACGGGGACAAGTCCTCATGGCCGGGCGGAGGATCTCTATTCCAGACCCGTCTGCTCGGTGCGCCTCCCGACTCGCCGCTGATGACAAGCGCAGGCTCGTCCTCTCTCTCCTGGGGACATGTCCTCCGATCCACAGCTTCTTTACAACTGCCCCCCCCGTGTGCCTTAAATGTCTCACTCACATCCAAGCTCAAGACAGAACTAAGGAGTAGCAACGTCTAGAATAAATTAATCTGCAGCAAACAGGAGGTTTATCGTTCCTATGAGACGTCAGTTTGGTTTGAGGCATCACATTCTCCTGGGTGGTCCGTCTTTATAGATGTGTTGGATTATTTCTTACTAAGCTTATCTTGGCCTCTCGTCTGGATCTTTCCTATGATAACGCAATTTCTTTTTTTTTAAGCTTAATACAAGTTTACTGGTCCGAGGTCCTATAAACACCTCATCTATGTCAGACCTCACACACCTGTTCAAATACGTCATGGCAGTCGCGCTCCTTTGACTTTTATGTTTTTAAGTCCATTATGAATGTTGCAAGATTCCTGATTGTGGATTCATCCAACACAACTGGAACTACACAATCCACAGGACAGAGCTACACAAACACGTAAGAATCAGTATATTTGAGACATCTGGTCAAAGGTCAAGGTCACGGTGACCTTACATATTCACGGGCTTCGTCAACATGATGTCTCAATTCTGCCTTTAGAACATGTTGTCAAATCCTGACCAGTTGTCACTTGGCCTCAAAGATGAACTGATAAGATGTCAGAGGTAAAGGTCACAATGACTTCATACAACTCCAAGCTTCAAGCTACTACAAGAGTACAACTGCAAATAAAGATAAAATTAATGAAGGGTTCATATTTATGGCTAAAAATCAAAGTCCGGGATCAATCCTGTGGCATCGCAACAAAAATCTCATCATGCAGCCGAAGATCAGATTTTTTCCACAGAGACATTTCTCGAGTCGTTAGTTCTGATGGATGTTTGAGGCCCCGGCTTCATTATGCACTTCTGAGATAATACGAGGGATTCAACGAGCAGGAAGAAAAAGAAAATCTTCTGCCACCGAGTAAGGAGCCACTTCCAAAGTGTGTGATCACAACATGTGTCGCTGATCAGAAAAGGGCTGCGAGCCCGGAGCAACACAACGCTACCAGACAAACTGCATCCACCCCCGCTCGCACCCAGACACACACTCTCACACAGCTGGAGGGGAAAGTTAAATGAAGACAGATCTACAGTTGCTGCCTTGCACCAGGGTTCAGATCGATAGCAACAGGAACACTAACGACCTCCAGGTGTCGTCTATATGTTTTCTGACTGCATCTGTTTATTCAGTCAGCAACGATGAAGTTGTTGACAATGATCTTATGACCGAAATATTCACATGTTTCACACGTTGTTACTTCTGGATATGAGAGGAACATATTGTTTTTGCATCTGTCGAGCAGGCGTGTTTATTGGACTGACATCTATTAGTTTGTGCAATTTGGTGCAGCTTGATTGAAGTTATGGGCCTTGGCCGGGTTTGCACTCCACCATGCACCCTTCTTGTTAAATAGCTGTGGTATTACGACATTTAAGGGAAGCGTTATTATCCAAATAGGAAAATCCAGGAAACCAAAAACTTCAAAACCCACAGACAGAATGATGGTGAATCCATAAATAAACAGACAAACCGACACACGGGACAAGGAGAAGAGAGAATATGTTGTGTTGAAAACAGGTGAATCACAGGAGGACAAGTGCAGACGGGAAACAGGACAAAGACAGGAAGTAAAGCAAGGAAGAGACAGGAGGAATGTGGCTTCAAAATAAAGCATGAAATGATATAGAAACACAAAAATTCACTCATATGTTCATCAAGGGATCATGAATCATCAGAGTTTAACAGATATTATATGGTCAAATTTCAAAGACCCCAGATCCCCTAAAACATCAAACAGACCTAAAAGTTCCCTCTTGACCTTTAAACCCCTCCAGGTCCAATTTTCAAACTCTTAAAGTAACTTTCAACTGCCACGTGTACAAAGCCCGGAAGTATGAATCATAACATCAAATACGATTAATAATGAACTGAGGGATTCATTTATAAACTAACATGGATGAAGAGTCCTGGAGGTGCCATGAATAAAATCATAACAGATACCAAGCCTGGATTTCTCCCTAGCAACTATAAGCAAACCGTGTCCACTAATAAGGACCACATGATGTGACTGAGAGCTGCAGAAACAGCTAGTAACTGGACCTTAGGGGTGAGAACTGTGGGATTTAATCTGCGTTTACCTGCAGCTCCGAATGCTAAGCATGAAAAAATAAACCTTTCTTAACCAGAAGTGCTGTGTTTTATATCCCCGCATCACTACAAACCTATCATTAACAGAACAAATACCGTCCAGCTGCTAAACTCCTCTTGAAGCCGCTGCGAGAGTGCAGATGGTGGAGGACTCAGCTCGCGTTTAGGAAATCAGAGGAGAAACAGAGGAACATCTGGTCTTTGCCCCGGACAAAGAACAACGGAGCGGTTGGTGAAATGAAAGAGAAACTCATGCATTTTGAATGTGCATGTAGCCACAGCAAGGCATACTTGGCTGAAATCATTTGCCACTAATACCCGAATGGGAGCTGATCCGCAGCTGCAGCCGGATCCCATTAACGTGGACTTCTGAGACACATCTGGACCCGAGCTTTGATCCCAGAGGTTTTAATGTAAATCAATCGGAGTGATCAGGGAAGAGAGGAGATGACCGCGTGATGAGGAGGCGCATCTGCATGTTGGGAGCGATGTCGCCTTAATGGCAAAAACCTGCCGAATTACCCCCCCACCCCCCACCCCGGAATAAAAGGACAGAGTGGTGCAGAAAACCAGATTTTGAGGGTAAGCAAAAGAAAATGGGAGCAAGAAGAAAAGGAAAGGCGGAGGAGGGGGGGGGGTTGAATGAATTGGCAGTTGAGTCTGCTGACTTTACCAGAGACGGAGACAAGTGCACAGGGAGGGTCAATCCAGACTTTGACGCAGTCTGCTCATAAACCAAAGCTTTAGGGATTCCACTCAGGACCTCGCGGTGCCGTGAAGCTCCGCTGAGTCCCCGTCTGGAGCTCACAGGGTTATTACTGCTGCATCTGGCAGGACGGACCAATCCATTACCTCCATGCCATTAGGGCCTGTGACGTGTTCCTGCTCTGCCAAGACGGGGTGGTGTGGAGAAAGGCCGCTTCCATATGACTACGAATTAGTTTGGAGGTGAGTCAACTCTGCTACAGATACGCCAGCGATGTCTGAGTTTTAGAGACGCTACAACAGAAGTTTGGAAAACGCTGCTGGCCTCCGTTGCCTGAAAACGTTTAGTTTGAACGGGCAGAGACTGACATGTTTGGGAAAATATGACGTGGACAATCTTTTTTCGGTCATGAAGATGGCACTTTCAAACTAAAACAGTCTCTCTCCACACGAGATGGCTGAAAACGCATACGTATACTGGCCATGAACATGCTGGTGTACACAAATGTCACAGATTTAACTGCACAACAGCTGTAAGCAAAGACAACAGGGTCAGTGACATTTGTAATTGATCATGCAGGTTGTGTTCTGCACTGTTGGCCGAGGCTGATGCCGGTGGTTGTCTTCCGGTGGGGGGATCATGTGATAGGAGCCTGTTGAATCAGAAAAGACCCAAGAGTTTGTGAGTGTCCAAACATCACAGTTTCTGCTCGTCCAATTCAAACGCAGCCAAACTAAAACGGGTCCAGCAGCGTTTCCTGACTTCTCTGTGTTAGTGTCTCTAAAGCTCCAGAAGTATCTGTAGCAGAGTAGATGAGTTTCCAAACAAAAAGCAGCAGTGGGGATGTATCCTCTGTGAGGGAATCAGAGACGGATCGTATTCTTCTCACGATTGAGGAAATCAAATCCATATCATCAGGAAAAAAAAAGGGGGGGAAGTGTTAAAACAGAAAAAGTTCAGATAATAAAAAAACAACCAGGCAGCAGGAGTTTGACCGAAAAGAGAAAAACACAAATTAATGCATCAGCACTGAAGCTCCTTAAAGAGAAACATCTGAGCGAGGGAGGGAGAAGTCCTGGGATAGAAAACATCTGGGTCGGTCTCAGAGTTTTTATTGAATACATGGAAGTTGATATTAGCGTACAGTGCGGCGGCTCGGGCTATCAGCAGAGCCTTCGCTACAGGAAGGTCTTGCGTCACCAGGACAATGTGAGAGACAATAGGGCCCCACTGGTTCCTTTACAATGTGCACGCTCGGACAGGAAACAGACTCCTCAGCTCCTCCACTCTGGACTGCAGGAGTTTTCTCACACTCACTCAGTCTCCACGTTTTGGTTTTCGATGCCCACATGAGAGCCAGGAGCTGCAACACTCTTTCCCCCACATCACCACGACTTTCCTCCGGGGGAGTTTTCCTGCCTCTTAAAGCTCGTCCGTCTCCACGCTCTGCACACCCATCACTTCATCACAGCACATTTTCCACAGTGGAGACGACAGTCGAGACACCCGAGGCAATTGAGCGTCATTCAAAATTGATCTGGCCTTTTTGCGAGTCGCTGGAATTCAGGATGATGTCGTTTATTTTTTATTTTTTTTATAGGTTGTTAAATCGAGATGTCAAAGAAGTTAGATTCTCATGTGCACGAGATGCCTTTCTGAACAGTTCATGCTCTTTGCTGCGGGTGCGTGAGAAGGGTTACAGGGAGTGACACTTGTGTTAAATGACTGAGGAGGGTAACTACACACACACACACACAGACACACACACACACACACACACACACACAAAGGCACAGGCACGCAACACAGAGGAACTGCACATCAGAGGGGAATGGAAAAGTGAGCGCTGGCCCCAAACAGTTGATTTGGTTGTGATGAAGAGCAAATGTAATGATCTCATGTGGTTAAAGCAACAGAACAAGGGAAGTGCTGGAACTTCTGTGGTTAGAAACTTCTGACAGAAGAGCGACCGGAGAGAGAGGTTCTTTTTACAGGGACGCAGATTTGTTCACGACAAAAAACAATCGTCTTTACATTTATCTTTACGGTGGAGAAAGTGCAGCTATGTGTTTCGCTGCCGGTTTATATTTACGTAACTATGAACTGTGTAGAACTGTCACACTGGCTCCACATCACAGTCCTGAGCAGCTGCCTCATGGAACTGGAACATTTTAGTCTTGGAAGGACTGCTCAGAATTTGCAGGATGGAAAATACACGTTATTAATCTTTTAGTTTCATACCACGACTTGTTGTTTTGTAGGTTTGTGCGTCTCAAGCTGAGTTTCAACGTGTTGGAGGTATTGGTACTAAGCTCCTCCTCCTCGCACCGGGCTGTTTATCGAGCTGATTGGCAAAGGAGAAGGACATTTCGGACACTGGTCGGATTCTGACAACAACAACAACGTCAGCTGGAGGAAAATCCCACATTTTATTTTAAAACATCAATTTTACACTTAGTATGGCTAAGCCTACAATGGCTAACTGGCTAATTAGTGGACTATGCCTCCTAAATGGCTATGGTTCTAAGCCTGCACTCATGCTAACAGCTGTATGATGCTCAACATATCAAGGTAAGTATGTAGGTATTTAGCTGCTGTTTTTTTTAACATACACACTTTATTAAGCTTTGGATAAAGAAGAACTAATAATTTGTTCCCGTTGCTCTGTGACAATGTTCCATGAAACATAATTCATCAATTCCCCGAAGAAAAACCAACTAGGGTAAAACTTTCCTCTTATTTTTTGTACCGTTGCAGCTTCAGCCCCCGACTGACACTTCCCCCGCTTATGTAATGACACAAACCACAGCATGAACACAAGAGGAGGGGGGGAAGTTTGATATGTCAGTTTGTCTGTGGTCGTATCGCCACATAAAAAAAAGCAGAGAGAGGCCCAGGTGTGTTACAGTGAGAACATCGCCTGCAGCCCCAAATCGTACAGGAAGCAAGCGATTGGGCCGGGCCAGGTGGCGTCCGTCCAGGCTCCTGTCGAACACGCCGCTGCTGCAGTCGACCTGAAGACTGTGACCCTGGTGAGGAACACGGAGAACACATTGAAAACAACCAGGAGAGCGCTTCCTCTCTGAGGCCGAGAACCAGAGGAGCGAGCAGCAATCACAGAAGAGTTATGAGATGAAGAGCTCTGCTGGCTGAGCTGCCTCCCCCTCCTCCGCCGCCTCCTCCTCCTCCTCCTCCTCCTCGTCTTCCTCCTTTTCCTCCTACGGTAAACTGCTTTCACTCTTTCTCTCTTTTCCTTGTTCTGTGCTTTTTCGCTCAGATTTCCTGGCTGGAAGAGCGGCGGAGAGGAAGGGGGAGGAGCCAGGACAGCTGATGGGGAAAATCTGAGGGGGAAATAGCGTTGGCATTCCTCGCCTCTCTGTGTTCTCTCTCTGTGCCGACTATTTCCAATGAGGATTAGAGATAAATCACCGATGTTTCTCATCACAATCACCACAGACGCCCTGATAAACGTCCAGTAATAACTCCAGGCTGCTCCTTCGTGTCCGAGGTCAAAGTGCCGAAAAGGGGCAGATTCATTTCCCACCGGCTCGGCCTCCTGTTTATGAGCATAAACTTCTTTGAGCTGTGACTTCTTACACATTTGATCGAGAAGAATCCGACACTATAAGACAAGTCGTTCGTCAGCCAAACATTTCCCTCTAGAAACCGATGCTTTCCCCGTCTAAACAAACTCCTCCGCCTCCCGACGCAGCTGCAGGAAAACAGAACACATGCAGCATTAGGTTTCACCCAAACCTCCAGGCAGATTTGTCACAGAGGCTGGTTGATCGCTGCCCTAACGGCTTCAGATGAGAGATTAAAAGTTACATGTACAGCGCGAGTGGAGAATAACAAACTTAAATCTTTTCCCTCCCGAGAGAAAACCGACACGAATAAACACCGAACTGCAGCCGGCGTCAAAACACAACAGGGAAACACGATCTGTCCAGCAGAGTCAACAGGAGCGAGTGGGGCTGAGTTTACAGATGAGGTGCGAGGGGTTCGTTTCCCTTCAGAGGGTCAAACCATTAACACGGTGGAGACGTTAGTGCTGGAGCTGTTTACACTGGACAGTAAGAGAAACATAATTTAGGCCAGTTAGATAAGAATAAGAAGTACAGTAAGAAATATAAATGGAATATGAACAGTATTAAGAGGTATGGTATGATATAAGAACGATGAATACACTATGAGCAAGATACATATATAAATAGATATAAATATGAATTCTTGACTAGACTCAATTTACTGAATAATCATTTCTGCATAACATAATCAGCAGATGAATCTTTAATGGAAATAACTGCTCCCTCGATTCCCTAGCTCCAGTGGGAACACCGTAAAGACTTAATGTGAGAAACAGACTTTGGTAAAGAAGTATAATCTAAAGAATTGAGTTAACCTACATGGTGTTTTATTGTGGCACAGAGTTGGAGGTGGATGGAAGGAGAGAGTAAACTTTTCCCGGCAGCGTTATCACTGTTTCTCTGGTGCTTGGCAGACTGGGAGGAAGGCGGTGCGCTCATTGTTCCCACAGCTCCCACCTTCCTGGTGCCATTACAGACGGGTGACGATCAACACCCCTGAGAGCCTGCGTCACGTCAGCGGCCACAGCTTCGAGCGATCAGGATCAAAAAGGGTCTTCAGGAGTTACAGAGCCACAGGCCGAACATCTCAGGGTGTTGTCAGCTCCTCGTCTGAGCCGCATTCCGAGTTTCGGCCGTGCCAAAGCAAACCCCTGAGGCCCCAGGCGAGGGTCACAGTGTAACCCCTGCTGGGAGATACTCAATTTCATCCCACAAGAGGGATTTACTGTGCAGGGACTGTGCCTTTCTGTCTGCGGCTAATAAGCAACTCAACTGGGTCAGGACGCCACAAGCCCGACGCAATAATAAATGAAAACAGAGACACTTTGCAGGAGCTTGCCAGATGACCGTTTGTTTTCAGGAGCAGAATGAGCATAACTTCCTCAAGTTGATTTTGTGGGAATAGAAGTTGGACCAGGAAGAAAAGCAACGGCCTAGTTTCTGTCTACATGCTGATATTAAACCTGAACAACAAGTAATTTCATCTATTCTGATTTATGGACTTTAAAAGCCACTCGGTCTTGAATTCTGAGGTGAGGATAGTTTCTTTTCTGATTCTCCAAGTGGGATATTTGTTTTTATATTTAGAAAAACACAACATTCCTCGTCAGAAATACTTTACATATTAACAGACAGTTTCACTGGTTAGGAAACAATCTTTCTCTCTCGGAAATCAAAAGAAATTACTTAATAAGGGTGAAATACTCTGATAAAGTTAATGTTAGCAAGACATTGCTTAATCGTTTACTGCTACTTCCAACCATCAGCTTGTGCGTTTGTATTCATAGACTATATATGAATAAAAATGGATAATCTGACAGCTTATTGTATCTTATCTCAATATTTTATTTCATGCCCTTAAATTCAACGAAATTGAGAAACTAAACATATTGTTTCACCCATCATCTAACTCCCATGTCTGATCTGAGAAAAGTCCATTTACTTCGATTTGTGAAGTCGAAGCTGCAGGATTTATTCCTCGCTGAAAGAAAACAAGTTTAATTCTGTTTTCTAATGTCACTTGTGATGGAAGTCTGCTCTTCGTGTAGGAAACATCTATATTCGCCAATTACCTGTAGCAACCCACCACCGTGGGAGATCCTGAGTGACCGTATGACTGCAGTGACATTACTGCAGCAGGAGGACACCGGAGGCCCGAACATGAATACTCCCAGTGTGTGGTGGGGGAAACAGCCCAGACGGCTTCCTGATTAGTTTAGTGGACCACAGGACGAGGTGGGCAAGGACTGTGTGATCTGCCACTGTGTACGTGTGTGTGTGTGTGTGTGTGTGTGTGTGTGTGTGTGTGTGTGTGTGTGTGTGTGTGTGTGTGTGTGTGTGTGTGTACGTGTGTGTGTCCGTGCTGCTTTTTAAGGAGGGGGGATTTGACTGTGGCCGTGGTGGTTCCAGACCATGTAATTACTCCCACTTAGCATGGAGGGAAAAAAGTATAACAATTTCAGCCATAACACAGAGGGATAGTATGGTCTGGAAGCCACGGGTCATAAACTAGACTCTTGTCTTTATATTTCTATCTGCACAGGTTGTTCAATTTCCCCAGAAGCTTGTCAATGGTCAGATCCACGTGAGTCCCAGTGAAGTTACATGAATGACAGTAATGGCTGCACGTGTTGAAACCAAGCGAGCACCGGGCGTCTCGTGAGGAGAGTTCTTCCTCCGGGAGAAACACCTCGAGGTCTCGGGCCGAGCGACGCTTCTAAACACGAGCTCCTGGCGGCTGTTTGTTTTCTTGTGGGCGGCGCCGAGCCACGAGAATGATGTGATGACAATGCCCGAGAGGAACGAGCGTGCAAAACACTCGGTGACTCACTGGTCAAGAGACGACAGCACAAAGGGGGAGAGAGAGAGAGACACCAGCATGTGTCTGTGGTGGGTCGTGATAAGGTTAAAGGTCAAATTAGTGAATCTGTGACTCATTCATTTGCTTCTTAGGTTTGATTCTCTCTCTCTTTTAACATTTTCTGCCCTGTGGCCATTAGACAAACCTGTGAACCGCCCCCAGCTGTGAGGTCAAGATGCTTCGTATCGTCATGTTTTACCTTTTAGTGACGGGACATATTTAAAAGGGGCAAATACTTACAGCTGCTCTGTGATGTTAAAAATAGCAGAACCACAGATGATTACCACCTGAGCTCAGTGGAGCGTTTCAGATTCTTTAATCAGGCTGTTTGGGTTTTAAACCCCACAGCTTCACTGTTTTGGTTTCAGAAAAGGTAGTTTCTGTCATTTAAGGGAGTATTATAGATTTGCATTTGTCTATCTGTAAAATGAAAAGTGCTATGATGGGTTAAGGACGCCTCTTGTTCCTGTTAATTAATAACAAAAACCTATGAGGCCTTAATGGTAACATGTTAAGGAAACCTATTATAAGTTAAGCTTGTTAATTTCTAGTTCATGTAAAAACTCACTTTCATGGGATTTCTTGGAGAGCAAAAGCTCAGATTTAAGGTTTTACAAGACATTGGGATCATAATTATTATTATTTCAAGATAAAATCAGATTAGAACACTTTAGTTGGTTGATTTCTGTTGAAATGACAGAAAACCGGGCTCTGACTGACAGATTTGTTAAAAAAACTGCCCGAGACTGATCCGCTAATGCGACAGCTGTTTACCGGAGGCTTCAGGAGGCGTCAGTCAGCTGCAGCGTTTTCCTGAAGC
Organism: Pseudopleuronectes americanus; assembly: GCA_038501795.1. Classification (NCBI taxonomy): domain Eukaryota; kingdom Metazoa; phylum Chordata; class Actinopteri; order Pleuronectiformes; family Pleuronectidae; genus Pseudopleuronectes; species Pseudopleuronectes americanus. The sequence goes on along the minus strand of CM076736.1, from coordinate 1,736,988 downwards.
ACTACAGTGAGCACACAGTTTACACTCACAGCTCAGAACCTCCTGACAGAGGCGAGCAGGAGCTGCCAGCGCTGGACGCCTGCCGGAGAGTGGGGAGTGCAGGAGGGAGCCAGAGAGCTGCGAGGAGACGAGGAGACGAGGAGCAGGAGGTGAAGCTCTCGTTCCCCCATTTCCACTCCCCACACCTTCTCCTTCTCCAGTCAACCCCCCTTCTCTCTCTCTCTCTCTTGCAGGCCTCCCTCCCTCCCTCCTTCCCTCCCTCCTTCGCAGGGCTTTGAGCCTGATACGACCACAGTTTAGATAAGCATTCTTCCACAATGAGAAGCCAGGCGTTTTTCTCTTTTTTTTTCCTCCTTCTTCTGAAACAAAGCCCACGAAATGCTTTCTGGTCTCTGACGGCAGCTGTGAGTTTGTTTTTCAATCTAGGGTTATCCCAGGAACACACAGGTTTCTCTCCCAAAATAGGCAGTGGAGAAAGTTCAGGGCGAGGAGGAGGAGGAGGAGGAGGAGGAGGAGGAGGAGGAGGAGGAGGAGGAGGAGGAGGAGGAGGAGGAGGGAGAGAAGAAGAAGAAGAAGAAGAAGAAGAAGAAGAAGAAGAAGAAGGGAGGGAGGGGAGTTTGGTTAATGAGCACCAGATGCCTTACCTTCGCTGGTAGCCACATTCTTTGGAGCTTTAGTTGGTGTGTGATCTGTGCTCGAACTTATGTCAGAGGAGATGCTTGAGCTCCCTTTACCTGCAGGGGAGACGTGGAAGAAAAAAACAAGATTGCTGTTGAATACGACAACTTTAACACGACTTGTGAGGCTTTAAAAATTCTATATTGTGCAATTTGACATTTTTCTTTCCTGAACTAAGAACTCTGAGTCTTATCGTATGAAAACATTCTCTTTATGCTGCGATCCTGTAGCGTGTCTGCCCGAGATAAGGCGGATTCGCCCATTCGTGATGTATTTAATGAGGCGAGGAGGTATGAAGTGTAAGGAAATATAAAGCCCATCACTCTCTGCTCTCATGACATTTATGTTCCTGGGTTTTTTGAGGAATGGTCGGGCCTTGGCTCATCCACAAAGTCTCGGCCGATATGTGTGAGTAAGTGTCCGCTTTTCTTTTTTTTTGGAGAAGAATAAAAGTCTCCTGAACTTGCTCGTTCGGCCTTCACTTCCAGAGGACGAGTGAGGAAACACTCCTGCACAAGACGGAAAAAAAAAGCCATCGCTCTATCGAATGCACCAGAGCTTCCTTTATGAGCTATGGCTGCAATATTGGATTAAGGGTTTTGGATTTCTACGAGCTGAATTTCAGCGACGTACACTTTTGTATACGTCCGCCCTCTGTGACTGCAGTTGTTTGTGACACTTCATTCCTTTGTCAGATCATAAATGCAGCTTTGTGGCTTCCCTGAGACTAAGTGTGTGTCTTTCACGCTGCACGACAGGCCGGAGAGGTATTCTCAAACCGGTCACACCCACATGCACATCCAGAGCAGCGTCCTAAACGGATGAGACAGCTCCTGACACGAGCAGAAAATACAAACGCCTGCGCTGAGAGTAAAAGAAAAATCCAACCTGTGCTGCCACCCGTACACACAAAATAATATAAATCCAGTGCAGCTCATATGGTTTAGGTATGAATGACATTTTGTGGTGACATCACTGAGCAGGCACATCTGCTATTGCTCCTACAGATGACTCAGATATTCATGAGGGGTTAGTGGATGTCAGTGTTCGACAGTTTTTTTTGTATCTAGAGAGGAGCAAAGACAGTCTCATCTTCAGCAGGTTACAGGGTTCTGTCCCCGGCCCTGAGGAACTCTGCAGGGCTGCTCGGTTGACGCCTATACAGAGCTTTCGTGGAAAAAGCGACTTTCAGGAAAGCTCCTGCTTCCTGTCTCGAGCTTATATAAAGTGTTGGTGGAAGGGCTGCTGCATAGTTGTGACCAAAGTCTACTTAATTGTGGAGTCACACTTGAAAACAGATGTGGAGGGATGGACGGCGGAGTTCTGCAATTACAAATAAAGTCACTGTTCTCTTTTATGAGGTGACAACACTAACACCTAGAATGGCACAAATTGGAGAGCATACCCCTCTACAGCAGCATTTTTATTGGGATCTGCACCAAACTGCATAAACTCATAGATTTTAGTCTAAACCTATGAATTATTCCCTGGAAATTGAAGGAATTGTCCAGAATCTGCCTTTTAAAATGTTAAAGAAAGTGATGGATCCCTTCCCGTCCACATCCATATATCATGAGAAAGTGGATAAAAAATCCTGGATCCAAATCAAACTGTAATGGATTCTTTTTTGGCCCAAACTGAGAGGAGGAGTTATTACGTAAATCTGCCAACTAACAGACAAACATGCAAATCGACGTTCAGCATAATCTCCTTCTAAAGAATGTAATCATGGTGTGAACTTTAAAGTTAGACACTTTGAAAATGAATGCCACTGCTCCTTGTAGAGTTCAGCATGTTTTCAAAAATAGAAATTCAGTTTATTTATTCACGTCACTACTAATTGGATGGATAGATTTATTTATTTATTTATTTCTTTCATAGTTGGAAAGAAACGACTTCTTCACTAAAACTAATAAACCTGCCACAATAAGTCGATTAATCAATCTCCATTAAACTATTTTTAAAGCTGATCAATTGTTTCTTCTTCTCCAATGCCAGTGGCTGCTAGTTTAATTATAAACTGGATATATTCAGACATCACCTCATGCGCACTCTAATTATGACATATTTCATTGATGCTGTTTATGCTTTTCGGGGTCATGTTGGGGCTGAAGCCAGAGGTGGGGCACATCTGCCAAGTAATCACTAATGGAATTAATAATACAGTAATTCGTTGCAGCACTGAAAACAATGAGAGCTTGTTTGGTTTGTGTCTTTTTTATCTGACAATTATTCATTAGGAAATATATAAAAGCCCTTAAAGCTCATTCCAAAATGTCTTCATGCATCTCTGGGCTTCAGCCAGAGACCTACAGCAGCTGGAAGCTCATCAAAACCAAACCTCACAAGCTCACAGGTTCTCATCTTGGAGGTTTGACATCATCCTGTTCACATCTGGCCGTGTCCCATCAACACGACCAAACACTGGGTTTGCACTTGTTGCTTTACTGAGATTCATCCATGGTGCAACATCAGCAAAGTGCGATTCTCTCATGGATTAAGTAAAAAGAAAAGTTGGTTTTATTTAATCTTCTGCCTTCAACACACTGGAACGATGGAATCTGCTCTTGAACCTTCACAGTCTGGATTTCTAGGTGGAGCTGGTCCACGTGTTATTTTTTTAACATCACGACTTTCAATCTTTTCTCTGCACTTGTTGACTTAGGAAGAGAGCACACTGGAATGTTATTTATACAAACATCTCTGCTCCGGAGACACAGAAACGATGTGTTCGATGGAGGTTTTTTTTTCCTTTTCTGACTAATGTTGAGGATTACATCTCAGATGAGAAAGAAAGCGGGTGAGGGAGGACAAGCGTGAAGGGGAACACACTCTGTTCTGTGTCTGTAGCAGTGAGGTGGAGTTTGCTTTCACTAATAAACTCATTGTCCCGGATCATTAATGACATGTTTGGAGGTTTTAATCCAAAATGTGACACGAGAAAAGCATTTCTATTATGATGGGGATCTCTACTGTGCATATTCCATTTACTCTTTCCTCTAAGAAACCCCTGGTTCTTTCACGCCGCCCGACGACAGCATCCAACAATCGACTGCAGGACAGAAACTAAACAAGAAAATCACAAAGTGCCATTTAGTCAAAGTAGGGTTTGTATGCCTTTTTCTGAGGGAACTGCCTGTCACCTTTGTAAAGTTGAGCATTTTATAACTTCAAAATAATTTAGCCATAAATTAAAATGACCTGGGCTGCACAGATCCTTGGTATTTCAGATCATGAACTCTCACATGCATGATGGTCAGTGGGAGAGGAAGAAGTACAGGGTTCACTTCACAGTCTAGTATGATGTGGTTTGGTTTCAAGACTCCTTGTCTCATTCAGTTTGAATATATGTTTCTATAATCCAACAGGTTGTGCTGAAAGTAATGGAGGTGTGTGTCTACAGTTTAAAAGCACCTGTCCCTCTAAATGTCTCTGCACGGCCCTGGAATCAGTTACTTGTCTCCTGGAAGAAACAATCTCAGGACAAGTTATTAAAGTTTGTTGTTGTCATCACAGCTTCTTTGTGCATACGATGCACAGTGGTCACATGTCCCGGAGTGTTTGTGTATATGCACAAAATGGCCTCCAAATCAGACAATAGCAGGATATGGAATTGTGGAGAAAAATCTCTGGAATTAGTTGTTATCGCAGTGACTGAGTGCCCACACACACACACACACACACACACACACACACACACACACACACACACACACACACACACACACAAAAACACTTCACACTACGCCATTAAACCTGCAGGAAAACAGCTTTTCTTTCAAATACAAGCCAGATATGATTCATTCTACAGGAGGTTGACTGATGAACCTGCTGCTGTGATGATATTTGATTCTTAATTTGACCATACAGTTTTAATAATCATAGCAATATATAAAAAGCCTCCAGGTGCAGGTAAACTGACAATGGAAGTTACATTTCTGGAGGAAATGTGGGTAAATAAAAAATATAGAAGGAAGTGCATGGACTAAATGTAGCTTTAATAGCTCATTTTACCTTAATGCATGCAGAATCTGTTAATATATTTTCACGTGCATACAACATGACCACCAGATGTCACTCTACATCTTATAGATAAAATATAAACGTTGCACATCTTTAAAAAGCATTTTTCAAAAGGGACAAAATCAACACCCAGAAGCAGCTTAGAGCTCAGAAACAGCAAACATGCTCTAAAATGAGAAGCTTTATAAATGGAGTCTGGTTTGAGTTAATCTTTATATGAGAAAAGTAAAGAGTCAAAGTGATGAAATCCCAGATATAGAGGGGATAGAGCTAGTATGGAGCTACAGCTAACTGATGTCCAGAGTTTAGGTGAAGCTGCAGAACAATAACTGCACTTTATTTTATATTTAACTTTTCCTGGACACAAATGAGAAACTGTGGCACGTAACGGAAATGTAAAACAACTCATTTGCTCTACTATATTGAGCCTCAGAGTCGCATAGTATTTTAAAGCGGTAATTAGAGCACTCACCCTCGCATCCATACTGTTTTCCATTGTTCGCACCCATGTTAGAGGATACATAATCTATGCGCAAAGCCCGGGTTTGTCAAAGGGGAGTTAAATTCCAGAGAAAAGCCAGAGTATCTCCATGAAGACAGACCAGACAGCCGGAGGTTTGTGCAGGGCCGCGAGCTCCGACTCCAAATAGTTAATCCAGATGTTGAGCAGAGGACGCCTCAGCATTACGCAGAGAAACAAGAGAAAAAGCCCAGATTCACTCGAGCCTCCAGCGGAGCAGAGTTTGTGTTTGTGGCCGGAGCTGTGCGTAAAAGCGCAAAGTCCGGGAATGGAGGAGTTTTTCTGTTGTGCGAGGAAAAAGTTCGAGGAGTGTCGTGAGAGTCGAGCAGCTGTTTCTCAGGCAGAGAGCGAACAGGCGGAGAGAAGAGAAGAGAAGAGAGGAGAAGAGAGGACGCAGCTTCTCCTCCACTGGATTTAAAGAGACCGCAGACACAGAGGATGAGGAGGAGGAGGAGGGTTAAAAAAAGATAAGACAGAGAGAGAGACTGTGCCACAGACACACATTCACTACACAACACTACACAACACACTGACTCACTGTTGTATTAATACACAAACATACAAATAGTTTCATAATAAACCTTTTATTCTTCAGGTTCAAACGTTTTTCACTGAGACAGAGATAATAACCACAATTTTATTTTACATATAAGCTACACACAATATTATACAGGATTTTATAGTTTGAAGCTGATATTCCGTTTAGAAAAGATTATACAAAAGAATTATGAAAGCATAGAACTGTAAATTCATAGATGTAAAGTATATGATATGTATATATTTACTTTATATCATATTTAAAGTATGTATACTGTATGAATTATACGCATATCCAAATAAAGTAGTTTCTGATGTTTGTATATAAGTTTATACTGTCTAAACATTGTATCACATAAAGTAGGTAAAGTGTCTATATATACTTTGTGTGATATCAAGTACATATATGTTAATTTTATCACAAAGTATGTGACATTTATATATACACTTGATATAATGTGATGTGAATAATTTGATATGTATTGAAACTAAACACAAAGAGGCTCATGGTGACTCTAAAGCAAACCCCTCATGTTCCTTCTCTCTCTCACTCTACTCCTCATGAATAATAAAGCAGGGTGTAAACACAGGTTATAACTCAGACTCATGTCTCTGTGTGAAAGAAGAGGTTTGATCTTAGTTTATATTTAATAAATATAACATACAGGTTCAATCACAGACTAATGTTTGTTTCCATGTCCCTGATAGCAGCTGTTTTGGCTTTGATGAGACAAAAGGAGAGGAATTAGTTTGGGTTTTTTGTTTTGCTTAGATACCGAATCAGTCTACAGCTCAGAATGTCAATCAGCATTCAGTTTTTTAACCATTATACCTCATTAATATTTAACCGGTTAAGTCATCACAGTTATCTTTATCCAGATTCTTTCCTCACCAATCAGCTCGCAGACACATAAGCTCTCTCGTATTCTAAGGATAAAGGCTCCGTGACAGATGAGGAGTTTAACCACACATGCTGGAATGTTTCTATAATTAGACGTCATACAGGTCATTGGATACGTGGACGCGAGCGCGGGACAAAAGCAGTTGTCAGCTGTTGACAGTCGACTTTAAATCCTGGATACGTGTTAAATTCCTTTGTGATCGACACAGACGACAGATCTGTGGGTTCAACAGTGATAAAAGTTCTATTCTGACCGGATATGAGACACAGGAGTCGATGTAACTTTTCTTCTTCCGTATGATGGAGCTTTACGTGGGCACGTATTTGCTTTACTGCCTCAGACGTCTAAATATTTGATGGTATACAGACAGGTGGTATTTGTGTTATATTATATTGGTAGTCGTCTTGGCCGACACCCAGGAAAAGCTGAATTTTGCTCAGCAGTAATCAGGAGATTTGTTACCAAGGAGGTTTTCATTCCACTGAGGTTTTCAGCTCCCACACATCCACACCAGACGTCATTTCTGTATCGTGCAAAACTTTATTTAAATGCTTCAGAGCTATAATACAATTCCAGACTTTGTATCCACATCGACACAAACAATCACCACTTCTCTACTTTTTAAATTCTAACAAGCAGAGTGTTGAGCTAGACCGTGAAGAGAGTAAAATGTGCTTTATTTTCCACAATGTCTGATGGATCACAACTGGGATCTTGGCTGTCTGAAGGAGGTCAAATGCCAAACCTCAAACCTTTACAGGCAGTAATCTCTGCCACACTGGAATGCATCGTAAGAAACACTTCAGCACTTTGCAGGAGATTCAGGAGATCAGACCCGAGAAGGTTCAAACTGGAACAGACAAATAGAAGTGACCATGATTTGTTTTTTTGGAGTTGATGTGCCCACTTTACAGCTGCTTAGCAAATACATTAAATCAAAATCAGAAAATATGTATAATCACAAATTATAAAACACTTTGGACGTCAGTGACAGTTTCAGCTGAGCTCTGACAGTTCACCGTTACTGCTCATCCACTGTGAAAACACATCCACATCCTCGGCACTGAACGTGTAAAGGTTGGCAGCAGGACTCGTGTTTATTTCAGGGAGAAGCTCATCGTTGGCGACAGACACGGCATAGCAGGCGGAGGCAGGAACACTGGTGCTGTCCCCTGCCACAGCTGCACCCTGGGACTCCGTCACGGTGCCGTTGGCCTCCGTCACAGCGGCACTTGAGGGAGATGAGTGGTCATTTGCAGCCTCTGTGGCGGCCGGGCGGTCGGGAGAAAGCGAGGCAGAGGGGCGTTCCCGGAGCTGAGTGTATAATGAGCTCAGGGTCACAGGGACGGACAAGCACCTGAGTCAAAAACACACAGAGACCTCAGATAAAGGATCGTCATATAAATAAAAAGGATTTGTGTTAATCATAGACTGTGAATAAAGAAGAACGACATGTCTTCACTTTCTACCATTAAAGCAAAACATCCCAGAAAAATGGGTTGATCATCTTTGTTTACAGTCTGTTCTTCAAACTGTAGACGGAGGGAAGGTTAAACGTACCTCGTCATTACAGTGGAGACGTGTTCATCCATGGAGGGATCACATGGTCCTGCTCCAAACAACCTGCAGCTGATCTGATGAGAGTCAAACACGTTCACCAGCACTGTGGAGAGAAAGTCAAAACACATTTGACTTCATCTTTGCCATTTGCTTGAACTATCATTACACAGTATGACTCATAGTGGTAAATGCTCACAAACAGCCAGGGAGTCCGTGCCGGGCGGGTGGAAGGTCACAGAAAAGCTGGTGTCAGACTCCGGAAGGACTTCGAAGCGAAGGTCACAAACGGAACCTGATAACAAGATTCAACAATGAAACATGACATGACTGGAAAACAAAGTTCGCTGCTCACTTTACAGGGACTTCTTCTCCACATGTACCTGCAGCTGTATCATGTCAAGCTCCTCCTACCTGGACGGGCGCTCTGAGATGTGACGCAGCTCCTCAGCAGGGCGTTGATCACACACTGATGACGCAGCAGCTCCAGTGTAGACGGGACGTGGGCGGGGTGGGTGAAGGGAACACTGTCCATCAGTGTTGCTCTCTGTGCGGGCGCCTGCCAAGCACCTCCAGGGACAATATAACTGTGCATCACACCACCAGGAAGAGGCTGGAAAAGAGCACGGATCCCTTACCATATTCACAGAGTCACACAATTGACTTTTAAACTGCACAGTGTATTTTTTAATATCTAAAATCCTACGTTCGATGGAGATCTATGAATTTGAGTAAATTCTGTGTGGCTTGTTTGAATCTAAGGGGATTGTTGGGCCTTGGTGGGGTTGTGAGCTCTACTGAGTAACATTCTATTGTGTCACGTATTACATCCAAGTCTTGTGTCATCATTTAACTTCATACAAGTGTGTGGATCTCTTAAACAAAACCAACATACCACTGTAAAAACAGTATCGTGCTCATCCAACGTCTCTTCATGATGGTTTGCACTCGTTGAACCTCTCATCAGATGCTGGGGTAATGGTGCCCACTGCAGGTCAACATCTGCCACAGTCACATCTATGAAATATCACAGAGGAGGAAGAGGAGATAAGGGGTTGCATGAGAGCTGCTCCTTCTTAAAGCCTAATATCACATGTTCAAATAAAGATCCCTCACCTGTGATTTGGCTCAACTTCTTCACAAACGAAGTCAGCATCGGTACGGGCGGCTGCAGCTTGAGGAGAAAGCAGGCCGGCAGCGTCTCGTGTGGCCCCTCCTCCAGCGGCAGGAACACAGGGTAGCTGCCACAGGCATTTCACGACATTAACACTACTGACAGTGACATTCACGTTCACTGTGGGACGGGAAACCCAACAGTAATCCTGACGGGCGGGAGGTGAAGCGGTGACACGTTACCCCTGTGGATCCAGCTGCGGAGGCTGCGGGATCACAGACGCCATCTGAAGCTTGTGAGCGAGGTCGCTGACACCCACCGTCACCTGGGCGACATGGACAGCTGACATGGGATCTGTTACTAAAGTAAAAACAAGAGCTTTAATAGGGAAATCTGATTGTTAAAAGCCTCTCACATAGGAATGGGCCTCAGGCCAATAGGTAACACTTTAACTTTATCACTAAAGTCGCCTTTGTTTGCCATCTTACGTGAATCTGTTTTCTTCAAGTCAGTCGGGGTCATGAAGAACTCGATGGTCAGGGGGGAATCTACAGCGAGAAAATGTATAATATGAACAAATAACTTAATACCGTATGTGTTGATAACTTTATATTTTGCATCTGTACCATCTTTTCCAGCTATTAGACACCCGATCCTTCCATTGTTAATCATGTCCATCTGAGGGTCCCCGTCTTTCTGTGTCCTGAAAACAGAAAAAACTAATGATTACACTTTGATATCGATCAATCTGACTAATTATTTCTTAACCAGTCATCATGTTTACGATAAAAACACCCAACTTCCAAAAACTTCCATCAGAGTAAGAGCTCTGATTTACAGAACACGATTTTAAGCCATTCGCGTTTCTCACCTTGGCAGATGTGATAATTGCTGCAAGTCTTTCCCGAGGTGTTGTAGAGAAGCAAACAGTTTTAATTTGGTTTCACTGGAGGAAAAATAAAAACAGATATAGATTTGGTGGCAAGAGGCTGACAAATGATGCAGGATAGAAATGTTTTACAAGGGCATACCTGTCTCCTGGGATGTTGTACTGGGTGAAGAGGCTCGATAACTTCATGGAGAATTCAGCAAAGTTCTTTGACCTGCGTGGATATTCAAACATTTCAGTCTCATAGCTTGTGTCAAATTAATCTCTGTAGTTTAGAGACTGAAATTTAGCGTCGCTCTGCCTCTTACCTCAGCAGCTGCAGCAGAGACTCACTGGACTGTAAAACAATTGTCTTTAATTAACCCACAGAGTAACAGGGGGAGTGATGTTAATTGCTTGTTGGACACAGTACTTACAGCAGGGGGTGCTCCCTGAGGGGCCACCTTCACCTCCTCCACTCCCCCACACGCCACCAACACCACCTCCAGGTAGAATAAGTCGGCTGTGAGGTAGCACGTGGCGTCAGTGATGTGGAAGCCCATTCTAGACAGGAAGCAGGAGTATGGAAGATAATCAATTAAATCTGTAGCTGACCTCCATGTTAGTTCTACTGAGCAACAGCGCCCTCTGCAGCCACACGTGGTGATTGATTCTGTTGGTCTTCGTGTCCTGAGCGATTAAGTGGTTTCGTTGTTAAGAAAAAACAAACTAACAATGTGTTTAACATGTTGCCCCACTAACTGAACCACAACCAAACTGTGAATATTACAAATGATTACCGTCATCCTGAACCAGCAGATTAACAAATCCACCAAACACGGTTTAGAATCTTCATATTTTAAGTTTCATGGCTGAATATTGGAGATAAACGCTGGTTTTTAATGATTTAAATGAAACCATCTGTCAGTTTCACACTATTTTAAGGTTTAAAAGTTGCATAGTGTTTCTTTAAGCACAATAGAGATGTTTGAGTTTTCGCTGTGAAGTCAAATATCATAAGAGAAAAGCCAAATATTGATAAGTCAGATCTTTACCCTTGTTGTTTGGCTATCATTTCCAGACGATGCCTCATGGTATTCATAGATGACACTGAAAACACACACAGAGCCTGACTTACTCTCAGGTAAGGTGAAATATTGGCACCAAAACATCATCAGTGTTCTGTTTGTTTACCGTTAAACTCATCCTGGAGCCGTTCCAGCGATCGAAGCAGCGGCTCACAGGGTTTGGATTCATCTCTGGTTTTCTCCTATGAGGGAACAAAGGCAAGAAGAGAAAAACGACGACAATGGACCAGTTGTGCGTCAATGTGATGCTTGTGTTAACAGACTTTGGTCCCATCCCGCCATGACGTTACACACAAGCTGCATGGTGGCAAAGGGGAGTGTTGACATTTGGATGCTTTGCACTGGAGGGGCGGCGATGTGTATATACCTGCATATCTCAATACGACGAGCACTGCCCTCAGTGACGAGTTTGAGGCAAAACCGGTCCTACAACAGCATTCAGCGTTATTTATACAGGGCCACTTTACATAGTATAATCAAGACTTTATAGAGAGAGACACCACACGCTTCAGGCAGGAAACACCAACAGATGCATTAAACCTTTGAACCACACATCTCCTCAGTGCATCAAATATTCAAGTGTCTTTACCAGACTCAAGAGACTGACCTCTGCCAAGCTTCACTCGGTTTTAATCCACAAGTACTATCTACACCACGGCTCCACCCAAGACAAATCTAAAGAAAACTGACCCACCCTCTCCTCCACAGCCTCAGCACACACGCAACAAGTTAGAAGAACGACTGTCTGTTGGGTGGAAACACACTGGAATCTGTGGAGCTTTGCATGTTTGGACTCTTAAAGCCATTAAATGCAATCAAGCACTTCTACACATCATTCCTCTAAATATGTGGGATTATATTCATCAAGATACATGAATTATTCACTTGGAAATGGATAAAAATGTCACAAAAACACCCAATCTCCTGATAAATATAACTTTTTTCTCCCTAAGGAGACTCTTGTGCCCGATCTGGCTGCAAATGTACAATAAAGAATAATAGAATACAGGTATTGGCCAAACATATAACAATACAATCAAGATAAGAATATAAATATATACACAAATTTTTTTAAAGATTAAAACCAGACTCAAATTGGATGTGAGGGGAAAGAAAGTGGGGAAAAAATACTGGAACCATCACATTTTAATGGGTTCTTTGTTGGCCCATGTCTCAAGTTTCATGGAAATCCAGGTCGTTTTTGCATAAACCTAATGACACACAATCCCCTTGACAGAGAACCAGTGGAGCTTCATGTCAATATTGTAAAAAGGAGGAGACCGAAACCAACAAATAATAAATGTCATTCTAAACATAGGCCGCAAATTAAGCCATAAATAAGCTTAATTTCAGTAATGAGACTTCAAACCAGTCAAGTAACTTAGCCTGGTTTCTTGTTTCTACAGGTTTCCTGCACGTGTATGTGTCATTAGGTTGACAAGAAGTGAATTGACTGCTGATCTAACGACAAAGAAGTGTGTGTTCCAGGACAGATGATCTCATTCACTACACACACACACACACTCACAAACCAGTTCCTGACTCCCAGCACATCACCACATCACTGAAGTCATCCAGAAACCAGTCCAGTAACTGGGATTATCACTTTCTTCTCCAGATTAGGAGAGATAGAATCGTGCAGATGAGGATTTGGTGTGATCTCTAAAAGGATATGAATGAGGCAATAGAGCCCATGAGTGAAATGTTTGTCTCACCATGCATCTTCGAACCAGCTGGAAAGTGTCATTCCAGGACTTCCCTGCAAACTTCAAGCGCAGTTTAGAAATCATGGACTTTCCTTTCATCTCTGTAGAAAACAAAACATGTTTAACACTCATTGCTTTAATTAAGGGACAATTTTACTGTTGGAGAACATGTGTTGAAATTAAACCAAACAGTCACTTCTGTGTTTTGATGTGTATATCGTGTTTGTGATGGAGCACACCTGGCCTCGTCTTGACAGAGAGTATCCACCTGAACAAACGTGACAACACTTAAAGGGCAGATTAACCAATTAATCAATTATCTCCCTGCACAATCTGCTCCTAATCTCTATTGTTTTGTGCAAAAACAATTCCAACAATAATCTGCAGCCGACTTTAAATTATAATAATAAAAAGCCATGATGCATTGACACAGACAGGCAAGGTGCGGTTCTCCCATGCGGGCGGGCGTTGCCACCGACCGGATCCGAGCCCTCAGGACGTGCGGGGCTGCCCAGTCCGCTGCTAACGGAGGTAGCTAACGATGAGCTAACGAGCAGCTAGCCGGAGTCTCCCCAGTTCGCCGCCGCGGTTCAGCCCTCGTCAGACGCTTCGTGGAGGTGAACGCGGTCACATTTACCGGTACGTGATGTTACTCACACACACAGACACACACTCACACTCACACTCACACAGACACACACTCACATATGTTGTTGTTGGGTCACGTCCTCATCGTTTAGTTGTGATTAGCTGCTTGTTATCTCGTTTTCACGCTTATACGTATGTATATGTGTGTGTGTGTTTGTGTGTGTGCACCCCAGCTAGCCGGCTAGCTAACACGGAGCTGAGCTGAGTCTCCTCCTGTGGACCAAGTGGGTTTCATGTATTTATATTTAACGAGTGTTCAGAGCCGCTTCCTTCACGGGGAACTTCCGCAGATGCTAAACCTGCCCGGTGGGTTAGTTAGTTAGCTCGTTAGCTAGCAGCGCTCCGGGTCGCTAACCTGTCAAACCAGCGGCTAACGGGTGGTTATTAAAGGGTATTAGCATTGTTATTTATGTTATTTATGTTGTATGTATGTTGACCATCTTAATGTAACCTCAACGTTGTGTTTGATTAGCATGAGTTAGCAGCGAGTTGCCAGATAACGATCCGCTGATGACTGTGTTCAAAGGTTGTGATGATGATGATGATGATGATGACAGTTTATTTTCTACTAAATGTTCTGCTATGGACATTGACGTTATTTTATAATATCAATCATGCAACTAGTATGGAAAGTATAGAAATGTATTATTTGTAGAATAAGTGCACCTGTCACACATGGGTAAATATGGGTGTAAACATACTATCACATACTTTGTACAATCCAGTCTCGTGTGTTTATCCCTACCCTGCTAAAATTTCATTTTGTATATCTAAACTTGCACAAATACACAACAGCAAATCCCTTCTATGTGTAAACCTGCTTTGCAATGAAACCTGATTGTGATTCTATTATTTATTAAGAGACATACATACTGTGGACGTATCAATGGTGAAATTAAAAGAACATTACTTCCGTGCTAAAGCATAACATTGACTTTCAGTGTCAAGACCCTGTTGGCTGTAAACCTCCATTTGTGATTGTAGAAAGACATGAGCACACACATGTCTGGACATCATGTTATTGTCTGGATCATCAAATCCATGTGGCACATGTCAGATTTTATACACAAGAGTTTCGAAAACCAGCCAGAAAAGGTTTATTTCTTTGCTAAATGGCCTCCACAGGTTCCCCTTCAGCTTGGTGGAATTCTGTAGTTTTTGCTGATCTTTTCCATGTTATCTGGTTTCCTCAAAAGATGTCACACACCTTGCATATTTATTTGTTTTTGCACCGAGTGTGGCTGGAAAAAAAGTTTTTATTACAGGACTGTTGTGAGAAATTCCAGAAAACGTTGAGTGCAACTGACAGGGAACATTTGCGTTCTCACATACGGCCCCTCTGGAAAATGTCTGGACTTATGTGCTTGTCTTAAAGCAGCCTTAGGGACATGTATGTAGTAATGATTCTGCAGGGTTGGAATGATAATGGAAAATGCAGATTATAAAGCAGTTTAAATTGTATCATTATCCTTCAGTATTTGTCATAAAGAAAGGCCCAGAGAATATCCCCTGCACTACATTTGCAGTGTAATGACTGTTTCTCCTGATTAAACATTTTATTGCTTTGGGATTTATTGCTTTGAGACCCAGTGATGACTTTGCATTCTAGCTGCAGACCTGGGATTTCGAAGCCCCAGAGGTGATGATGAAACAGGTTGTGAATATTTTCTCTCTTTTCCTTTTTCTGTCTCCCCAGGACTTATCATTCAGCTCTTTGTTGCAGCGGCCGTCCAGACTGATTTCCCCCCTCTTCATTTCACAATCCTTCCCTCCACCTTGAGCTCTCTCCCTTCCACAGTCAGATCTCTCCTCCCACAGAGCCATGGCAGCTGCTAAGCCGAAGGGGCAGAACTCTCTAGCCCTCCACAAAGTGATTATGGTGGGGAGTGGAGGAGTGGGGAAATCAGCCCTAACTCTCCAGTTCATGTATGATGAGGTGAGCAACTTAAACCACAGTTGTCAAGCTAAAATTCATCACGGTTTCTGAGGTGCACACTTAGTTGTGTAATGATCCCTTTCTCCTCTGCCTCCTAGTTTGTTGAAGACTACGAGCCGACCAAAGCCGACAGTTACAGGAAGAAAGTGGTGCTGGACGGAGAGGAGGTGCAGATCGACATCCTGGACACAGCTGGACAAGAGGACTACGCAGCCATCAGGGATAACTACTTCCGCAGCGGCGAGGGTTTCCTCTGTGTATTTTCCATCACAGAACTGGAATCGTTCGCAGCAACAGTAGATTTCAGGTACTTCTGATTCTTGTTTTCATCAACATACCAGAATAATAACCTGGGGAATTTGTGAAAATGCCCGAAAATACCATATCTCGCAATCTAAATTAAAGTGAAATACATTCGTGGATCTATTCCCAAATTTACTGGGCTCGTTCTCGTCCCATGTCGATTCTTCCAAGTTGCGTGGAAATCCCTCCAGTAGTTTTTGCGTAATCCTGCTGACTAATAAATAAACAAAGCAACTGACGGGTGAAGTCTAGAACCTTTCCTTCCGTGACAGACATGAAGCTGCGAGTCAGTAGTTTGTTTATTTGCATATTTCACGGCTGAATGGCATTTCCTGTTTTACAGAGAGCAGATCCTGCGGGTGAAAGAGGACGAGAACGTGCCCTTTCTCTTGGTTGGTAACAAATCCGACCTGGACGACCGACGGCAGGTTAGCGCAGAAGAGGCGAAGGCACGTGCCGAGCAGTGGGGCGTGTGCTACGTGGAGACTTCTGCCAAAACCCGTGCCAATGTTGACAAGGTTAGTCCGATCAGCAAAAGATAAGACTTGACTTGGCAAAACTTGACTTGGTTCTTTCGCAGCAGAGAAATATGAGCCCTCTACTTTTTTTTTATAGGTGTTCTTTGACCTGATGAGAGAGGTCCGGGCGAGGAAAATGGAGGACAGCAAAGAGAAGAACGGGAAGAAGAAAAGTAAAAGTTTGGCCAAGAGAATTCGAGAGAGATGCTGTATTTTATAGTGGTAACAGAGAGCAGGGCCACTGCTTGTGTACATACACATTTCTCAGACTTTTACATTTACTTTGTGCCCATACCTGACCATGACTTTCCGTTCCTGGCTAACAGGACATCTGACCGTGTGTCAGGGAGTAGTAAGGTGGCTCGTCATACACCATTTATAGCTCTAACTTTTTATGTGCTGACACTCCAAATAACTTATGTACTCTCTCTCTCTTACTCTGACCGCATAACAGAGTGTTATAAATGGATGGTGTTTTAATTTAGGCCTACGTTTGACAGGAGGCTCGGCCCTGAAATGCTACACAACCTTTCATTGTAAGGTTTGAAGTGTGTAATATATTCAGACAGCTGTGCAGTGTGGGTTCAAGTGGAAAGATTGAATTAAAAGTGTCAGAGCTGAGGTTTAAATGAGGGGGAAATATAACTGGAGCTCTACTGGAAAGTCCCACTTCATATGAGTAGTCCAGTCTTTGGTAGGAAGTGTGAACCGAAGTTCAAGTGCCACTTAGGAAATGTACATTGCACTTGGAAATCGTGGAAGCATTTTAATTGAAAGATCATTTCTGAAATTTGATGCCGTTCCCATTTGTGGTTTTCACACTTTAGTTTTACTCTGTGGTTTAGTTGCCAACACTTATTTTTTTTAAGTCAAAGTTTTTCTTTCTTATCAACCAATGTAAGACAAACGCACTAACGTCTCCTCCCCCCTCATCTCTCCAGTCACTTTGAGTCTTATCAAAATGCACAAACATAATCGATTGTAACCCTTCAATCTCAGAGGGATTTTACAACACTTTCTTCAATTCTAACATTTCAAAATGTTTTACCTCACGTGGCTGATGGCTTTCATCGCCTTTCTTCGCATTTACGGAATCCCTGGTGCTCATATAAACTGTGATTCCATAACACTACATCCTTTAACGTGCTGTCTTCAACACATGTTAAGATTTCTTTTTCCAGCTTCCTGGCTCCGACTTCTAATTCCCTGCATGTTAATCTAAATGTATTTATTGTAATTGGGAGTAAAGTGGGAATAAATTAATGTCACAACAGAATGCAGGCCTGATGGAAGGACAGTGGTACATGTCCTTTAAGTCCCCAAACAAAATATGCTCGATAGTACAAAAACGTACCCACTTTATAATTTAAGTGATTGACAGCTTGCTATGGAGAGCTTATCCGAAATAAGCACTGCAGTGTTTCTGCAAAAAAACAAACATCTTTGAGAATCAGACAGGCAAAGGTTAAAGGCCAGGGAAAGAAATGTGAGGTTGCGAGGGCTTTAGTAATTCATGTACAGTGCATCACTGTTGCCTCTCTGTCCATTGTGAATGTGATTAATCCCAACATGCTCATCCTGTTTGCCTGTAAATTTTAGGCTGCCGATGATGTGCGGAGTTCATCAAAGCTCTGTTTTGTTTACCTTTTTTACATTTTGTGTAAGTCTCCCCTGTGTTACAATGCTGTTGTGACATCTTAGTGAGATACCTGATGTTCTCGCTAGTGTAGAAGAAGGTGAAGATAAATGCAGTGTGAGAATTGCCCAAAAGTAGAAAAAGATATAGGTTTTACAATTAAATTACAGAGACCAAACAACACTATGAAATCTGCCCCTTAATTCTTTCATTTCCTTTTATTACTGAGCCATGCTTTGTTTTCTTCTGACTTATTTAAAGTAACTTATTTTACTCTTTTCAATACTTTATGAAAGTCCAACCACTTTTTAGATTTTTATTTCCCTCCGCATTTCACTCTGATCCATTTCAGGGTCATTAACGCAAGAGTAGAATGTGTGTTTGTGTGTGTGTGTGTGTTTTCATAGCCGGCAGCAAGAGCTGTACATTTTCATTTAATGACTTTGGCAACCAGTAGGATGCCAAACACTAGAGTCTATGCAAAAAAAAATATTGTTGTCATTTCAAAGTGGATAAAGAGAAGATCGTTGTCTGCAAACTGCTTTTAGTGAGACTGGGTGCAGTAGAAGCACTTGAATGCTGTTAGGTGTGACCACAGCTTAGAAGTTGAATGGCTCTCGGAAGAGCTGCACCAACCTGCACACACTCATGCATATCAGCCCCCTCAATATGCCTGATCTCACAATGTTCAATGTGGATGTGCCCCCAAAATTGTATGAGTCCTTTTTGACCCATGTTCCATTGAGTTTTATAGAAATCTGTTCAGTTGTGTAATCCTGATGACGAACAAACCTGACAAACAGGGTTGTGACGCGTGCAGAAGAATGTGAAGCAGAACACTGTTTCAAATGATTTTATGAGGTAATAGATGAACGCTAAAGATTGAAGGCTTTGTTTTTATAATATATGTCTGTGTGTTAGTTGTGTAAAAAGATAATTGATGCGCAGGAATGTCTGTGGGGTTTCGTACTTACTGAAAAGCACACCGTTGAAAGGGTTTTAGAGGTAGAGACTGGATAGGTGAGACCAACTTGAGCCCAAAATATGAGGAACCCTGTGGCACCAGAATGTTTGGTTTAAGATATTTAAGATATTGTAAGGGCTAACCTCCGGTACATATGACTGGAACACCCCTGATAGTTAATGTAACAGGCACAAAAAACAAATACACAATGTCAGCATCACAGCCTGTTGTGACGTACCTTCCTGAGCTTATGGCCATTACATCTAAGTGCTGTGTGTGTACATCGTTAAGAAGCTACTTTACTCAAAGTAACCACCATAGTGCTCGCTTACTCCATGTTGGCTTTAACTGCATCTCATCCGTTTTATTGCTTTTCTTTCAAAAGCAAACATGATCGATCATTCTTCTTTAGTCTTTTCTCTTCATGAATACTTTAATAGACTTGATGGCCCAAATATTTTCAACTGGATTCTGAAACAGATGTTTGTGCGAAAGCTACGAGCAGATTGGCCCGACCGGGTGTTCTAAAAACTTGTTTTTGCCCTTTTTTATATTAATGCCCTTGGAGTTAAAAATAAATGGATATCTATGTATTTTTGATTGGATGGTCATTCATATGCCATCTGTGAAATGTTTCCTTCATGTTTACTTATTTTGAACATAAACCACTAATGTAGCCTATCTGTCTGTGAATGCAAGAGGTGACGCTTACATTTCAATTCAGTTTTTGTGAGTTATTTGGAAATGGCAAATAAAGTGGATATTACTAATAATATTTTCTATACGTCTCTTTTATTGTGCAGAGATTTGTCTTGAATCATTGCACTGTTATTTTCATTAATTACTTATTGCAGAACATGACGTTGATAGATTGACCTTGTCGCACTATGATCTGTTTTCACAGACATCTTAGCACAGCCCACATCCCCACATCCAGTCTTTGTTTTCCATATACAAGGTACTCTGAATGCTTTTGGGTATATGCAGCTTTCAAAAAAAGCTTTGAATGTATGTTGGTTATGTTAGAAATGTTTGAAAAATTTACGAGTAATTTGGTTTCTTTTCTACATAAAGTTGAGGTCTACATCAACAAATCCTGAAACATTAACATTATTTTTTAAAGTTTATCTTGCAAAACTTACTTTTACTTACTATCAACATTTTTATCTTGAAAAATGTAAGGGTTAATATGGCTAATTTTCTAAAAGAGTATCAACATCAGCAAATCCTTCCACAAAAAGCAGTATTTTTTCAATCACTTTTATATTTTCAATCTTATATAAAGACTGTTTGTCGTAAACATTTACATTTTATAAGACTTTGAGGTGTAATTTGGTTCCTTGTAAACAAAAGTAAAACTTGAAACACAAACATTTATTTTAAAATTTAAATGAATTTAATGACTGTATATTAACCATATATCAAATCCATGAAATAAATGTTATAACCATAAACTGGTGTAACTGGTGTTTAGGAGGAAGGGGTTTCCCTTAGCGGTGACGTAGGCCCGTCGCCGTTGATGCAGCCGCGTGTGATTGGCTCGCATGGACTCACGGGACTTGTAGTTTTAAAGCGGTGCGGGCCTGCGAGCTGCGCTGTTAGCTTCACTGCGAACACACTTTTCATTTGTGGGAATAAACTCCGGCGGTAGTCGAGCGGTTCCACGCGGAGAGACAAGCGCTGCTCCCGGACTAAGCGCTTGTCGCAGCGGGCTGAGACCCGGCAGGACGTGCGGGGAAGCGGAAGTGTTTTTGAGTGACGCTGTTGTAGTTGCCCTGAACTCCAACGCAAGGAGAAAAGAAAGCTAACGGTGCTAGGTCGCTAGCGGGGCTAGCGGCGGCGGCTTCAACTCGCGTGTTGTCCACTTCCTCGTTGCTCAGTGTGATGGAAGGCGACCAGAAGTTTGAGAGCCGGAGTTTGTTCCTCCCCCGCTAACTCCGCACCGTGGACGGACTCACCGGCGTTCATGCACCGCGACACTTCACGGCCAACGGATCCTAAACGTGCAGCTGCTCTGAGCTTTCACCCGCGGATTGGAATGTGTTGCTGGACACAGCTAGTGGAGGCTAGCTGGCTAAACCGACTAGCATTAGCTAGCGTATCTGGGAGC
Organism: Pseudopleuronectes americanus; assembly: GCA_038501795.1. Lineage (NCBI taxonomy): Eukaryota > Metazoa > Chordata > Actinopteri > Pleuronectiformes > Pleuronectidae > Pseudopleuronectes > Pseudopleuronectes americanus. Next base: position 1,715,880 of record CM076736.1, on the reverse strand, counting down.
TGTCCGTCCTGGAGCACAATGGCTGAGTGTCGACTGGCTCCATAAGTAAGCTTCGTATTGTGGACTGCGTGTGACGGGACCTGTCGTCCCCGAGTGCCGCTAATTACCGTCCGGAGTTACTCACTTTATTTGGACCCTAGCCCCTGCTAGCTTTGTAATGCTAATGATAAGCCTGTGACTAAGCTAGCTGGCTGGCTGTCTTAATTGTGAAAGAGCTGTAGCTTCAGCTAACTAGCCTGTTACAGAGCTAGCCCAATGTTTTGTTCCGCGACACCACGAGAGACATAGTTTAGGAACAAGTACTTAATTTAAGGATTATTCTCCAAGTGACATTTATATTTTTGGAGACTGATGCCTAACTCAGACGTTCTCCGGGAGGGTCGGGGACGGAGCCCCTCCGCGCAGAGAAATGCTAACCGTCAGGACAGGCGGATCAAGCCGGCGAGCGGTGCTGCTCAGCGGGACAAACACCGTGAGAAGAGGCGCTCGTCGGCTTCCAGGAGAAAGAAACGCAGGCAGGGCAAGGGGAGAGACCCGTCCAGCACCGGTGCGACAGAGGGCAACGACCGGAAAAGCACTTTCGACAAGGAGGTTGACCTACGGACAACGGTGGAGTACGATGACGTGAGCTCCCAGTCTGAGCGGTTCTCGGGGAGCCCCTCTCCCAAACTTGACCCCCGCGCAGACCGGCTCTCCGTGGACCGACTCAGCGACCTCGGTGAGTCCAACGGACCGGCCACCCCGATCAGGAGTAAGCCGAGGAGAAACCGGGAGGCGGTGACTCTCAGCAAGGACGAACCGACGAGAGGAGCCTCCGAGAGGAGCAAGCAGCCGGAGAAGGAGTCGGGCAGGAAAAAAGAGCGCCCGAGCCGGGAGAGAGACTCCTCCAAGGCTCGGAGTGGAGCTGGCCTCAGCGGCTCCAAGAACCCCAGAGACACAACGAGGAGCAGTGACAGGAACGGTAAAAGGACATCCACAACTCAGCCCTCACAGTCCGCAGAGAAAAAGGATTCAAAGAGGCACAGAAGTAAAACAAGATCCGATAAAGAGCCGCCGTCTGCGTACAGAGAAGCTCCCCAATCCTACAGAGATGACCGAGAAGACCTCAGGGCGTACAGGAGAAGTCCTGGTTTGAAAACTGAAAGTCCCTATGGGACGTCCAACCCGTATAGCTACCAGTCTCCTAGTGGTTACAACCAGCCGACATCTAGAAGAAGTCCAACTTATGGGAGCAAGAGGCCCTCTCCCAGTTCAACATACTACAACCGGGACTCAGATGCGTATGGGGCTTATGGGATACAGAAGTCACCCAGTTCATACTCCAGCAACAAAAAGAAGCGATCCCCCACGAGCCCAGCGACCTGGCGAAGGTCACCAAGTTATGGCCGACACAGTCCGTATGAACAAGGAGAGTTTGGTTCAAGTCCTTATGGAAACCGCAGGAGATCAAGAAGCCCGTACAGGAAGTCCAGGAGCCCAAGTCCAGATGTCAGGTGAGTTCTTCAAAGTTTGTTGTTTGTGTTCTTCTGGTTTGGTAACTTCTTGGCTCGGCCACTTTCAACAAAGACGTGTTTATACACGGGACACCTGTCATTCCTGTGAAGAAGTAGTTGGACATTTTGTTTTTAATTGTTGTATAATGGACAGAACAATAATTATAATTTAAATGTTATCGTTTTCTTTAAACATTTGTTCTATCTATGCAACTCTGAAAGCCATTGACCATCTAGTTAATAAAGTGAGATAGAAACTTACTGAACTGGCTAGAATAACTTGTTTTATATTTATAAAACTGTAAACTTTCAAATAAACTAGATAAGTCAGTCATGTAGAAGGGTTTGTAATGTCCATGTCTTTTCTTCCCAGGCGATCTGCACGGTCACGTAGCAGAAGTCCATATGCATCCACAAGGCATTCACGTTCCCGCAGCCGCCACCGCCACTCCCGCTCCCGCAGTCGCCCCTCCAGCCTGTCGCCGAGCACGCTCACCTTCAAAAACAGTCTCGCTGCTGAACTCAGTAAGCAAAAAAAGGTGAAAGCTGCTGTAGCTGCTGCCAAAGCCAAGAACTCCAGCAACACTTCTACTCCAACCAAGGTTCCCTCATCTGCTCATCAACCAAGTCCGAAGTTGAATCACTCTTCAAGGAAGGGCCGCCCTCCCTCTCCACCTCCACCAGAGAAAGGCCCCAGGACGCCAACTTCTACCCAGCCGCCGTCTCCCTCTGACAGGTCATCCAAGAAGACCAGCGACCTCCAAACCAGCAGGGACAGAGAAGGAAAGGGGAAGGATGACTCTGTACATCGGGACAAGAGGAAAGCACCAGCACCTGGACAGAGCAAAGACAAGGAACGAGCCCCCGGTCCACTGATCTCTACCCTGTCATCACTACCGCTGCCCCCAGCAGTTCTTGAGCATATGGTCAAAGGAGAAGGGTATGTATATATGTGTGTGTGTTGGGTCGATTGACCTTGAATCTGTATGAAGTTTTACACTTGATTGCACAGATCTAATCACTCTGTTTCTTCTTTATTCCCTCTTTATCAGCTTGCTCTCAGGGAAGAAAAGGACGGAGAGAAAGGCTCGCCCACTTCTGACCGACCTGCCTCTCCCTCCTGAACTTCCCAGGGGCACGTCCTCCCCTCACAGTCCATTCGATGACAAAAAGTCTCTAACGCTTCGCCGAAGACCTAAGTATGTTCGGTTGCATTTAGTGCTCGAGCAGCTTTTCCTATGCTCCTGTATTCACTGTTTCCTGTATGTTCTTGAACTTCACAGAATTTGCGGCCCAAGACACGGTGAGATTAAGGAGACAGAGATAGATTGGGGCAAACGCTGCGTGGACAAGTTTGAGATCATTGGAATCACAGGGGAAGGCACCTATGGACAGGTGTACAAAGCTAAAGACAAAGACACCGGTAAGTTTGTTGAAAGTTCAACCAACTGTTGAATGAAAGTTTTGTGCAAATTGCCAGTGGAGATTCTTTCATGATCTATATCTGAAGGGCTGTTCTTTCCTCTGTGTTGCAGCTGAAATGGTGGCTTTGAAGAAAGTTCGACTGGATAATGAGAAAGAGGGCTTCCCAATCACGGCCATCAGAGAGATTAAAATTCTGCGACAACTCAACCACAAGAGCATCATAAACATGAAGGAGATCGTCACAGACAAGGAGGACGCTCTGGATTTCAAAAATGATAAAGGTAAACTTCCGCGTAGTACCTGATTCTGCCAAACAACAGATTTCTACATGGGCTCTTTTAATGACTACATCTTTTTATCCCTTCCACCTCAGGGGCTTTCTATCTTGTTTTCGAATACATGGACCACGACCTGATGGGTTTGCTTGAGTCTGGCCTGGTTCATTTCAACGAGAGCCACATCAAGTCTTTCATGAGACAGTTGCTGGAGGGTCTCGATTACTGCCACAAGAAGAACTTCCTGCACAGAGATATCAAGTGCTCCAATATTCTGCTCAACAACAAGTAGGTCTTTGGGATCTCACTTTAACTCAATGAACATCCTTTCGCAGCTTTGTTGTATTTTCAAGTGGGGTTTTCAGCTGGATTTGACCGTTGTTTTTTCTGCTCTCTCCCTAATCAGAGGTCAAATAAAGCTTGCAGACTTTGGTCTCGCTCGGCTGTATAACTCCGAAGAAAGGTGAGCCTCTGATATTCTTATTAGATGCACCCATCAAACTTTCTTGTCCTTGTATGTGAATTAATAATAAATCATATTCTCTTGTTCAGTCGACCGTACACGAACAAAGTGATCACACTATGGTACCGACCCCCAGAGCTGCTCCTGGGAGAAGAGAGGTACACGCCTGCCATTGATGTTTGGAGCTGCGGGTAAGAACAGGACTGATAAGGACGTCAGTTTACATATGTGACTCGCTTATCTCTGTCAGGGTGTCATAGGGTTTTGGTCTCATGATCACGAGTTATCTGGTTTTGTCTGTCACAGATGCATTCTGGGAGAACTGTTCACAAAGAAGCCCATTTTCCAAGCAAACCAGGAGCTCGCTCAGTTGGAGCTCATCAGGTAAGTTTGTGGTGAAACTGGTCAAAAATTTAACACATTAGTTTTGAATCTTTGGCTGCTTCCCATGTAGATACGCACAAACCGGAACCACAATAAATCATGTCTCTCCAGTTCTCTGGGTGTTGCCAGTTATTCTTGATGCTGTGTCCACATGTTGTTGTATTCTGCTGTTACCAGATCATTTCTTGTAATTTCGTGTTTCTTCTTCTTCCAGTCGGATATGTGGCAGCCCCTGCCCTGCAGTGTGGCCCGATGTAATAAAGCTTCCCTTCTTCAACACCATGAAACCAAAGAAACAGTACAGGCGACGGCTACGAGAGGAGTTTGCTTTGTAAGTCACTGTGCATGATCATATTTATGGCTTGAGCCTTCAAGCAGCACGTCTAACTGTGACCTTGGGCTTCTGTTGCTCAGCATCCCGATGTCTGCCCTGGATCTGTTCGACCACATGTTAAACCTGGACCCCAGCAGACGCTGCACGGCCGAACAAGCTTTGGGCAGCGAGTTCCTCAAGGACGTCGACCCCGATAAGATGCCCCCGCCAGAGTATGTTTCTGTTCATGTTCATTCTACAACCAAGAACGACGAAATGCTTCATGTGATCTCACCATGTTAACATCTCCATTTCTTCAGCCTTCCACTGTGGCAGGACTGTCATGAGCTGTGGAGTAAGAAGCGTCGGCGACAGAAGCAGATGCCGGAGGAACTGGCCGCCCCCAAGGCGCCACGCAAAGAGCTTGGCCTTGACGACAGCCGCAGCAACACCCCCCAGGGCTTCCCTCCCCCCGGCGGCATCAAACCTCCGATTGCAGCTGCTTCTGCTCTGCTCGGTTAGTCTGACCATTATTTATATTTGTCTTATTATAGCTTTGAGTCACACTGACCTGTATGAAGGGTGCTTGGGAAATAGAAGTTTAGTAAGTTGGTGGTAAAGTTTGCTGTCAAATCCCAATTAAAATTGAAAGCTCAAGCAAAGAAACCTGGATTTGCAGTATTTGTCCCAAAGGTTAAGTGATGATAAATTAACCTTATTTATTTTTTCTTACAGATCCAAAGGGTCCAAGCTCCCAGTTGACGCAGGAGCAACTAGCGGTCCTCCTGAACTTCCTCGGCCAGCCCAAGAGCACGTCGAACACGGCCCAGTTTGTCCAGTCCATGAGCACAAAGGTCAACCAGGAGACGTTACAGCAGCTCTCCAAAGCCCTGGGCCCCACCGACCCTGTGGAGCCTCCTGCTCAATCTACACCCGTTAGGCCTCCCCAGCCCTCTGCTCCTGCAGGAGTGCCCCGCACACCCCCGATGCCCAAGCCCCCTTCACCCCCCATGACCGCACCGTCGGGCATTCCAGAAGGAGAGGCTTCGGCCGCCACCCAGACGGCCATGACGATGCTGCTGACTCAACTCCTCAAAGTCCAGCAGGCTCAGAGGCAGGAGGCGGGGGACTCCGGAGAAGGAGCAGAGAGCACAAACTCTGCAGGAGCTGCACATGGAGGAGCTCCACTGCCTCCAGAGGTCAAACAACCTCCAGAGCCCAGCCCAGTCTCTCCAGGTAACTTCATCTGTTAAACATGTTCTGTGAGACGGCTGAACACAAAGTGCAACTTCTCTTTCTGCTCTGGGTCCTGGAAGCCATTTAAAGAAGTTTTTAACCACATGTCTGTGACTGGACACAGATAAACCACATGAAATCATGTATAATGAAACCAGATGGTTTACAGATTTAGAACGTCAAGTAAGAATGAAACCAGTAAAATAAATCACCATAAGGATCCTGTCAGTTTAAGTTATTGTGTAAATTGACTTTTTCCAAATGATTTATTATAAGAATCAGAGAAATTCAATTGCAGTAACACAAGCTCGAGGAAGGAAAATAAAACAAAGAATTGACATTGCAATATCTGATTCTAATTTTGTTCTCTAGTGTCTGAGGTCGGTGGGATGTCCATCCTGCCCCCGGACCAGAGACCACCTGAGCCTCCAGAACCACCTCCACATGCAGACCTGGACTACCGGCAGCCACCACCTGAGCCCAAGATCGGCCACGCTCCCCCCATCGCATCTGCAGGTGGAGGTGATGGTGGGAGACATCCAGAGAAGGACTACCCCCCTCTCCCTCCTGCAGAAGGACCTGGATATGGGGGCGAGTACAGCCACCCACCACCTCCATCCTTCACGCCTGCAGGGTTTGGGGACAGCTTTATTGGTCACATGATGGGCGGGGGCCTGCCCCCTCATGCTCTGAGAGATGTGTTCAGTGGACCAGGCCAGGCCGGGGGCTCGTCTGCTGTGGGGGTTCTAGCCCCGGCCCACCCAGACCCCTTCCCACCAGGTGGCAGGGCCACCGGACCCAGCAGCATGGTCTTCACCGGGGACAAGGACCATCGCTTCGAGTACAATCACAGCCCCCTGTCTGTGGAGGGTCAACCCAACCCTGGAGCCATCCACATGTACAACCACGCCATGGCTAGAAAGGACGGCGTACATCCTCCACCCATCCCAGTGCCGGGACAAGCCTGGGGCTCCCCTTCTCAACTCGGGGCTCCACCACTACCCCATGGCTACGTCCCACATGTGAACTCAACAGCAACTATCAGAGGACGAGGACTGCCGTACTGAACGACTGGAAATGTGAAATGGCAGATTAGTGACAGTGGACAAAAGGCTCTATGACTCTGTCTCAGGCCAGACCTGGACATGCACACTCAGTTTGTAATAACTTAAAGTTTGTGTTAGGCATTGTATGCACATTGGACAGCTGAACGACACCCGAGGAGCTTTTCTTGCTCATACCATTTTCATATTGTTTTGTAATCTATTCTGCTGTCTTTTAAATTAAACTTTTACCTTTTTTGAGTGTACATTTAAGATCAGGCGGGTGAATTTTAAATCTCTACCATGGCCTGTCTGTAATTACTCCAGGGCAGACTAGTATTAATGTTTTGCACTACTGACTGAAGTAGGTGGAAACTATTTTAGCTATGAATTGGAGCCTGTGCTCTCCCTGAACAATTAGGAATATGACCAGTGACGTAGTGTCCTCTCTTAATGACCATTATTACGTTGACGCGGTGGTGGCTCAGCTGATGGGGTGGGCGGGGCTGTTAGATCCAGAGAGACTGGAAGCACTTGGGACTACTGCAGCGAATCAGACCTAATGGACAAAGGCTGTTTTCACTTTCAATTCCACTTGCCTTTTTGCCAGTAGTTGTTGTAAATCATGAGCAGAACACACAAACGAACCAGAGTTCAAAAAGGAATCAGTCTTTTTTTTTGTACTAAAACGATTTCCCCCCCCTCCCCCTCCCCCCTTCCTCCTTTGGCAAATGTTTATTAAAGAAATGCCGGATGTATCATCGTCTTTAATTTCATTGATTGGTTCTGAAGTTTGCTTTGTCATTGGACATGTCGACGGCCATAGTTCACACCACTAGATGGCAGTGTCAGGTCAAACTTCACATCCTCTGTGGGGCTGATGTGGTCCTATAGGTAGAGTGGGTCGTCAACTAACTAGAGGGTCGGTGGTTCGATTCCTGACTCCTCCAAGATATCTAACTCCTAGTTGTGTATCAATGGTTACTGTGTATATATAAGCACTGTGTAAATGTGTGTGTGACTGCGACTTGTACCATAAAGCACTTTGAGAGGTGAAGTGCTGTATAAACAGTCGATTTAAAGTCCACTACTTAAAAACAACAGATCTCAGCCAGCGACTTCACCGGCGTTAAATCTAAACACTCAACCCAACGTACATGATTCATGCGGTGGGGTGGGTGGTGGGGGGGGCTGCTGGAGTTTAGTCAGTTTAATGCAAACAGACGTAATTTTTGCTGCAGCATAAAAACTCAGCCAGGCCGGCGTCGCTGAGTCTCAGGGGAGATGGAAGCAAACGTGAAGACAACGTAAAGCACAACGTCTCATGTAGATTCAGCAGTTTAACTGTCATGGAGAAAGAAAAAGATCCAATAAATGAATGTTTCCAGCAGCACAGTTTCTCACAGATCACAAATCAGTCTTCAAGGCTACTGCTATAATTTGTATTTGCCCTTTTACCCCTTTAAGAATGAGTTACTCTAAATATTTCCAGTTTGAATTTAAGCTTTTCTTAAATGCTGTTGCTTGCCTATTTGGATCTGCACAAATTTGCGCACACATAAATATCAGACCCCCTGATTGTCAGATCTTAAAGAATCCATAATAAGATTGCGTATATAAGCACTGTATACTCAGTATCCAGTATTCCCTTTCTGTCCTTCAACCCAACAAACTGCATCAGGCGGTGGATTTAAAAATATGCACAAACCAAAGTGGAGCTCCACACATCTGTCTCTGGTCTTAAAGCGTCACATCCACGTCTGAATCCGTCACACATCACATTGCTGCTAATGAAAAAGTGATTATCTCAGAGGGGTCCCCGTTCTGCGGAGCTCCAGAACGTCGACGCCACCTTGTCTGTGATTAATTCGCTGTGGATGATGGATTGCTGGAGATTTGCAGCAGCTTCAGTGGGACTGGCAGCATCATATTTACACTGCGTGTGATTGATTGAAACAACAGTCGTGGCAGATTCAAGGAGGAGGTGAGGCAGGTACAGTGTGAAGGAGAGGTTTGAACCAAAGTATCAGTTTGGTTTATTTAAACAGGGCAGTGAAAACACATCCAGAGGCCTCACATTGATTTTGAACATTTCACCTGCACACAGACTCTTCTTCTCTTAGGTTTTGTGGTAACTTTATGAATAAAGACAGTCCAACTCACAAGATTCGTTTAGTCCTAAATCTACTAATTCTAAACATCAGCCACTATGATAAAACAATATTGCACCACAGAAAATGAACGTACAATGCACATTTCTAGGACAAGGGGAAACCTTAAAGCAAAACTATGTAATTATGATCACCGTCAACCAGCTGAACCCTGGGTATTACCCATGATCCTCTGCCTCCTGAACCAGAAGAGTTGCCGTGGTAACACATCCACCAAACTCTGTTTAGAATTCTTCATATTTTAAAAGTTTCCTGTTGAATATTTAAGATAAACTCTGGTTTTTAACTGATCTACTGTTCAGCTTCACTCTTCAACTTGCTGGAGCTGATTATGAGACTAATGTTGAGTTCCTAATTCTCACAGGGGATCGAACCCACTCCCTAAAATTACATAGAACCGAAGTTCAGGGAGTGAATGAGGAAAAAATCTCTATATTAACACTCACTGAACCATCAATATCATACAACCTGATATTCTAAGATATAAAAGTTGCATAGTGTTGCTTTAAATAATTCAAATCTTTTCATAAGCCTCTGAAAAAGGACAGAATAAGCGAACTGCCACATGCACGAGGGTTATTAGGCAGTCCAACCCGATTGCACTGCCCGGTTGATCCACAGTGTGGCGCTAAAGGACTGGAAGGAAATCTGGAAATCAGCAGGATCACCATCCATCAACTGGATTTCCTAAACACTGCAAAACTGAAAATTATGACCGAGATATACCTGTCATCTCCGAACCACAGGCTATAAATATGGGGACATGCACATTAATAGTGATGTCTGAAGAGTGGAGCTGACGGGGTGAATCCATTGCTCCTCCAGCGGCTCTAACGTGTTGAGGAGCTGGCACAGGCCTGAGGAGCAGCCTCAGCTCGGGTCACCTGCCAGCTCCTGTTGAATGTGGAGCTCGGCCAATTCCATTATGATCCACAAGCTTCATCCTACGGGAGCTGATCAGAGACCGGAGCTTGTTAAACTCAGGACTGTTCCGAGGAGGCTTCAGGACCTAACTGTTGACAGCTACGGGGGGAGGGGGGAGGGAGGGGGAAATAATTAGGCGTAAAGGATGATTTATAGAAGATGGAATGTGCTGACATTGAATTAACCTTTGGGATTTTGCAGGAGCTGATGTGACCCAGCGTGCATCACGCGGCCTCGGGCCCTGCTGCTCCTTGAAGAGGTGACTCAGCGGAAGTTCATTCTCTTTAATGGCCAAACCTCCACTTATTTAATTTTTGTGTGTATTTTAAAAAAGAGGGCATTTTAAAGATAATGTTTTGTGTACTTCTTGGTTTTGGAGTCGTCCCCTCCTGGGGCTTTGTGCAGACTTTAATTAAAATGTAAAAATCTAAAAAAGTCCTGACAGTGAAACAATGGCGGCGCGCTCTTCCACATGCGTGCACAGCAAAACTTCCAGGGCCTGAGTAATTACTGCTGCTGCAGTTTGAAGGTGGAAAGCCGAGGCCACATTACAGAGTTAATCCCTTCTAATGGGTAGTTTCTCCTCTTTCTAAAAGACATCACATTAAGTGTTGTTTCCGAGAGAGAGAGTGATTTACGGGATATTCCCCGGACGAGGAGGGTGAGGCCCTTCGCAGCCGATCAATCACGACGGGGCAGGTTCTCCGTCCTGGAGATCAGGTCTGTGTGCTCAGCAGCAAGGTGACACTCAGCTCAAAGGTCACACTACTCTGACCTTTACTGGGCGGTTGTCACACGCGGCGGCCGGTGACAGCCGGTGGTTTGGCCAAACCATCACACTCTGAAAAGGTCGTGGGGTTAGATCCCCTCAGCTGCCAATGGGACTATCGATAGACACACACGGAAACTGCTGATTCACCTGTTTTAGGGCTTTTCCGAGGCTTTTCTGACGTTTACGTGCTGGAGTTCACAAAAAATGTAAAATTCTCACATTATCAATTCAATTTTATTACACAGCTGACGTTCTAGTTAACTCTGTTCCCTCTAGAGCACAGATCCTCTGCAGCAGGTCTATTAGACGTCCCCAACATCAGGCGGAGATGCAGCTTTTATAAATGACGCTCCAAACCTGTGGAACAAAACTGCGGCACCATAAGAACATTTCAAACATTTCTCTATGTTTCAGCCTTTAACTACATCTCGAAGGTCACGGTTTCTGTTATTATAAAAAACGAATCTCCACCGAACACCACGACCTGCAGGCTTGTTTTAGAATAAGAACATCAGAGCATTAATGAAAAAAAAAGTTTGTCTGCATGAAACTTATGAAGAGTAAATAGTTTTGCTTGGACCGAGCGTCTGCATGTTTGCACTGGAGAGCTGTTTGCGCTGCACTGGAGCATGTGAGGAATATTAATGAACGAGCAGGACGCTCTTGTTTATCTAATGTGTGGGATGTTGTTAAATGCAATCTGCTCATTTATGTTCAGCAGCATATTAGAGCCCAGGGACACAGGGTTTGAATCCAGGGAGAGAAAAACTCTCAATTTCTGAGATTCAAGTCATAAATTTTAAAAGAAAAAGATGTAATTACAATCAGATTTGTAGATTAGGAGAAGCTTGTGATTTAAGACCAGAATCATCATATTATCTGAAGCATCTGTGAGAGACCCCTGTGAAATGGTTTAAAGAAATTTCCAGTCAATATAATTAAGAGATTTTCTGAGAGATTTAGCACAAATTTAACACTTTAATCTTGGAAATTCAATTTTTTTCCTCAAACGTTTAACTTTCCATTTTCATTATTTTGTCATATACTGCATAAAATATTTGTACATAAAGATGGATGACATGACGTCTCCCTGAAAGGGAAGCTAAATCATCTTGATCGCCCTCAGGTGGCTAGTTGCTATATAAACCCGGTCTCCTCCATGTTAGCGGATGGGACATGGACCAAAGTAACAAGTCAAAGTTCACATCAAACAAATTATTTTTAGGACGTCTTCTGTCATTTAATTAGTTCTTATCAGAATGATGTGTGTTCGAGTGTTTCTGATCTTATGATGAAACATTTTGATTGACAGCTGAGGCTGACTTGGGATTGGTCGAGCATGTGTATGGGCGGGACTTTGATCACACAGCTCTACGTTGCGATCACTAATTCACGGTTACTCTTGTGACCTCAATCAAACATGTTTTATAGATTTTTATCACTTCTACATTGTTTCATGTTTAAGTGAAAGGTTTTGTTTTCCTTTATCAAACGTTAATATTCTGACATCACGACATCCCAGTGAACAGAAGGAGTCATTCATAGTTGAGGAGCTGTTGTATCTGCAGATGATTTGTTGTGATACTTGTATCTGCTACTGTATTTACTGTAGGAGGCTCCAGATCAATATGAGGTCCTTGTTTTCAATCATCATTATTAAGGATTATGGTAAATAATGTTCCTACAGTGGAATGTTGTCACGTCAATGAATCCTTTGCTTTGTGCCTCTCGTCTCAGAAGGAGAAGCAGAACTAGATGATCTGTGACACAGGAAGCAAATGTTTTTATAAAGCAACTTCCTTCACATTACGGCCGTCCAAGGCGTAGCAGAAACAATCTCCACGGCCATTAGCGTAAATTGCACGAGGGGAAAAGAAAACATAACTGCTTTTTCATAAATGTGGAGAGAAGCAGGGAATCAAGCGTGAAATGTGAGAGTTGCAACGCGGGGAGAATTATTGTGGCTCAAATTGAAACGGCATAAAGGGGGGGTTGGGGGGTTGGGGGGGGTAGGTGGATGCAGAACTGGCATCCACTTTGACGTGTGTAAAGGTCGATAAGTCAATAAGACATCTTGTTTATGATTCATCGCTTGTTGTGTAGATTAAGCCGTAGCCAAATTCTGCACGGTCAGAGCTCGGCTCTTCTCTTTGCCTCGACACGGCTCTTTGAGGATGTGGAAGAGATTCCTCCAGCACACGTTCAGCACATCTTGTTCTGTGGCTTGTTTTCTCCTGCAGCTCCAGTTGAAACATACTGTTCCCACGTTTGAGTCGTAAGCGTTGTTTCAAAGTGAATATGCCACGGAAGAGCCGCTGACATCTTCCCGAGCAAACATCCTGTCAGAGGAGAAAACATCTTGCTGCACCCGGGGGCTGGGATTCACCTGCAGGGGAAACTCACCTCACAGACTCTTGAGCCTGTAAAGAAATAAAAAACTCTTTGTGTGATGCTGTTTATGACAAGAAAAGGAAACGTGAAGTAAACCAGCAAACTGTTCAGGGAATATTCCATCTTATAAAACACATACGTATGTTTTAATCTTATGTGTAAAGGTGATAATAGAGTTAATGTAAATTCAATCAACGTGTAGAACATGAGGAAAAAGGTGGGAATAAAACATAATTTCATATCAGGTCGGATAAATATACATATGTGAGGTGTTGATGAGGGAAGTGTGAAATCCACTGAACAGCAGAACAATTCAGTTTAGTTCTGATTGAATCCAGAGAGGTTTAACAAACTATGATGCAGAAATGATAAAAAACTTATTTTGCTTGAAGTCTGATTATGTGAATTTGGAAATGTTCTTACTTCTCCTCAAGTTATCTTCAAGATCAATTCCATTAATTCAGTACATGTATATTTAATTACTTTGTACTGCCAGAAGAAAGATTTATGCAGAAATAATAATAACCCTGTATGATAATAAGGTTTAATTGTTAAATAGATTTTCTAAATTGATCAAATAAACATATCCAATCTAAACTTCCCATAATGCAACACAACTTTGCATTTCCTTTTATAGTTTCCAGTAGATATGTGTCCTATTGTTTTTCCATGAAACTTGAATGGGACATGGGCAGATGCAGGAATTCTTTTCATGTTTTCTCAGGGAATATCAGCAACATTTAAAAACGTTGTGGAGGCCTCCACTCGATTGTCATTCTAGTTTTTAATTTACTTGTAGTGTTTTTGTTTATTTTTTGGAAACTGTCTTTTCCTCTAGGACACGTTGTTTTGCGGGACGATCAATTGTAATTTCTTTGGATTTGTAAGAAAAACGCACACATTTGTTGCTTAAGATGCAAAACACACTCTCTCTCTCTCACTCTGCAGCTAAATCCAGGAGACAAAATGTGAAAGAGAGGTTTTGTTTGTTCGCCATTAGAGAAACGACCTCATTATGTTTTCCTGTAAATCACGCAGCAGTAATGGTTCGTGAGTTTAGGTTTGCTGGTAAACGACTGCCCTCCGGTTGGTCTTGAAGGTGGACTCCCATGTAAAGCAGAATGATTAGAGAGAGGAGGATGAGAGCAGACGAGGATTGTGCATACCACAGCGTCCTTGTTATTTTTTTAATCATATCCTTGAAGTTACAGAACGTCTGGGATGTTCCTTCCGGCTGCTTTTGGAGTTTTCATTTGAATAAAGTACATCGGGCACAGAGTCAGTTTTCTGTGTTTGGCTGTTAACTGAATATTCTCTCCTCTGAATCACCATCGTCCTCCTTTTTCTTTGAAACTGTCAAAAGTTATTGGGAGAGCTGAGGCTAGAGGGGAAATCAATGTCTGCCTTTATTACAAAAGCTGCCTCTTCAATGCTATAACATTTTGGTATAATTGGCATAATTAAACAAGTGCGAGATACTGTAGCTGTCCGAAAGTCATAGTGTCTTCCACTCACGGGTAAAACTCGGAGGCTAACAATGATGTGTTGATATTGTTGTTTACTGATTTTTATGATGTGTCTTGGGAATTTGCTCAAATACTCTTGATTCTTATTATTTACGACACACTGCCAAGAGATTAACATTCCATCTGATTGGCTTTAGGAAAATATTCTATCTAAAGACAAATATCATAATTTCTAGCGTTTTCTATATATATCATAGCTGTTTATATACTTATAGAAACTTTTAAAACATTGGATAACAATGGAAATATACAGGATTCTTTGACAGACCTATTTGCTGCCGGTCTCCAGGATCTGGAACACCTCGAGCTTTGGTGTGTTCACTGTAACGAACACGAGTCGACCTGTAGCCCGGCCGGCGAGTCCTCCGTGACCCCTGTGTGGTTTTGTGCTGTAATGGCACTTTGTGTGTGGAGTGCTGAGACGAGGACAAACTGTATGCTTAGTGTTCAGCCCGGTCTCTCGCAGTGTGATTAATGAGCGAGCAGACAGACAACCGGGGCGCATTCTAATCACCCGCAAGGACAAAGAGTGATGGAGGGAGACAGAGGGTGTGAAGAAAAACAACCAGCGTCCTCACTAATGGCCCCGACAGCCGGGAAGCTACAGGAAGTGTACGGGAATGTGTGACGGGGAGAATCCACACTAATGAGCATTAACATTACACACGACAAACCACACAATTAGCTCATCATCTGCCCTTGGACCGTTCAGTGTAGTTGTGTTGAAATAAGCAGATGGGCAGGATGAAGCCACGCCGGAGTCTATAAAACCATAATCAGACACGGCCTTGGTTTGTTCCAGGACAAATCTAACATGATTACCACTGTGTTAGTTTTTAGTTTGTTATTTCTATCTGTGACGTGAGGCTGCTCCTCGTGAGTCACCTTGGAAATGTTTGGGACGAGGTAGGAAAGATGATTTAAGGACTTTTACTGCAGAACATGGAGCTGTAAGTTAATATTAATATGTGACTGAGTGACGGAGTATGTTTACGATCATGTGACAACCCATAAAACCTCAATAAAGCTGAAGTGGACATTGAGGTGAGGGTTTTCCTGTTTTTAAGCTTTTGAGATTTTGCTTTCTTTCCTTGTTTATGTAACATCTACATAAAAATTATGATTTTACTACTTTTAATTGAATTATTTGTCCACTTTAGATCAGTGAACAGTTGCTGCTTCATACATCCACCTGGTGTTGGAGTTGTCAAACCAAATATTCAACATTCAGCTCCAATATTCAAGAGTTGTTTTCCTCTCCGGCTCCTGAGAGAAATATGTGTCTGTTGAATGCCTGGACATGTTCACCAGCTGGCGACTAACTGCGTCTGTGCTGCTTGATGCTTGGCAGCTATTTGGTTAATCAGAGATCTTTCACTGAGCACAGATTCCTGTCGGGGGGGAGGATGGAAATAAGGGGAATAAAAGAAAAAGCTGATAAACCTAAACTCTATAGTGTTGTGGGAAAATGCAGAATTGGCTGATGGGTTATTTTGTTAATTATTATTATTGCTTTTTATATATGCAGACTTTTACTGCTGCAGTATTTTCAAATCAGTGCCGCTACACGAGTCAGGTTTGCTTCTATGGCTCATTCACTATCACTATAAACACAGAGAGCTGCCATCAATCACATTTTGCAGAGCCGCAGAATTGTCAGTCTGGGCATTTGAACATTTCTTCAAATTAAGGTGCTCTTTTAGAAACACAGCAACGGCAAAAAATGCATCTTTCTTCCGGTCCCTAATTGTTGCTGCCGGAGACAAATATTCAAGTGTCAGTCACGACCCAGTTAAGGAAAGAGATGAACGCAAAAAGAAAATCCTGAGTGTGTGAAATCAAGTCAAAGTGTGTTCCCTCTTTAGCTGCAGTCAGAAACTCTTATTTCTCAATATTTACCCTGAAGATTGTTGTTGTGATGAAAGCACTCGTGGATCAGGATGAGGAGGCTTTGAAATGAAGAGGAAGAAAACTCCAGACCTGCTGGAAATGATCTCATCACGAACAGAAACACAGAGAGTCCAGTATGAACGTTTCTAATTGTCTATCAGTGATGTGGACGTTTACATGTAAGGGCTCAAATGAAAATGCATTATTCAAGAAAATGCACCAAGTTGTGTCTCCTAATGATTCAAATTCAGTCTTGGGATGTGCTTCTAATATAAAATGCATTTGTCATCATCTGTTTTTTAATATCTGCTAAATTAATACTAATTCAAAGGCTTTTACAGGTCATATTAAATTCTCTCTTCTCCATTAATCGCATTCAAAAACATTAAAGATCCCCTCTGATAAATATCAGGTTTTTAACCTTGTTAAAGTGAAGAAAGTTTTGTCTTTTCTTTTCTAGAACACAAGTCTGTTTAGTGTCAACAGGACCCACATGGAGATAAAGGCCTAAACAGCAGGTAGAAGGTAAATCAGGAGTCCAAACAAAACACAGCTCAGGTAGCAAACAGGGAAAAAAGTGAAATAAAGGACAAAAGAAACCAGAGGAGAGAAAACATCAGAGAACAAGGAAGGAACAAGATGAACTGATGAAGACGAGCAGAGGGAGCACAGAGACTAAATAGACGAGGGAAAGAGGGAGGGAGGGAGGGAGGGAGGGATAACTGAAAACTGAGGTTTCAAACATCACAAACCTAAGAAAACCTTAAACTTACGGCTCAGGGGCTTTACATTCTTTCACCCTAACATACATGTGATACCTCTTTTTTCCCCAAGTACTGAAATCATAGGTGTAAACTCTCCAACTTAGTGAAATCAGATCAGTCGATGGGACAAATGTTTATTTAACATCAGCAAAGCATTATTATATTTACCGTTATGTAACTTAATATAATTCACTGCCATTCTGTGTTATCACTTGTGTCACAGTCGCTAGAATAGCAGCAGAGAGCTACTTCTCATATTCATAATTCCTCCGATACCAGAGAGGCAAAGGTGTAAAGTTCCATTCAGGCCATATTAAGGGCATGAAGGGATTTCTTTCATCATTAAAAATAACTTTTACTAAAAATGTAAATTAGAGGAGCAGAGATTGGATTAAATCAAAGCCGTTAATTCAAGCCAAGAAACTTTTGTTCTTTTCCCAGATTCTGGAATCCCTCCCTATTACTCCTGTTTTGTCCTGATGAGAATGGAGTGTCCATGTGTGGCATGTATTGCCAAAAGTCACCATAGATTTAGATGATGTATCTGCTGTCACTTTGTGCATTAACGCCCTGACCTTTTCTTCCCATTTCAGAAGCAATGTGGCCCAAGCTGGTAAGAAAGATGGATACTCAGAGGAGGAAATCTGTCACGACGGAAGAAAATTGCAGGGGCCGACTCTCCGCAGCAAATAACTGTGACACGTGGAGTCTGCACGTGTTGTCGCAACACAACTGTAATATACTGAAGTTGGAGAAATGGACCCTAAGTGATCTGGAGGAAGAGGGAAGGGGGAAGAGGGAAGTAGACGTTGGATAGAGAGAGAGAGGGAGGGAGAGTGGAAGGATGATGGGATTTCGCAGCAGAGGAGGAATCAACTTCTTTCTCCACTTGGTCTCTTTTGTCTGAGTCGTTTCACAATTGATCAGAGCAGAAATGTGGATTGATTACACTGTCACCGCCGCTGTTATCCCATTTACAACGAATGTAATATTAGATTCAGTTTGTTATTTATGCTCCCGATGTGAAACCATTTGGCTCCGTTGTCACCGTCAATTCATCATGTGTCCTTCTCGCTGTCATCAACTGGGAACAGAGGGAAGATCAGGTCTTTCTCTGAGAAGGATCTGCACGTGAATCGGTTCTTGTATGTTTGGCTTATGAAACAATAATTTGCAAATACACAATATACAGAACTTCATGTAGACCTTTTGATTTTGTTTCTCAGTGACTGTAAATAAAGATGGATGACGTGTCAACGCTTCCTCCAACTGTTTGTAAATATATCTTGCATACAGGAAGTACCTCAAATGACAGACACCATCTTTGAACTAAATTAAACGTGTACTTTTTAGTTTGGGCCATGTCACATTTGCTACCATGGAGGAGGCTTCACTTCTATAGTAAGCTAAATCCTTTGAAATAATAATGTTCCAGTCACTTTTGGATATTGAGAAGATGCAGATCCTGTTTCAAACTGATGCTGAACAGATCCAAATAGATTCATTCTGATATTGATCATATTATTGATGATACTCTGGACGACCTGAGGAAATCCAAAATTGGATTAAACAAAAAACACAAAAACTTCTAGAATCCTTCCAGTGACTTTGTGGATTTTGATCAGGGAGAAGAAACTTACTCTTGAAATATCCTGTGGATGCACATACATCAGAGATATGGAATCTCTGTGGGCTACTTGCACAGAAGGCTCCTGCTCAGGGAGGTTGCTGCTGCAGCTTCTCATGTTCCTCTTTCTTTTTTTCCCACACTGAGCTGCTGCATATGCAAAACCCCGAGGACTTGAACGTGTGAGAGACGGGAGCACGTGCTGCGCTCATCTCTTGGCACCTGAATTCCTCAGCGTGAGCATATGTAGGTCGGCGTGGATGCCTGGCTGCAGCCGGCTGAGGGGTGAACTGCATGCTGGGACGGCTGAGGGCTGGGAGAGCGTATACCAGCCGGCGTAGCCATGGCAGCAGCGACGATACCGATCGAGAGGTAACGGGGCGCCGTCTCTTCAGATGACCTCCGTTTGCCGCGGTGCAGAGCACGTGCACGGGTGCCAGCCGTCGCCATGGTATCCGGCGGGAAACTTACGTCGAGCTAACAGCCGGAGGGGAGGAACCGCTCGCAGCGACGAGGGAGCTGAGGAGACTGGGACCAGACACCAGAACACACCGCGTCAGGCTGCCTAAACCAGATATGACACATGCCTCATTCGCTTATGCCAGCCCATGACAAGTGATCAGGGAATCTCATGACTCATGCATGGCCGCGGCGGCTCATGCACACCTTTAAGTACATCTCCATATACAGCAGCTTCGTGTCATTATATCACAATTTAAAACTGTGATAACTTAGTTTGTCAGTCGACTTTACCTCAAAGTGAAGAAGCTACTTTCTGCATCCCGGTGTGTCGGACTCCAGGAATAGACCCCGGCGATGTTACTGCCTGTATGCATGAGCTGTGACCTGGAATTTCAAATGTGATCTTATGAACTGCAATTCATATTTGATGGGGTAATAGAACATGCATTTTTCACTCGGGCACAGGGGGAGTGCGAGGGGGAGTCCGCCTGGATTGAATTTGCTGCCACATTTCACATTTGGATTTCAAGGCTCAGTGGCACCCACACACACATCCAAACACACAGGTGTACACACACACAAACACAGACACACACAAGCTCATGCCTGGTGGCGAGGTGGCTCATACTCGCTGTATAAGCATCTTCTCCCCTCATTAAAGGGATAGTTTGACATTTTGGGAATTACACTCAACTGACTCTCTTGAGAGGAGTTGGATGAGGAGACTGATTTGAGGTTTCTAGTTTGGTCCATGTCTACTAACACGGAGGAGGCTGTGGTTAGGAGCTGTACTGCAGCCAGCCACCAGGGGGATGCTCTGGCTTCACTATTGAGGAGCCTTCATGTAGTTCATCTTTTCAGGGAGGTATCAATCTTCCTCACGCTGCGAATACAAATATTTCCCAAGATATCAAACCATTCCTCTCCTGTCACACAACACAACACAGTGACCCTATGAATCCTGCTGTTCTCTGACAGACCTTCCATTTTGCATTATCTTCTGTCGCCGTGGTGATACATCTTTAAGAAGCACAGGTTACCGAGGACGGAGCGTTTGTTCTCAGATACGAGTCTGTGAGAGGGGGAGAGGAGCCAGAGATTGTCTTCTCCGCGAGGAAGCTGTGCTGAAGTGGTTTCATAAAAAGAAATATTTACACCCGGGCTGCTTATCACCCCAGCAAATGTCAAGAAGTATTAATATGTAACATCCTGCAGGGCTCTCCGAGACACTTGCCACGGCTCCGGAGAGAGGGAGAGGGGCCGGTGCTATCGAGGCTTGGCAGTGTGACTCGGTGATGGTATCAGCCGGACTGACTGGATTCCATTAGGCAATGCCCACATCTATGTCTACTGAACATATTGGCTCACACTGCGGGGGGAGCGCAGCGAGCGATAGGCCTGCAGCCCCTGACACATGAGCTATCATCCACCATCCAGGAAGGCATATCAGCGCATGCACATTAGTTTAGTGCAGACCTGATGCTGCACTGCAAAGATTATAGGAAGTCTCTCTCTCTCTCTCTCTCTCTCTCTCTCTCTCTCTCTCTCTCTCTCTCTCTCGCTCTCTCTCTCCCTCTCCCTCCTTCCTTCACGTACAGGAAATCATACTTTGGTGTAGAAAGCAGCGTTTACGATGATGGAAATATTATTTTTTAGATTCTTTCCCTGTTTTCACACTCTCACTAATAGGATGCCCCCCCCCACCACCCCCCCCCTCCACTTTGTATACACACAGATCTGCTGATTTAAGCAGCAGATTTGCATTGCAAAGACAGTAATAGAAAAAATCAAAAAACAGAGGGGTATAATGAGACAGCAGATAAAGGATAAGTAATGAGAGGCAGTTCCCTGTTAAACGCAGTGGTCCTTGGAGGTCGGGGCATAAAAATTGACATTTGACAAGTTGGAAAATACGTTTAGTAGAATGTGAATACCTTATTTTCCTGTTAAGTATAAAGCTAAAGTCAATATCGTGTTCGCTTGGCCTCGCAGATCAATATAAAATGTATTAATAAATGAAAACTAGGTATAAAAAGAACACGTTTTTAGTTCCTGGGTGTTATGTGCTATATTACCAGGAGCAGCGACTTCTTCCTCGACGACAATATGTTATTTTTGTAGAGTCTCAAATGATCCTGACCTGCAGGAAGATGCTGGAGTACCTGAAGAAACCTGATACAGACTCAGGGAGAACACACAACACAGAATTGGACGACCATCAGGTTTCAACCTTCTTTCCATCAGGCACCGTGCTCTCTGGACAAATGCAGCACTGACACAAAACTTTCAGCACAAAGTAATTTCTCTGCAGCGGCACCGAGCTTCACTTTGTGTCATCACTTGAGCCGCCACCTCTCTGTCTGGGTTTTCTCCCCTCGCCTCTCTCTCTCTCTCTCTCTCTCTTTCTCTTAAAGTCTGCTTTGTTGTGGATGTGGATGTTCATTCATTTTCTTCCGCGGCAGCTTACAAGCTCAGGCTTGAGTTCACAGTTCTCCCATAGCTCAGACAAACACACTGTGGAGCCTTTTAGGATTATCTGCAGAGGCAACAAGCTTTGGAGACCTCGCCAAACAAAACCCTAATTACGCCAAATGCACTGTGCTCCTCTCGCAAACATGGTGTCTCTACCAAATGTTCCAGCTTGAGCCATTGGGCTCTGTGAACCATGATGGAAACAGATATGAATCTCAGAAGAATCATTTTAGATTAATCCAGGGAGCTTTTCACTGCAATACAATTCAAAAGATTACAATAGTTTTCAATTGAAAACCAAATGACATATGAAAATGTTCTGTTTTCTATTAGCTTATTTTTGAGTTTCTGTCTGTTTCTGTTTAGAAATCAATAAACGTTCATTGGACTAATGTGTAACCTTTAAAAATCACGCGAAAACATTCGGTCAACAGGTCAACGTGAACTTGACCTTTGACCACTGACAAATCTAGTAATTTAATCCATTTTCACCTAATTATAATAGATTCTCTCAAAACATCTTAAGATGAGACAACCCTGAGCCAAATAAGAGTTTTGTGATCTTGACCTTTGACTGATAAACTGTACTTCACAAATTCCTATATTTAATTGGCCTAGAACGAGTATGAAAGTATGTTCCAACTTCAAGGACAACCCTCCTATTGTTTCTGAATGTTACATTAAACAAGAGACATGTGGTCAATAATGTTTACGAGAGCAGTAAACGGTTTGAGCACAGTTTTCAATATTCACGATACATAACACACTTTCGATTAAATGTGACCTATAACAATGGGGCAGTAAATTGCCATAGAAGCTGCAGGGTGAAATGAACATAGTCCCATTCAGGAGGGAACATCAGATTCAGGGGGGAGAGACTTTTTCCAGAGTACACATTTGTGCCCTTGAATAGTGAAACTCGAGCTCAGCAGTGAGAGCAGGTGGCTTTGCCTGTTCGCTCCCCAGACCTGCATGGAGATCTGGCAAAATCTGGCAGATAAGACCGTGGTGGCATCGAGACAGGAGCCGTGGGCCTGTGGAAAGAACGCTGGCAAATGTTCCCTGCTCGGATGAAGGTTAAAATGTAAGCTTGTCTATGTCTTCACCACTGAATATCACCGTTTTAATTATAGGTGAAGAGAAACATTTCACATAGACACTCATTGGGAAATATTATAATGTAAAATTGTTGTTCTAATAAAAAATACATAAAAAAGTGGATGCTCTGATTATCATTAATCGGATTTCTTCTCTGTTATAGTTCATTTTCTGTGATTTATGATTTTTGTTTGTTACGAAACTTTGAAAATCTTTATTAAATATATTCACAGCAGTCGGATTCTCTCTGAAAATAAACTGTGGTGCATTGTGAGTTCACGGCCTGGGATGTTTCAGATAATAATAAAACCTCACTGGTGTATTAAATGTAATGTTCCATATTCAGAAGAATAACTTAGCCTGTGGAGTTTTTTATCACTTGCAGCAATTTAAAGCAAAGTAGGATGTGTGTGTGTGTCCTTGATGCACATTCCTACAGAACGCACACAGGGACTCAATGTACTGTAACAGGTGAAACTGCAGTAAAACACTAGAAGGAG
Source organism: Pseudopleuronectes americanus (assembly GCA_038501795.1). Classification (NCBI taxonomy): domain Eukaryota; kingdom Metazoa; phylum Chordata; class Actinopteri; order Pleuronectiformes; family Pleuronectidae; genus Pseudopleuronectes; species Pseudopleuronectes americanus. The sequence continues at coordinate 1,692,651 of CM076736.1, read as the reverse complement.
GAAGAGGAAAGCTGTAACCTCAAACAAACCCAAAACAAAAACATAGCAAATGTTTTATGAGGTGGAAAAGCATTCATTTTGTTTGCCTTGGTTTGATGCACTCGTTGTGTTTCAGTGAGAAAACTCTGCAAACAAAACGTTGTTTACGTACAATGATTAAGTGGATTCAATTTTGGTGCAACTTCAGTTTACCTTTTACTCTCTTTCCCCTTCGATGCTCCGGTGTTCAGGAACACACTCTGATGCCGGGGCCGCTCCTTCCTTATCTCTCATTAGGGATGGTTTCACTCAGGTCCTCAGGCAGCCGAGCACATCAGCCGGTGACAGCTGGGAGGAAGGTAACCTCCGTCAGCCTGGTGGCGTCTGTAAGAGCAGCAGGAGTCTGCTGGTGATATGTTATCCAACAGCAGCACATTGGCCACAACACACGGTTTGTCTTGCGTGTCCTTTTCCTTTCAACTGTCAGGAAACATGGACGTTGTTTATCTGACATCAGCTGCTGGTTTGAGAAGATACTGGAGTTCAGCCTTGTTTCAATTATTTGCATTTCCAGCTAACTAGGTTACCATCGAACTTTATTTCCTACCTTAAAAATCGTATAGTTAATCAACTATATCAGTTTGTGTGTAGTGCTTATTTATTTCCACATCTTCTACACAATCTATCAACTGTCTAACATCCTTTTTGAAAACATCAAATATGTTTTAAAAGTTGAAGTTAACATTAAATTAAATTCAAGCTTTGTTAGCTACTGAGCTAGCTAATTCTTCAGTGGCTAGAAATGAACTCTCAAGTCTTTATCCAGTTGTTTAATGCCCACATACAAGATTATTGATTTAAAATATGACAGCATGTAGATCTAATGTTAGCGCAATTAGTGAGCTAGCTAATGCGATCTGTAGCCAACAATAGATCCAGATAGAGAACTTGCTTTTGTTTACTTCTGAATATAAGACTTTGTTTTGTTTAAAGCGCTGGACGGGAAAGAACAACAGGATTGGCCACATTAACGAACGGGAACGTAGCTGAAGTTGAGCTAGATGCTATGAGTGTATGAAAAATGAAGCGCTGCTATAAAGACGTGTGGTCAGAGGAAGGTTAGTGAAAAAACACATTGAGGAATACAGCTGCTACAGCTATAAAATGATGTATTCAGAGCAGAGAAGAAGAGATAGTGTGGAAAATACTATTATATTTAAGTGTGTGTGTGGAATTCCATTAATTCTTAAAGCCTCATAAGATGCGCTGATGCAGGAACGAAAACGATCAATAATACATAACTGTAACCCTCCATTGATTGACTGGCGAAGTTTCCCCCTCTTCAGAAGTTTCCTGTTTTGAACACGGCCGAGTGGAGAAACTGTCCAGTCATCCAGGAAATAAGAGAGCAGCCATGTGATTTAGAGAGAGGAGTCCCTGTCATGCATCCCGTCCACCTGAGACGAGGATCATTCTCGGTGCTCGGCGGCGCGTTGACGGATAGACACACTTCTTTTATTGCTTTTTCTGCCCTTTGATCATCCCTGTGTGGACACACCACTTCATGTCTTATCTCCGCCCAGCCGCTATTTGCTGAGAATTATATTGTTTGCAGAGCGGCCTGTGGGTTCGGGAGGTAACTTCGGGGGAAAGTTTGGCAGTTTCTCCGCTGAGCGTGAGAGAAAGAGGAAGAAATCGTGGCTCTGGTTGACAAATCCCCCCCCCCTTCCTCTGCCGCAACTGAAAACACCTCATGGCCTTGGTGTTTATTGGCAGGCCCTTCACAGAGATGCACTCCACGCACACACTCACACGAGCCGCACCAGCACGCCTACTCCTATTGAGCTTTGCTTGGTAAAGAGCATCCAACAGTAATTCAAGGCCGTGCGCGCCGACCCGTATTGATCCCGGTGGACAGGGCATGAAGAACATCCACAAATCAGAGCCGAGGTGTTAAATTGCCTCTCCCGTGAGATAAATCACCGGCGCACCGTAGCCCACGTCTCCTCCACCGCGTCGTGTCATGTGTCGTGTCATGTGTGTTAATGCTGTGCCGCAAACTGATTTCTCTCCAACATGTCCGGCAAATACACCAGGTAACTGTGACCTCTGTAATGCTGGTAAAAGCAATGTTTGGGATTCCGTGGTTATAATCCCCGATCTCCACACCATGGAGTCAGTGTGTGATCAGAGGAGGAGAGAACACTGAGAGAGGGAATCCAGAGAAGAACCGAGGATCTCTGAGATGTTTACGACAAGCTACTTTGAAAAGTACTTCGAATAACTGCAGTGTAAAGAGTAGGACTTGTGCTCTTGAAGAAAAAGCATAATTTAGGTATTAAAACCATTACCATACCTTTAATTAAACCTCTGAATATACATTTCTAACAGGGACGAGGATCATAGCTTCACTGACTTCAACTGACACATACCCTCCAGCTATTCAGAGACAAGTATCCTCCCTGGCCGTGATACCAAGGACACAATCGTCTCTTATTATGACGTTTAATTAATGAATAGCACGAACACGTCATTTACAACTATGTGCCTCTCTTCTAATGTGCTGAATGTTAATTTGTGTGACACATTCCTGCGTCTGGAAGCGTGAAATCCTCCAACACAGAGTTTTTCTCTTCACCTCTAGCGAAAGCTCATTTCACTGGAAAATTGGCTGCACCACTCCACTCCCCACACTCCCCCCCATTCCCTCCGCCTGCCTCTCTAAAGTCAGCCATTATTGTAGTGCCTTAAGCGCTAATCCAATTAGCTATAGGAAGCAAATGGAGCTATCTCTCATTTTAGCTTGTCACCTGCGCAGGGGGCAGACGGAGGGGAGGCGACAGGTTTTTATGGGGCTTGTGACTCAGGGGGAATGTGTGATACCTATAGCATGCAGAACATTGTCACGCCTGCAGATAAGGAGGCCTGACGTTAAATTGAGCCATCAACAGAAAATTACTTTGGCAGTTGGATCAGGGAGGAAGGTGCAGGAAAAAGAAGGAAAATCACAAAAACATGGCTCCCCCAACTCATTTCTTTCCACAAACAACTGTTTGCTCAGGGCAGTGAATTTTCCCAGTCACCCTTCAAACTTCACTGCCTGGTGATTAAACCTCAACATTTTCGCCGCCTTGTCTGACCCTGGACCGTGGCCTCAGGTGGACGGGCAGATTCATGGTCCCCTGTCGATCCATTAGACACTGTAAACATATCTTCAGCTTAAAAGCACTTGCCCCGGGTCGCCCCTGGCAGCAGCCATATTTCTCAGACTTCTTCACTTACAGCCAGATGGTCTCGGCTCTCGCACCGTCCCCAGAAAAACAGCGTGGGTGGAGAATTCAGAATACACCTGCAGCAATGTTTTTTTTTAAAGCCAGCGAACGAACGGGCTCACCACCACTTTACACTTTGGAGGCTCACTGAAAAACAACTGTCTTAAATCATTTAAGTGTCAGTGTGTGTGTTTGAGTTTATTGCTGCATAAATCAGTTTCTCCTGCGAGTTGTGACCACATCAGTCGGGAGGATGAGATGAGAAACTTCACAATGTTCTTTTTCTTTTAGTAAATCGTCCTCCACCTCTGAGAGTTCAATCAAAGACAAACATCTGACCATGACTCGGGTGTTTTCCGCTGCCCGTGCTACATGCAACATTTTCAAGGTGACATCCCTGATTTATTTTTAAGTCCAAACTTTACTCTGATGCCGTTTGCGTGCTGCACTATGCCTGTTTGTTCATGAAGTGCTGGTTGGACATTCGGACTGTCACCACCGTCCTCATGTAGCAGCGACAGACCTTGCCTGTAGTGCCGCCTGCCATTCTGACACCGCGGTGCCCTGTCATGACGCCAGCTCTGCCTCTTGCCCTCTCTGAGCAGTTGTAACAGTAAATAGCTGGTGGTGGATTGAATCATGAGGAAACAGACACAGAGAGCAGGACCTGCTGGTACAAGGCTGCACTGCTCTGCAGAGGTCGGATGAGGGGAACTCTTCACTCAATATTCAGTCTAACACTTTATGTTTTTGCAATCTCAGACACGAATTAGCTTCTTGGGGCAACGGCCAATGTTTTTTTGGCTTCCGGGGTTGACTTTCGCAAACTGTCTCCCCAGACAAAACAGTGACACTTTCTGTAGTTCTCCAGGCGACATTTTAGCCAATCTCTTCCTCTTTTGCTTCCCACTCCAATTGCTTATCTCCGGGCAACCAAAGCCTCCTGAAACCTGATAGGTCGAAGCAGACGCAGGAACCAGGCGGCTTCTGGACCCACAAGTATTGACCCTCACTGCAGAACCTGTAGATTTATAAACATTTTATACACGTTGTGGTATAATGTCTATTGAATCTAAATATGATGAAGGCTTACCTCCCTTTTTTTATTTTAAAGATTTAATTTTTTTTTATTATTAGTTAGAAACAACATTCAAATGTTCTGTTAAACAAAAAACACCTGTTTGATAATATATGACAACAAAAATATGCGTAGGCTATGAACTTCCCCTGACGTTGGATTAATGACAACAGCAGAAATAAATGCTACCCCAGAGTTTCTCCATCCAGAAGGATGCCGAGCTTTGTCAACGCTTTCACTGTGGAGAAAGCTTCCGAGCGCTTCCTGCTTCATTCTGTGACATTCTCCATTGTGGCAAGGAGAGGAAAGACTCACCAGCTGCAGGACGAACTCCACTCTCCATGCTACTGACGCACTTGGTGGGGGGGGGATGATGAAACAGAACAGGCTAATTGAGACAAAGTCCACCCCCTGCCTGCACGAGCTGCCATTCTCTTGACTGACGACACTTAATGTTGGTAATTACAGCGCTGGAGAGCACCAGTCTCTCTCAAGCTAATGTGCAATCACAGGTTTGAGAATCTTCCCGTATCTGGAGCACATGAGACTCGTTGTAGATATCGCCGTGTTCCTGAAGCCTACCTACAATCACTCATTTCTTCCCCTGCTGTTTACTGATTGTACTTCACTGAAACAAATTAAAAAGAATCAAACCACTCTCACAGCGACCAAATCTACCATCCGCCTGCATACACTCCAACAGAAGCACCGGGAACATGAATTTTATTCTTGGTTATCTCGGAATAGCACGAGGGATCGAGTGTACACAAAGAAATGGCTCTCAATATTTGATAGCAGTCCCACAATGTATGAATCTTGCACCCATAGGTACACGAGTCATGTCAGCAGTGCACTGAATTATTAAGAAGGAGCTGAATGGTTGTGTGACATTGATTAACGTTCATTTGTTCAGTCGTCATTGGAGCATTTAACTCGTTTCACTCGCTTTTCTTACTTTTTACACAACATGCAACATTAGTTGTTTATTCAGGAGCCACACACCAAGTTCTCCGAGCTGTGATCAACGCAGCAGCCTTACGGGACTAACAGCGTAAAATATGTTTATGAGGTTTCGTATGCAGCGAGGCGCGGCTTATTGGGGAATGGATCCCTCGAGCTCCCTAAACATTCACTGGTGGTTTGTTGAGCATGTTATCCTGGGATTTTCACTAATGCCTGCCCTTTGTTAGGCAAGCTCACCAACAGAGTGGCCCTCTATGATAAAATCCATCACCCTGTTCAGCCCTGGTATTAACATGTGGTCTCCGGTGAGCCGACAACAAGTGGTCAGCTCGGAGCTCCGCATATTGATTCTAAATTTTTCATCGTCGACCTGTGATTCACTCAGCCCCTCGTTGCTCTCCTCTCTCTCACACCCACACATTGACAGTGGACATGTCACAGGCAGACTCAGTAAAACCAACATTATTTGGTCTTCATGAACAGAAATTATTTGCATATAGAGCGGGGTGTAAGATCCAATTACAAGTGGTCACTCCAGACGCTTTCTAATGCCAAGTGTGAACTGATATGGTATAAATTAGGTCCGTATGACTTCTTCTAATTTTTTCTATATATTCAACTGTAGGATAGAAGTTGTGTTTGTTCTGATTTCACAGACATAGACCGGCATATTTTTGGGTTCAAAAGTGATTACAACCATCTATTACCAAGAGTGTGTGTGAGAGGAACATTCTTTTTCACACAGTCTTGGAAAATGGTCGACACCCATGAGATTTATTGGGAGACTCACACATTATGCAATCAAAGGATTTATTTCAACACTATGGGACCTAACATTAAGCCTTGGGGGACCCCATATTAACAGTTGCATAGGAAACATGATAAGTTAGTCGTCTTCTTCATCCACTGAGATGCATAAATCTACACTGTGTTTTCAAAAGGGCCTAGATGATCAAAAGAGTCATTAGTTATTTTAAAATCTTTGGCTCAAATTAGTCTAAAACTTTTTGTGGGATGTTAGAATTTCTGTGTTAGTCCAGTTGTCAGTTTGCCCTGCAGGAGGCTGTGGGGCTCTTATAAAACCACGACCTGAATATTATCATCTGCAGTAATTATTTACTTCATCGCCAGCAAAGCTAAAATGTGGAGAACTTGTTTTCACATTAGGAGACTGGAGGGATGATTTCCCAACTATGACATGTTCACTGTGCACAAGCTTGAGAGGATATTTCAGAGCTGGAAAAACATAAACTAAAAGCCACTAATTGGAAAGGGACATCAAACGTGGCTTCAACAACAGCGGCAAGGACTTCAGCCTGCAGCCAAAACAATGTTAAGGGATCTGAAAACGTCATAACCAGGACAAACACAAGTTGTTTGTGAAGCCACTTTCTGGATGGGAAAGTGGTCTCAGACTTTTGGAGGCTGTCTCAAGGTAACCGAAAGGGAAATCTCTGTAGATTGACTGGGGAAATAACAGAGTGCCCACAGTTCCACTTCTAACGCTGCTACTGATTACCACGGAGAACTGCAATGTCCTTAAGGGAAAAGATAAAAAAGGAAGGGGCGGCAGAGGGGCTCCTGGATCTAAACACTGTGAAGTTCGACCTTCAACCCGTAGCTGAAGCTCTGTGTGGACTGCTGGCACATTCAGCGGCCAAGCTGCAGCAGGAACAAACAGTTTGTGGCAGGGTCGGAGCTCCAGAGAGACAGAGGCAGAGTTCAGCTGGTGGGCTCGCCATGTTTCAAAACACTGCAGGGGCTGACAGATCGGAGTTAGCTTCAGTGGCTCCACTTCTGTGCATTTAGTAAGATTGCTTCAGCTCCTTTCCCGCAACCAGTAGAGGAAGTGGCCTTTCTGTTATTCCCCCCAAGTTTTCTTTAACTAGTCATATTCTACACAATTATTGAAAAAAGATGAATGGGAGTCAATTCAGTTGAGATCTGGCGACTGGGAATGGGATTCCCATCATTTTCCCACTCATCAAACCAGTGGTTGACACTGCATGTCCCTCCAAGTGGAAACATCTACAGTTTCCATGTTTCAGAGTTGTTGTTTCACAGGGATTTGCGGCACCAGGTGGGGGCTTTGTTGAGAGGTGGGGTCTCCTGGTGAGCAGCATTTGAACAGAGAGCAGAGAGATGTTTAATTCGGTCAAATATCAGATAAGAGCTCATCATTAATGAGCCTCAATCAACAGATCACTCCCCCCCCCCTCCCACACATGACAATTCATTTTCAACCTTTTACTGACATGCTTCAGCACCTTTTTCATTATATGACAAACACTTCATAATATAACAAACACTTCACCATGTTTTGAAACGAGCCAAATTAATAAAGTTTGTTATTCCAATTATTAGTTTTTCAGTAATTTCATGAGGCATTTAATCAGGGGTCAGTATTGGTCATGCGTGTGTGTGTGTGTGTGTGGTGTGTGTGTGTGTGTGTGTGTGGTGTGTGTGTGTGTGTGTGTGTGTGTGGTGATACACACACACACACCCACACGCAGCAGTTTTCCTTTTTTAGGCTCGGAGCCTTTAAAGCTTTTAAATTAGAGCCGGTCCATCCCTGCTCCTGACTGAGAAAATAAAAAGCCCTGCGAGGTGCAGTCATGGCACATTGTATCAGTGTCTGCTGCTGGATGATCATTTCACTTAACACGAGTAATTATCACGTTCAACATGACTAATTTAATTGAACAGAAATTAGCGTGGTCCTCCTCCGGCATCAGACGCCCAAGTATGATCACTTTGCATTTAAACCAAGAAAGTCCACAGTGGTTTTTAGAAATATGACAGAGATAAAGAGATAAAGAGATAAAGAGATAAAGAGATAAAGAGACAGCAGATGTTCTGAGATGTCGCTGCTGTAAAATCAAAGGTGCAACTACTAAAAAATTAACAATCATCTTAGCCTTTAATTTCTGGTCTGACATCGTTGACTGTGGCAAAAAAGCAAAATCAGTTTAACCTTTGTTCACTAACTTAATCTAATTTTCTTAAAAGAGCTTAATTTCTTTTAGCCACATTTTATACTATCTTCATCTTTCAAACCAAATATGTTTGTTATATTTTATGTTTAAGAATATTATGCATCCATTTATAGACGTCTGGGCTCAGTGTTGAACATTTAATTAAACTGAAAAGTATAAAAAAAAACGTTTAATATCAATACAATTAGATTATAATGAGTGTGGATTCAGGCTCGTTTAACATGGATCCTGTATGTAGCAGTGATCAAGCTGTACAGATCCTGGAATGAGTATTTCTCTCAGTGGAATCTCACATGTTCACAGTCAAATTTATTCTTCTGCTTTATCACAGTCAAACTGCCTCTTATCTAATAGTTGATCTATGTAAATGTTCTCGCAGGGAGATGAGGTGTGGGCTGAAAGAGGTGAAGCGTCGTGTCAGTCATCTCAGTCCAAATGTCAGCGCGGCTTTTTTTTTCTCCTTTTGATAAAGAAACTGAGTTATCACACAGGCTCCTTTTGCTGCTGCTGCCATGGCGACAGGAAGGTGAATCAGAGGGAATAGATGTTACCGCTGCGTCCGCACTTTGCTGGTGTGTTATGAAATTGACCAAATGTAGAATCAATGGGGCTTTTAAGGGGATTCTGTGAAAGGAGAAAACCCAACGAGACCACGATCACTGGTGTTATTTTGTTATTTCTGAGGACGTGTGAGCCTCTTTGTGGCCATTAGCTCCCTGACATGTTCCCTGACATGTTCCCTGACATGTTCCCTGACATGTTCCCTGACTTTGTATGAGGTGCCGCTCGTCTCCCACAAAAACAACTGTTACATTTGTATTCGACAAACAGGGATGAGATTCCACTATAGACAAAGACATATATCTTAATGGTTTGAATAGAACATATCATAATAGCAACTGTTTAAATGCACCAACACATCTCACTCAGGTCAAACTAATTTAACTGTTTATTACTCATTTCCTTTCGGTGAATTTTCAATATCTTACAAGAACTATCCTGTTTATAAGGTATATATTATTTCAGTTTTTATATATCCTCCTGGTAAATGTACAAATAAATAGACGGAAATGTACTGAGATAAAAGTTAAAGTACAAATAAATGTTTCTATTTGAGTAAAAACAAACAAGTACTTGCTTGAGTATTAAAAGTAAATGTTCTAGCCTATTCCCGAATGTAACGGTTAAATTACTGTATATTTGTTAATACAAGTATATACAGACTTTTTCATAAATCTCAGTTGGATGAAATATACTTGCTGATATTAAAAGTTATGTAAAGGTGAAAAGTTCCCAAAGATAAATGTACCTGAGTAAGTACTTAAGTACAGCAATAGTAAAGTAAAAGTACTTTGTTACATCCCACCACTGGTATTACATTGCATTATATTGTAATTCCCAAATATAAGTTTATACACCTCACTACCACAGATTACACTACATTTGATATAACATTAGATATAACTGGACATTTTATGCAGATGTTTTCATGAGAAGTTTCTCGAAATACGATAAAATCAAGACTTTCAGGAATCGCGTCTTGAAAACTTCTACGTAAAATTCTTGTCTTGTCTTTGCTATTCACCGTTTCCTTAGTGTTTGGATGAGAAATTAAACTGACTTCTATAAATTCTTTACATCAACGCTTTTGATTTAACATTAAACGTGTTCTGGGGGACGGAGATTGCATCAAGATAAACTCTCCTGCACAATGACAGTTTAATTAAATTTCCCACCCACCAGAAAACAGGCGAGTTAAACGCTGATGATACAATCACACATGATTTTTTTGCTGTAGTGGGCGGATTGTTATTTTCAAATATTCAGACAAAATAAAAACCTGACACTCTATAATCACTGCACTGCTTCCAGTCGAGTGATTTTGTTTGTTGTTATGTGCTCCCGAACAACAAGGCAATATTTCAACATGTAAACTCACACAGACACACACACAAACACATACACACACAGCTGACCAGAGTTTACAGCGACTCACAGAAATTAAGTCTCAACAATGTCCTCGTTCTTTCCTCTTCACTTACTTTTTCCCCTTTAGACAATTTATCTACTTGAACCTAAAAATTCCACCTGAAAATAAAACTGTAAATATATTATAAAACATGGATTTTATGAAAAACAGAGATAAAAGCACATTGTGGATTATTATTAAACCATTAAGTGTCTCTGATGGTATTTGCTCTCCAGATTTACCCGAAACAACGACGCAACAATGCGGAGCTGATTGCCGTTTGATTCAAGGCAGCAGATTAAATCTTATTTATTCTGCATTGCTCTACACGTGCTGCATAATGATGGAGGGGGGGGGGAAGCGGAGAAGGATGAAACCCGTCCTCTCATTCATTACTGCACTTTTATCCCCCTCACATGCTTTCACTGCTCTCAGCTAAAGACACTGGAGTCTGGAATACATTTCTGTGTGGACCTGTGTGAAAGCTGTAAAAAGCTGCACTCTCTATTCCCTGCTGCATGACAAGCTGTTTAATTCAATAACTGGGTAGAGGTTCTATTTGTGTCGTGTATTGATGCGTCGCCGCTTCAGCCCCATTCAACTGATCCACCGAGTTCACATTAACAAACAGGACGAGCGCGCTGAGCACCGCACTGAGGCAACCTCGGTCCACCGATGATCTGCGGGTGTGTGTGGCATGATGGGAAATAAAAGAGAAACATCCCGGCCTCTGTCCACGCAGCATTTTCTCTTATGAATGGCAATTAGGTTCCTTCAAAGCCTCTGTTCATATTAAACAATAACACGACCTTGTGAGAACTTCACGTTTATTTTTAAGAGACAGAAACTAATAAGGTTTGTGGAGCTGCGGATGTGGGGCGTGGAGCGCAGAGGTCGGCGTCGCGGCCTCCGATTTGTTCGGGGTTGTTAACAGGCTGCTGTCGTGTCTCTTCAGAGATCAGAGGTGTGCGAGGCTGCCGTCCCTGCGAGGACAGTGTGAAGAACGCAGCATCCGACAAGCTAATCCAATTAAGTGTTTGTTCAGGTTTGTGCCGGAGCCAACGCGGAGATGAAGGTTGCGGCGTGTTGTCGGGCCGCAGCAGTCCGTGGGGCGTTGGTGTCCTCGGTCCACGGCAAAAGATAAATTGGACTTTATAGAAATATTTCAAGTGAGAGCACGAGGCAGAATGAGATATGATGACTTTCTCTAGTTATTAATGAGCCGCGCCTGAGCTTCTTTATGAAAGGAGACTTGTGTTTCTTCAGAGAATGAAGGAGCATGGGATTGAGGTTGTTTGGCTTCATAGGGATTCAGGCTTCAGGCCTCTTGCCTTTTATTTCTCTATCTCTATGTTCTGTTGTTTGCCAGTTAATCAATATTCTTATTTTCTTTTTTGTCTTTCTTCTTGTTTTTCTTCTTATTTAAACAATGATTCCTACTTCTCATCCTAAAAACCTGTCGCACCCTTGTAAACTGATGCGTCCTTGTGTAAAAACCTTCCGGTGCTGAAAGGTGTTCAAGACTCCTCTAATGAAGAGAGTGGTGCCATGAAAGCAAAGTTCTCCTCAAGGCCTGAAACTCAGAAAACATATTTCACCTTAAAAAAAACTAAAAGTTGTCTAGTTGCATCTGAATAACTTTTAAGTAAAATTTCCTGTTGGCAAAATAAAGCCAAGGCAAGAACCTTGTAATGATTCTCAAAGGAACTTGTATTTGTTAGATGGTCACTAAACCTCCCAGTGGAAATGTTGATTTTGGACTTGCATGGTTTGGGGTATCTGCGTCAAATCTGCACACACACACCCACACCCACAACCACACACGCACACGCCCACGCACACAGACACACACACACAACCTGATGCAGCTACAGTCCTGGTATCTCTGTGAGTTCAAACGGTTTTGTGGAATGAAGAGTTTGTTTAAAACGACACTAACTGAGCTTGTGTCTCTGCCGACGCTGCCTGAACCTCAAAAGAGACCAATGCTTATTATTATTATTGTTCATTTTTAAAAGGGGCACTTCAGTCGTCTTACACGTGGATATCAGTGTTACTGTTTCAAGGAGAACTACTCAGCCAGAGAACAGCTGGATAATGTCTTCTTGAGTCGACTATAGTTTATTATTAGACCTCTGGACGACACACTGAGATCGTTTACTTATTTAAATGTAGAAATAATAACATTTATGTGACACGAAAACCTTTTTAAAAATATAAATCGTAGGAGATGTATTTAATATCAAGGTTCTGACATGAATTGACTCATAATCCCGGAGCCGCTCATCTCTGTTCCAGTAGAAGTTGTTGTTTTCGGCTCAGATCTGATGTGTTAATTCCTCCAGTCCTCTCAGGTGCTGTCCTCTCGCGTCACGCTGTTCACTCACTCATGCACAAATGGGAGCTGGTGCACGTTGTGATGCGTGATTACCTGCACACACAGGAGATTGCTGCAATCAAACATCTTGAGGCGTCTCGCCGCAGCCGAGCCACCAGGTAACCGTTTTTTTCCCCCCGCGCCGCAGCCGGCTCGGTGAACAGCTCCCGTGTTCTCCGTGTGGCTACACCTCGCCGGGGTGAAGCAGCAAACCCTGCTAGGCCAATTTCTCACTGCTTATTAAATCACCCACAGCACAATCAACAGCAGGGTGCTGGAAAGTAAACATCCCGCTGATGGTGTGTGATGGAAGGTGATGGCGAGCACCTGGGGATGAGATTTTCTGAATGAGAAAACAAGACTGTCCTCCTGTAAAGAACGACCCCTCAGGTCACCCCCCCACCAGCAGCTTATTATGGCCTGTCGTTAGCAGGAAGTCAGGTGATGCAGTATTTATAGAAGGAGGATGGATGGGTGGAGAACACACAGGATTCAGAGGAGACTGCTTCTCATTGCCCAACCTCATCTGTATGTTCAGTTCACCTGCAGCTGGTCCTCCCCCCAAACCCCAACAGAGGGTTATTAAAGTAGCTCCTGTTGAAATGTATTATAATAAACAATTTATTTCAGTTAATAGGGACAGAATTAGAAAATTACTCAAAAATTATCCAGTGCAATGAGTCGTAAAGGTTCTTAAAACAAGACAGAAAAGCTTGTTAACACAGAGTTTATAGTATTATATTTATATAAGAATAGTTGTAAACTTGCTGGGATACATATAGAGTCTTTGCATATAAACACCTATACAATGATACAGTCTATCATTGTATAACATAGACTGTATCTAAAGGTGGATGAAATGTGTCTGTGCAGGAGTGATTGTGGTGTGAAGCTGCAGTATCAAAGTCCCACCCATACATACTATCGACCAATCGTGAGCCAGTCTGAGCTGTCAATCATGGTTTTTCTCTCGCTTTATAGCATCAAATAACTAATCAAAAACAAACTCATCAGAAAAGCTCAAATTTGAGCGTACATGTGCCATCTGCTAACACGGAGGAGGCAAATAAGAATCAAATCAGAATAATAAAACACTCTTTTCACAATTTGATCCTCAAGTAGGAAAGTCTTCCTAGGAGTTCTGGATTCTTTGTTAACACACCTTGTTAAAAGTCGAACAATTCCAACTTCCTGTGAAAGTTTCTTATAAAGTTGCCTAGAGTTGTGGGTGATTAACATTTAAAGCATAAAACAACAAGTTCTTTGGAGCTGTTCCCGTCGTGGATCTCTCCCTGGGCAGAAAACTCAATTAAGATTTGGATTTCTCATCAATTTCCTCTCAGAGTGTTTCTTTAAGAAAACGCCCGAGGCTACTAACCTCATTGTAATAGCCATATGTCTGTTTTCATGATTAATATGCATCAAAAAATAAGAAAAAATCACACGTATTTTGGTTTTCCAGTTGCCAAAGATGATGTTTTAATGGGTCAAACGTCTAATGGGTTCTGTACATGCAATCACGCTGAAGGCTTCATTTCCTTTTCTGTGTAAATTGCAATAGGAGAGAAATTTAAATCCCTACAGTCAAACTCCCAATCCGATTAGAAAGTGATTGGGAACAAGACGATAAATTACTTGAAGAAGAAGAAGAAGAAGAAGAAGAAGAAGAAGAAGAAGAAGAAGAAGAAGAAGAAGAAGAAGAAGAAGAAGAAGAAGAAGAAGAACAGAGCGGCTCATTAATAACGTGTGCGTACAAACAACTCTAATCTGCGCTAATTGTAAAATTACAGATCGATGTTAAGACTTTTTTTGTTTATAATCTTGTATAATGAGGGATTATCGTACAAATAACATTCATTCCCCTGTTTGGAAAAACAACTACCAACCACAGGGATTATTTTATTAATTATATCGCAAATAAAAGATTCTAATTACTGAGGAGAAGAGATGATGCAGAGGAGTGGAGGAGTTTAATCCGATTCTTTTCAACAGTATTTGACTTTTTAAATGAGACAATTTGCGGAATCTTCTGCAAGTGATGAGCAATAAATCTTGAAGGCAAGGAGCCGATAGAATCAGGGTTTTACAAATCGCACCCTGGATGCCCCCTCGAAAAGACACAGGACACAGGAGGGAGCTTGATTCCTCTAATTTTGCATTCTGTGTTGTTTACCTCCCAGTCTCAAAGTCTATGAATCGATTCACCTCTCCACCCTCTGCCTTTACTGTAAGTGTCTGGCCGGAGTCCAGCCCACATTACCCTGGTGAGGCTCTGTTGATTTGCCTGTGATACGACCCACTCCACTTTCCCCCGGCCTCGAAACCTCATCATGCACCCGAGCTTCCTCTGTTTACAATAAAGTGCTTGTCTTGATGGGCTCGGGTCCCGGCAGTGAATCTCCTGACGGACAAAGCCCTTGGCCCAGATTGAAGTGAGCGGGCAGCGGAGCCAGCGGAGAAGCAGACGGGGGCTGAGCCTCGATGCTGAGTGGACAAAATACTTTCATTTAGTCACGGTTCTGTGTGGACGGAGAAAGATGCAAACACGACGACTCGCTCAGAATCATGAAACCAGCTCGAGAGTCGCTTCACAGCAGATTAGCCTCCATTGTTTTCAATCTGCAGTCCTGCTCCATGTTGTTGCTGCTGTAGGTTCGGTTTCATGTCTGAGTATCGCTGTCCAAATAAATAGAAATAATACATTTTGAAAAGGTTCAGAATTAGGAACATGACTTGTAATGTATCACAGTGAGCTGCGGTAGATTGTGGATTCATAAAATGTGTAGTTTAAAAAAAAATGCTCCAAGAAGTGAAGCCAGAACATCTTGATCGCCCCCTGGTGCCTGGCTGCAAGGTTGAATCATATTTGTGAGGTTTCATCCAGCAGGTTTTATCTGATAACTGTTTGATGGTTCGCTCTGAAATTTGGCACAGAAATATTATTCCCAGTCAAAATGAATTTCAAACGTTGGTGATACATCTCATCTGGTCGTATAATTGGGGGAAAATTGTTAAGTGATATTTTGGTTTTCTGACAGAACTGCAAAACTACGACATAAATAATTTGACATTTTAATGAAATAAGTGTGATTTATTTTTCATTTTTAAATACTCATTGCATTGCTTATTCCCCCGTCTGTCTGTTCTATGCTAGGTTATTTATTTGTGCATCATTAGCTTTGCAATTAAAGGATTGTGCATTTTTCTCTATATCACCCTGACAGTCATATGTGTGCGCTGCATCACGTTTATTAATATTTGAAAAGACATCATGTGGGTTTCAATTAACAAATCTCCAGTGTTTTTAAATACTTAAGCAAGACCTGGGGATATGGTTGTTTGGTAAAGATCCCTCTTTTCCTGCTGCAGAAGAACAGGCCGACCTCGCCCTCCATTCACCCAGCATCCTTTTTCCATCTGTTAATTATGCAGGAAAGACTTTGCTGAGCACACAAGCTCGTTGGCGGTTTTCTCCCTGATGAGGTTACACAGCTTCACATGTTGGAGCGGCCCAGTGCAAGTACAGCCCCTCTGCTTATCGCCCACCAGAGCTGCTCAAGGGCACGTTGACCTCCTGACATGGCAAACTCAAACCCACATCCCTCCAGGCTACAGCTGCTCCTAATGTGCAGCTTCTTTTTGTCTGTTTCACTAAAGGGCTGTACAAGAAGTTTTCATTAGAGGGAGCCCATCAACTCCCAACGTTCCTCGCCACGTTATCC
Source organism: Pseudopleuronectes americanus (assembly GCA_038501795.1). Lineage (NCBI taxonomy): Eukaryota > Metazoa > Chordata > Actinopteri > Pleuronectiformes > Pleuronectidae > Pseudopleuronectes > Pseudopleuronectes americanus. The sequence goes on along the minus strand of CM076736.1, from coordinate 1,676,295 downwards.
TCTGCTGACCAAAGAGACAGCACCTGCGATCAGGCGCTCATTAAATCCTAACAAGCGCAGCAAGAGGGCAAAGGTCACAAGGAAAATAATTCACAAGCTGCGTTCCTCCTCTCCGCTGCTACTTTAATGTAATGTACCGGTATGCAAAGTCTGGCCCCATTACAAACATTCATCTGTCACAAGAGGGAACTCTCGGAATAGCTCAGAGCAAATCTATTTGAGTGTAAACGCACAGTTCTGAGCGAAAGCTTTTCCAAATCTAAATGTGAAATCAATCAGTCCTGCTCTCAAACTGAAAGACCAAGTTTTAATACCTAGCTTTAATTCTGTATTTTGCTCATATTCACACAATCTCACAACAAGGAGCTGTACAGGTGCCAAGGTGCCACATGATCTTTATCAGGTAGAGTTTTATCTCAAATCTGACTTTCAGATGCACAAATGTAGAAAGTAAAGGATATTGGAACTTTTCTTAAATGTGATTCTCTCTCTTCCTTCCACACTAATGTGTTTCCTGTCTAAATTCTCCGGACCCACTACAGCTAAGAGCCTTATTCAATGAAAGTGGATTCTCTATTCACAGACACGGTTTGTTGACGTAAGTAAAGACTTACCCCGGTGACACTTTGTACAGTTGTATTGTATCATAATCCCTTATGAAATCACAAATAGCTTTTTAGAGACTCTCATTCAGCGGGAGGTATTTCTTGGATACAAGCGGCATCTATTGTCGGTCCGTCCTGGGAGACTGATCCGTCACATGTGTCTCTCTGAGGTTTCTACATTTGTATTCTCTGTTAATATGGTTTACTTTGCTAGTTTAACTCTTGTTGAGGGTTAAGAACGGAGGATGTTGCAGCTTGTTAGGCCCTATGAGACAAATTGTAATTTTTGAATATGGGCTATACAAGTTACATACTTTTTTCCTATTCAGTGAATTTCCAACCATCTTTAATGTCTGAATCTGAGGTACAGGAGCCGGGCGACACACTCGACAGAGAAGAAAGGGAGAGACAGAGGGAGAGGTCAGAAAGCTAAATGGTCCAGCCTCCAGTATGGGTCCAGTAATGGAATATAATTGGAGAATAAATGGAGTAAGTCTGTGGGAGATGGAGAGGAGAGGAAAAAAGCTTGGAGAGACCGACCATATAGAAGAGGGGACAGGAATGGCAGAGAAGTAAGGTGCAAGAAATGGAGGAAAGATGAATTAGAAATGCATGAAGAAAACTGGGTACAACTCAGAATTCATGCTTTATTTTACTTTCTGCTCCACTCCGTTAACCCTGTATAATATAAAATGTGTCAAAATAAGAGCCTTTTGTAAAGCAACCAGCAGCCATTAAACCCACAGCTCCCAGCTGAGGCTTCAAGCTTGTGAATATGCTCTCCTCTCCAGATGCTGTAGTTCGACTCACACAAAGTGATTCTCCGAATTCCTCGCAAAGCTTCAAGCTGAGATTTGTATTTCATTAGTTAGATGCTGTGTGGCTGCTCAGCAGCTCCTTATCTGACAAACGTACGATTCACACTTTGCCCTTGAGACTGTTTTGAAAGATCTGTTCTCTTTCTGCACCACAGAGAGAGATGCCGCGATCATGTGAACTCTCAAGATGTTTTCCTTTGAGTAAACATGGTTCCAGATGCTCTCTGTGATAGAAGAGGCTGTTAGTAACTGTTGTCCCACGAGTCAGGGAGATAACATGAATAATTCTGGAGAGGCTCATCCTGTTATTGTGTAGTTTGTTATGTGAGTAGCACAATTTAAAACTTTCCACAAAAACATATTTTTTTCTCACAAAGCCACAACGATAACAAAGGTTTATCAGTAAAACAGTCTTAAGAGTCTGCAGCCATTCAGTAGCTGAATGCTAATCAGCTCCACGCTAACAGGAAGATGTTCAATAACCTGTTCACCATTCAACACATATTGCTACTTAGCAGGAAGTTAGCATCCTAAGCTAGCTCAGCAATTGTGCTCGGAGTTAATTTTCTAAACTATGACGAGAAGTTCATGCATGATATTAGTATGAAGTATGTGGCAGCAGTTTAAAAAGAGACAAAATTAGATCCTCTTTTAATAAAAGAAAATGCATTTGTTCATCGACTGCCCTAACATACCTTAACATGAAGAACTTGGCTATCGGAGAGTGTGAGAGTTCACAGACAGAGCACTGATCAATAAAGCAGGCGGACGGACGGTAATCTAAGTATGAACTCACCCTGAAAGCACCTCCAGTCCGTCAGTCGGCCGACCTGCTGCCTCGGCTGCCCACACCGAGAGTCTAATGTTCAGTGTCCTGCTCCGGCTCCGTAATGAGATCTCTGGACGATCTGATTGAATTATTTTGCTGATTTCCAATGGACCTGAGCCTCGGGCCATGACACCCCTCGCTGATAAAGCCTGGCTATGAAAGAAAATAAGCACAAGTAATGGATATCCAGATTCAATATGGGGTTATTCTATTTGCACAGTAGGAGATCACTGATTGACCAGAGCAGTGGGGTTTTAACACATTAGGATTAACCTTGGAATGTGTTATCCTCAACCTCTGTTTCTCTTTATACCTCATGTCTTATGGATTTGTTAAGAAAAGTCGAAAAGATTCTGCGCTATCCTCCATCTCCGGTGCCAGGTGTTCAACCTCTGAGCTGCTTTTTACTATAGCATCTAACTAGCATTGATAATGAGTCTCCGGAGAGCCGAGAGAAAGACATAAAAGTTAGTGTTGCTTGATAAACACTGAATAGCAGCCATCTGCCGGCTTCCTCTGGATGGAGGCTGGAAATTGTGAAGAGCTTCACCAAAATGCAAATGAGCCGAGGCTCACAAACAAACTTAATCAACAACTAATAACGCAGCTGTTTCAAAGACTGAGTACGAGAGGCAGAAATAGGTTTCTGCCTCTTTAATTGGAGCAAATTAATGATTTAGCCGAGCATTAGCTGACTCAAGGCACTCATCGCGACTAATCTTTATCAAGCCATGCACTGATGGATGCGGAAATGGAAGTGTATGAATGAATAGATAGAATGTGTTGATGCACATTTAGGAGTGAGATGCATTTCTGTGTTCCGTTCTGCCATTTTCTTCTGCTCTGTAATTCCACTTGATTTATGACTGAGGGAATGTGCCGCTCCCAGGCTGCTGTATTAGGACCTCTGAGCTAATTGAAAGAGCTGTTAATCATTTTGTGCCTGCAGAAAGCCGATGATGTATGTTCCCTTATGGAAAACTTAGGTTGCTCTGAAATTTATCCTTGGATATTTCACTTCATAAGTACACAGCAAAGTAGAATGGCCCATTCCTCTGCCGAGGCCGAACTGGCCCTTTAAATCCAATCAAACTGCACCAAATAGTTGACACTCATAAATATCAGTCCTCTCAATATGCCAGATGGGTTTTTAATCAAGAATCATAAATTATTCACTTTGAAAACGGTGGAAATGTCGAATCACAATGCAGATCCACATCAAATATGAATCAGCTCTTTTCTGACCCGTAAGACATCCTTCCACTAAAGCTCGTGGATAGCATTATGTAGTTTTTGCTTGATCTTGCTTATAAATAAATAATATTCAGCTTTAGATTGGCTGAGATAAGAAACCAACCTGTCAAGTTTCCCCTAACATCTCCCCCTTCTTTTGAACTTTGACAGGATTGAAATAAGAAATGATTGACATTACTATCGACAGTTCTTATTCTTATTACAAATATACGTCTCTATTAGGACATAACATTAGTGGAAGGAAGAAACCTTTCCATTTGCCTGGACAGACCGTTCCCATTCCCCACAGGGCAGTAAACACAAAGGAAGGACTTGTTACACCTTGAGACAACCTTCACTTTTTACACTCGGATCGGACTCGACATCAATTATTTCATCCATTACCGAGTAATTACTCTGACGACATGTTGTATCACCCAGCCTCTCTCTCTCTCTCTCCTTCTCTCTCTCTCTCTCTCTCTCTCTCTCTCTCTCTCTCTCTCTCTCTCTCTCTCTCTCTCTCTCCGTCCTTTGATTGCCTCCTCTGTTCCTCCCTTTATACCACCGTGCATATGTGAGCAATTTCGTTCACCTCCAACATCAGTGGTTCCATTTCCAGCCGCTTTAGATTCGGTTTCACTCGGTGAAACTTCAGGGACTCGAATCCTGTGTTTGATCATGTGCAGCCTCATGTTGATGATAATGGGATCGGATGATGGTGCCGGACACATTCTTACAGACCACAGATCATTGAAAGGATTGGTTGGTGTAATATTTGCACATGCATTGCTTTACCTGTGATTTTCGGGGGCGCGGTGAAGTCCTGTAAGAAAATAGCAGCCGTCTATTTCAGCGAGATTAAGAGGGTTTAGGCATTTTCAAGCGGTTATCAGTCGCTCATGAGCAAACCAGAGATTGTAATTGCTTTTCTAAATTGCCTCTCGGAGCAGTGGCTGACCCAATTAGGTTTGGGATTGTGTTTGTTACAGTATCACTCTATAGCTGTTGCAAATCATCTGAATGAATATTTCAAACTGGCATTGGCACTCAATTACATCTGTATTTATAACGTGTCAGCCGGCGTGATGAACTAATTAGGTTTGCGTTCTGTAATGATGGTGCTGCCGAGTGTTTCTCGGCCTCCGTTCTCCATCTCTGATGTTTCACTCCTCACACACATATATACTGTTTTTTCCCCCCGGTGTTTAAATCCGGAGAGAAAATCGATTGGTAGAAATGAAGTCTTATTTACATGTCGACACGTTGACTGTGGCTTGATGAGAGATGTCAGCAATCCATTAGAGGGAAATGAGTGGGAATGAGAAACCAAATGAGAGGAAGGGACGAGTCTATCACTAGTAGAGGCTGGATCTTTGGGGATAAAAGACAACGCACCAGCTCTGCATATCAATGAATACATATTTGACAACATGGAGGATGGCAGCAGATACTGAGAGCATGATGTTTATGATTAGAAGAGTGGTATGATACAAGATGAGATGTGGGTCGTCTTTTGTAGCCAAGGCTAGGAAAAGTATTCATGTGGTGCCTTTGTGTGAATTACGGCGTCTCTGAGTCTGTGGTCCCCTCGGCGGGTTGTCCTCTTTCCTGTCATGTTCACACCTCCTGAGTTCAAGCACCACTCCGACTCGTGACACCTGCAAAAATCCTTGTGTGACCCTGAAGTTGTCGGGTGCACCAGGATTGTAAAAGAAGCTTCACCTGATAGAAGAAGACAACAAAAGACTTTCAGAGGTGGTGGAGGACTTTCAGTGGACCAGGTCTCCTCTGCAACCCGGTCTCCATGGAGGGCGTCGATGTGGAGGTCGTCAGGACTGCTACTACAACTGCATGACACCGGACTGGTCTGCCAACACTCTGCACAGGAAGGGGCCAATCCGGCTGTACTTCCTGAGGAGGCCGACACATCTATCTAACTGGTAATAATCATCAGTCCCTCAGTGTGCAGGCAGTCGTGTACCAATTACGTGAACAGTGTCAGACAATGGTGGCTGATGAAAACGCAGAGCCCTCGCTGTGTGAGTCAAAAACTGCAATTTTTCCAACCACCAGACTTTAATACACACACACACACTCGAGGTTTATTCAGATTTATCTTAACCATGCACATAAACTAATATAATCTAGATTGGAGGGAGTCAGAGTAAACACAATCATTTCTATAAATAACACAACAAAACACTGTTGTCGAGGCGTAGAAATAAAAATAACAAGGTGAAATCACACTAACAAGAATCGTCCGTGTGGCCGGAGCCTGATCGAGTTCATTCCTCTGTGTCATCGAGCTCCATCACTATTACAGTCACTGAGCCCTGGTGTTGCAGTGGGTGACATTTTACTTCATTACCAGGAACATGGGCACTCTGGTGATGTTATCCTGCAGCTGTAAGTGCTCAGTGACAGCAGCACCGAATGTGTCTCTGTCCTTGACTGATAATAGTCCCCCCCCAAAAAAAGCTGTCTACTCCAGGTTCAGTGCTGAAAACCCATTTCTGGAAATTCCAAAAAAATAAAACCAGATTCGATGTTTGAAAAGATGTAGATCTTCGCTGTAAACGAATTAGCTGAGAGCTGAGAGGTGCAGTCTGGGTATATAAGTCATAAAGCATTGAAAGTTGTTAACACGTTAAGGTTTAGGTCTTTTAACAGAGATTTGTTAAGATTAAGAAAACCAGAGTAATGACGACATAAACCTTTAACGACTCAAGTCAATTTAAAGCCAATTAAAGCCTAGTTCAAAGTAACGGTTGTTGCCATAGACTGTAAATAAAGATGTTTCAAACTGTTTTATAGAATAAAATACACAATTAAACTAAAGAAGAAACAGTCTTTAAGAAAAATGTATTTGAGGTGTAATTTGACTTTTTGTTTGGGCCGCATCTTATCTGCTAACATGGAGGAGTTTATTACTTAAACTGCAGCCAGCCACCAGGGGGGTAATTATAAGCTGTCATGTTGTTCATCTTCATACACAGTCTATGATTAGTAGTAAATATGTGGGGGTAGAACCGGCTCCAACACCCCAGTGACTCCATGCAGACGTACTGCTGCATCAACAGAAAACAGAGGAAGATGGCGTCCACAGTTGACGACATGTGAACAGGAGCAGCAGCTGCAGAAGAAAGCAGGACTCCAGCCATCTTCCATGTCCCTGAATGGATCGGGGGCATTGTTCGAATTAGCATTTAATTTCACCACACATGAAGATATCCTCAAACCTCCGTGTCTGGGGACAAATGGGACCATCAGGATGACAGTGGCAGCAGCTGATCCCTGCAGAACCATCTTGGAGCCGGCCCAGATGAGGACGCTCCTCTGTAATCGGGCCCCACAGGTAATGGAGGCAGGACATTATCTGCCTCGCTGCTTCTCTGCAGCATCTGGACGCCTCTGCCACCTGCTCAGGAAGGACCCACACCGCTCCTCGCCATCCTTTCCCCACTGTTTGTTTTTCCTCCTCGCCCCGATTGGCTACACATCACATTGAGCCATGTCAGTTGTGTTCTCAAGAATCATGGATCAATTTCTCTGGGTGTTCTCAGACATTTCTTAATCTGTGTATATCCCACAAACCAGATGACATTTCTTGGGATTGCAAAATACATATTTTTTCCCCAGGAGATTTATTTTAGTTTTACCTTATTCAGGGATTTTGAAATGTTATTGTGAGAATACACGCAAGCAAATGTGTTTATATTTCTTGCTGTTTAAGCAACAAAAGCCTCAGTGCTGACTGAGATCTTGTTATTGCCTCATAGACTCTACGAATAACAGATCAGATGAATATTCTAAAAAGTTTTTGGAAGAACATATATCTTATGAAAATGTTCCTGTGGATTTTCATTGGAGGAAAATGTAATAAAAGAAGTCTGTTCTTGAGGATTTAATAATTTAATCACTTCGAGCACACAGAGTCCTGCCCGCATTCACCCTCAGTCAAATTATTCTCAGTTTGACTTTTCTTGCAAAGTTGTGAATCAAATGTTGAGTCACAACACCCAGTTAAGTAAATCAGTCCTGACACAGGTCAGTGCCAGAGAAGATAAAACCCTGACGCTAATTAGACACATTGTTCGTGACAGTGGGAGAAAACAAAGCTATGGGGCGAAGTCCGGCCTCGCAATTACCACATGTCTTTGTAAATTAAAATATAACACAGAAAGGTCACAGGAGCTGAGCTGTTGGGAAGAAGAATAGAGAAATTACTGAACAAAAGAGTTGCCTGTATAATTTAATGGTGAGTATGCTAACATTTGATTTGTAGAACTCGGGCTGATGATTGTCATTATTGTACAAGTACAGTGTTTGGTCATAAAGGTACAGATGATTGTTTTTTACAATGCTTCATTAGGTGCTCAACTGGTCAGAACACATATGGAACAACTTCAGCAGGGACACCACATTTCATTACATGTTCTATAAGTAAAGAATCCAGCAGGCAGCGTCGGCTAATGCAGGATGAGATGTAACAGAGGGAACAGGAAGCCTTCAGGAGTATCATCATTTTCCCCTGGGTGTCTGGAGAGAGATTCTTTATGACAAAAATATAAAATATTCACTTTGTTTTCAGGGAAAATTGCCTCCCACATTTCTGAAAATGTCACAACACATCACAACTGATCTGAGGTCACGAACTCCACAAAACTGCAGTAAACATGACCCGGTCTGAAGGGAAGGAAAATATACACATGACCTCAGTGACCTTTCTGCTAGATGCATACTGTGTATTTCTCAAATTTCTATCTCAAACAATTAGCTTCGGTTTTCTGGAAATCTATGTATTTTCTAATAAAACCAAGGATGTAAAAATATGTATATTTACATATTTAAAAAAAAGGGACATTTTGCATGAGGCCAAACAGACTGCGGTGTCACTACTGCTCCGGCTTCATCACCACTCAGGTGGCAGACTCAGAGTCAGCACACAGACAGGGAGCAGTCACTGTCAGCCCCGGAAATCTGTCAAAACAACAACCGCTTTCAAAACAAGTCAGTCAGACTTACTGATAACTTCAGGAAGAATAAACAGCCGTGATTGTTATTTCCTGAAATATTTATAGCGGGTGCGTCTCGAGCAGTGAGCTCTGCAGTGCTTCCCTGACAGATCCGTACTATTTCCACGTCTGTCAACACTCCAGAGTGTCAAAGAGACGGCTGCTGTCATCTGCATCAACGCCAGCCCGCTCTCCCGTGAGAGCCGACGCAAGACTTCCACGCTAATAAAGACTTTTCCGAGGGGCATGCATGATAAACAGAGGAGTGGAGGTACAGTACCGGGGAAACGCTTGTGCACGCAGAGCGAGACAAATCTTCCTCACAAAATGACATTCAGCCTGATCGTGCAGGGGATGCTGCTGTAACACACTGTGAAATTGATTCCATGAAGTGAATCCTGATCTAATCGTGTCTTACCAAAACAAGGTGGTGGAGAAAAGGAAAACATCCAGATCGGAAAAACACAAAACCAGAACATGCACCGCTCCTATTTCTGCCACTGGTACAAATCCTTCCCTTTGACAGAGTTGCCTGTGTTGTTTTTAAATTACCAGAGTTTGAGTTATTCAGACATCAAGTGGCGCGATTGTGACTGAAACCTCTTTCCGAAAAATGGAAATACAAAAATGTGGAAATTGCTGGACTAAGAATAGAAACACTTTTTGTTCTGAGTCACAAAAGCTCCAAATGAAAGGTTTCAGTCGTTTAAAAAACAACCGGTAGCTTTTCTTTAGCAGGGGCCTCGTTGTGGTCGCCACACGCTGCTGAATAGAAATCTGAATCACTGAGTGACTGCCGCTCGCTTTGTGACGGTCGAATCAAATCTGTCAGTTGTGTGCCTGTGGTGCGTTTTCTCCCACTGAGCCGTTGTCACACAATTGTCGAACACGCTGTCATCGAAGGGACGGAAATAAGACGACAGCGAGGGTTCAAACTGAGAGATGAACAATCAGAGAGTGTGTGGTGTATTTTTGTGGACTTTAAAGTTCACACGGGTGCAGAGGAAACATTCATCATTATTCCCTGAGACCTGGATGACCCGGCTGTCTGAAGGCGATGACGTCTGTGCACCGCTGCTGGTCTCCAGCTCCTCCACGGCTGCACAGCTCGGTTTGCACTGCTGAGACAGAGAGAGGAGAGCGAGGCTGGAGGTTCTGAATGTGGGTTGGTCAGGTCATCGTGCCCATGAGGCCGGACACACTCTCACTGCCAACTCATCACATGTGGACGCTTCTGTCAGGACCCATCAGACGTCACTTCTGTACAGGCTGAACAATCCCAGTCAATCCAGATGACAGTGGAAATAAAAAAGACAGAGGGAGGGGGTGGAAATAATTTGTAAAAATATATATATATGGATCGGCCTCCTAATCAGCACCAGAGTTTAATGTATTCTTCAGAAACCAAGGTTCCATTCATTCAACATACCATTCAACATGCAAAATGTGTTTGTAGATTTTGCGTAATTTAACTTAATTAACCAACAAACGCACTTCATTGCAAACACAACGCAGTGCATCTGTGTTTCACACTATAGCCAAGGAACAACAGTTCCCTCAAGAACCCAAATTTAATCTCACTAGATCCTGATTTTCATTTGAATCTTCACCAAATTGCTCAAACTCAGAGACATCATCCCCTAAAATGTGCCAGGATTCGACCAAAATGAAGAGAAATGCCCTCATATCCCTCATGAGATGAAACTAAGGATCCAGATCTAAACCAAAATCAAATGGTTTCCTCCCTGACACACCCTGCATCCTTTTACTAAGTTTCCTGCTCGTCCCTTCAGGAGGATTTCAAAAATTCTGCTAACTAACGAATAAACAAACACAGGATTATAACAAAATTTCAGTTTAACTCAAAATAAATGATAACTCATAAATACACAAGGCTCTGTTGTACAGCCTGCTGCTCAATGATTAAGTTCAAATGAAGTGAACTCTGTAGATTCTGCTTAATGTATCGACGACCTCCCTCCGACAACAACGGCTCATTTCAACAGAATAGCAGACATGGAGTCAAACCGTGGCACGTAATTGGCAGTAAAAAGCCCTCCAGACAGACCCCATTCTTCAGATATGGGTTTAATTGTCCAGAATATGATTGCTAAGTGAGAGATCCCCTCACTTATCAAATTAATGGCTTTGAAAAGTGGGACAGTGAAGTACTTAGCGCTTATTAAAGTGGAATGGGTCAAGCCAAAGGTAAGCTGTTTATCTCCTGAAGGGGAGCGGGGAGCAACCTCGCGAACAGAAGGAAAGAACTCAAATGGAGTTTTTCCCTTTGCCACAATCCAACCTCTCATTAAGATGTGATTGGAAAGCCACGAGTCAGGGCCATAACCATACAGAACAGGAGTTTGAAGCCCAAATAATATGAAATTTCCAGGTCGAGCGGAGAGACAGGAGCGGTGATACAGACACAGGTAATTGGATGGACCCTCACATTTTCTATAAAATGCTTCACACCTCCTCATGTTTTATTCATGAGAGTAAAAGGTATAGTGTATGGCCACACATGAGCTATCGCATTTCTCCCTGGTCATTTATAGCCCTCCTGCGTGAGCCTGGCTGGGCCCAGATAACAGTGAGATCAACCTTTATTCGCCTGCTGCTGCCGCCTCGTTACAACCATAGATCAATTTAATTCTGTGGGAAACGCTAGAAAGTCCAGAAAAGGTCTGACTCTCATCCACCATTAGTCTGCTCGATGACAACATGCTGCTTATCCATTTACATTAAACCTGTGGCCTGAGAGTTCACAGGGTAATGAAAGCACTGAGTATGTGGAGAAGATCTTTGTGCTTCTACTGCAGACAGAAAGTTCACTTCTCATCGTCGTCCTCAACAGATGGATTTTTCATCAGTTGTGTGTTTTCTTAAATGTCTACCATTAAATGCATCATCCTTCCATAATGAGGAGAGAGATGTTGAAGAGGTCACGGAGCTGATCTCCTGTCGGTTGTAGCAGCTTTCAGCTCATTGTTTTGGATCTAAAACTTCTAACTTTACTCTTTGGTTTCACCTTCACTTCTCTCATCAGCACCACTTTCCAGCAACAGCAGGCGGCAAACATCTCAGGGCAAATGGCAGGCGACCAACATCAGCAACTGGCTGGTGAACGCGAGGTGAATCACAATTTCCTTTTAATTCAATTATTTATTCAGTCAAATGTTTTACAGGGACTGGAAATGAAGTCGATATTTCACATCCGACTGTGACCTGCTTTGTTCACGATGCTTACCTCCCACTGGCCAATCAAACCAACCTGAACATTTCACGTGTGACTGGGTGTATCCCTGTGGTGCACCCTTCAACACACATAAATCATATTAACATTACATAATCCTAACTCCCTTGACATACAGTTGTGTACCTACCGTTGTTTGTCAACAGATTATGCTGTTGCATTTGAGTTGCCGTTATGTTCTGTATAGCGTGTGCATTAGCATGTAGTAGAATTACACATGTATGAGCAAACACATGCTCCAAAGAACACGGAATGGGGTTTAACTCAAGAAGCGGTACCACGTCCCTGTGCAGGGTTGATGTTTGTGCTCATTTTGCCCTGGGGTCACACTGGAGAGGCACTGGTTCTGTCCATGTTCCTCTATAACGTGACATCAGGTCAAAAATGCAGTTTCTCAAATGGGTCACTCAGAGATGTAAGGGCACAGACGGTCAGGTTTTTCCTTCAAGGAGCCATTTCCCAGGATTTCACACTGTGGAGACTTCTTCAGGCCCCTGAAGTTAATCACAGATCAAAAGTCTCGGGCTTCAGCACAAAAGAACTCGTCCATTTCTTCCAGCTCGAGAAGACCTCGAGTTGACCTTGACAAGCAACTTGCAAATATTTTTCGAATAATATTCCTTGTTACACATTTGCATTCTCTCCCACTTGCACGTTCTGACAATGATTCAAGGCAGCCACTAATCTCTTTCTAATATTAGAACCCATATGTTATGAGAGATAACTGTGTTTAGCAGGGTGGTCATTTGTAAACTCTAAACCCAGGGCAAGTTCTGCCCAGTGGGTCGTTCCTATCTGAGAAGAACTGGTCCTCTGAAGTGGTTTTAGACCCCCCCCAGTGTCACAACTTTAATGGACATGTGGATTTCCTCTTGCCTGGTCCTATTTGGGTGCAAAGCATCAACAGGGAGGCAGAGAGCATCGACCAGACAGCAGCTCTCCCTGCAGGGATCCACCAATTTCTCCTGCTTTCCTTTATTTTCACACGTTCAGCACATAAATAAAGATAAAATGCTTCATTGCAACTGTGGCTGAAAAACAAATCAGCATGCAAATGCTGAAGAATACCATAGAAACAGAATAGAGTTAAAAGCTGTACTTTGTACTGTGACTGTTTTTGTAAACAATCATTATGTAAAACACAAGGACTCATGCAAACAGTCTTCATATTCCTACATATCGTCTCACTCTATCCCACAAATACCCAGCTGGTTGTGTTAATGCAGCAAGAACTGCAATGCACTGAAAAAGGTGGAGGTAATTAAGAACGTGAACATGTGAACACGGATGTAACAGCAGCTGTGTCTCAATTCAGGGAAAGCAAAGGATCAAGAAGGACCCAACCGTTGGGAATGAAAGGAAGCATTTTTCAGCGTTGTTTAAAAATAAGTCTTGGGTACAGGTTAGTGACGCCACTATGACGCAATCTGTCTTCTAATGCAGCTTCTGAAGAATGTGGAATTGTAAAACTGCTTTTCAATCAATCAGAAAAAACAGAACAGACTTGATTAAGAAGATGTTTTGGGCTCGAGGCATTTGAAAAGCGACTTATTTGAGAGCCCCATACAGATCTGAACCCTTAGACTGGGCCTTGACCCTACTGCAGGGAGGAGGTGGAGAAGCAACACAGACTTCAATGACATAAGGTGTGTTTTTAATATTCTTCCATTAAAGTGATCATTGGATGTTAGGAAAGCTTGTGGACAGAACAGTGAATTAGTCAGTTTACAATGAAGAGGTGGATCAGGTCAGTAACTGGGTGCTGGAAGATGGAATCCATTGAATGTTGCTGTATATAAATGTGGTAGAAGAGAATAAAGGCCAGGAAGAAATGTGTGGGTGAAAAAGACGGGATAATCGGTTGAGTGTGAATGAGAGTGAGCATGACTCACTGTCGTCAGTCAGATGTTTGTTCTGTCAAGGCTTCAGAGATCATTGATCATCCAAGTCGGATGAATATGTCTATATTCGAGGAGAAAGCAGAAGAGAACTGGAAGATGAATTAACCTTGAGTTGAGGAGGCAGCAGTGACAATCAGGGCTTATCAGGACATTATGAGAGGAAGGAGTGAGAGACCAAGAAAAGACGATAGAAATCAGAATGAAAAGTAGAATCAAAAGGCAGGAATAAAAGAAGACATACAGAGATCACGAGTCCCATTCACTGGGAGAAGCCTCTTTTATGGCTTTAAGTCATAACTCGAAGACGGGGGGGAACATGGGTTCAAAACATCTCTTGAGAAATTCACTTGCTGCCGTCAGACCACAGGTGTGAGGTGGTTTGAGGTGAGGAACATCTGAACAGTGTGAAATGAAGGCACAGATAAATCTTTTTAAATGTGATGCTACTCAGCCCTTTCTCAAGTGATTACAAATGCATCCCGTGCTGTGTTTGAGTGTGATGCAGGACGGTTGCAGAAAGCTGTGGATAGTTGCTGTCTGTAAACCCACAGCAGAGGCAGGACAAGAGCCGGCAAGACTATTCATTAGAGGTGACCGGTGGAGGCGGCTGGTCGATGTGACGCCATTAAAGCTGCACGGGGCTGATGTGACAGGGAAGATGAGGGATTATACAGTTCTCTGAGTCGAGAGTCCATGTTGGATGTGGTGCCAACAGGTCAGGTGGAGGACGAGAGGCTTTAGTTCTCAGGAGGTTGAGGAGGTGGAGACGGAGAGGTGGTGCTCAGATGTTGTGGAACTTGACCCCGAGAGAATCTGAAGTCTTTGCTTTAAGCTGGGACGCACGTCCAGACCTTGTTTCACTTTCCGACCCTTTATCACCTGAACTTCTTCACCTTGGACTAAAAGATGCATTAGGTTTTAAAAACTTTGGAAAAAACTGCTTTAAGGAAAAGTTCTTCGAGGAAGGATATGAAGTCAACTCACTTTCAAGGACACATACAAAATATGGAAACAAAAGGTGAAGCACGTCGAGTTCCCAGGTACGTGAGGTCAAGCTGGAGTGAATAAATGTGCAGTAAGTCAAACAAACCTGTTGGGACTACGACAGGAAGCCGACTTACAGGAAGCCACAGAAACACTGATCCTGAGGCAGCTGACGGGTGGAAAGTGGCAGACATATGAACTCTGGGAGGTAACAAGTGAACGAGGGGCAGATGTGCAGGGAGGAGCAAAGAGTCAGAAAACATCTGGGTAGTTTCATTATTAAGGTTCATATGTTTCAGGCCTTTTTAAAGAAACCCTCCACATACCGTGGCTCCAGCTCAGTAAATGATTCTGCATCAGGAGCAGAAGAACCTCATTGTCGTGAATTCGCCCCAAAGGTTTTTAACTCACGACTTGAGGAATCGCTCTGCGTGGGTGAGACGGATGTGAGATAAATAAAAAATAAAGCAGAGGTGATGTGATTATCTGAGCAGCAGCTCGCAGGTAAAAAAAAATGCTATTATCAGAGCGAACAGTGAAATGAAGCCGGCGGTATCTCCTCATTTCTTTTACCTGCTCCTTTCAGGTGCATGTGAGGGCTCCGGCTTCGTCAGGCGTCCCGCGGCACTTCGTCAAAGTAACGGCAAGTCGACAGCATATTGGAAAGATGAAATGAATCCACCATGAGGAGTCTCTCATGGAGTGTGGGAGATTTATTCTTACTTGAAGTTACTGGGTTCTGAGTTTTGTTCTGGACTCTCCCGTCTTTTCGTGCCTCTTTGTTTTCTGTCTCTCTGTCGTGGCTCTTTGTTTCTCTGTGGTAATTACGAGTCTCTCTGTTGTTCTGAGTTGTCACTTTGAGGAGCTGTGTCATAAACAAACAACTATTTTTCCATCCCTGTGTCACGGTATTGTGTTTCTGGTCATTTTGCATCATTGTGTTGTTGTTTGTGTCCTCGCTGTTGTTCTTTGTCCCTCTTTGTCGTCTCAGTGTGAGTGTTTCTGGTCTTGTTTGACCTCTGCTCTTCTTTTAAATGTCTAACTGTTTTTTTTGCATCTCATTTTGTGGCTATTTTTGCATTCTTATTTCACTGCCTTGTGTGTGTCTGTTGTTGTTTTGCCTCGTTTGATAGTCACTTTGTCTCTCTGTGATTGTTCTGTGTCTATTTTAATTCATTTGTTGCCTTTAGGGGATTATTTTGCATTACTTTGTGGTTGTTAAGTAGCTTTTTCTGGCACTTTGTGGTCAAATTGCTTCTATTCGTAATATATTTATCTTTGTTGTCATTTTTTTGTCTTTTTATAGTTGTTTTGCATTTCCTTTTGGTTGTTATTTGTGTCTTTGTGGTCGTTAGGTTATAATATGTGACCACTTAGGTCCCTGCTCCTGCGGACTCAGTTAACCCATTCAATAATCCATCCATGAACAAATTAAAGAAACTCACTGCTTGTACAGTCTATAATTACATGGAAGTGATTCATCGTGATTCATTCAGCCGCACTAAGATTATGCAACATGTCTGACTGGATGTGTCTTGTTCTTCAGAGAGGACACAGTCAGGGGGACAGAGATGGACGGAAGCAGGAAGAATTAGATTCAGTGTCAGGGAGGCGGGGCCACTGTCACACGGAGATAACAATGACAAGCGTCCTTTGCTTTGAGTCGTCTTAAGATTCCCCAGATGCTACATTGATCGTCTTTTTATGTCCCTGTACACTCGATAAAGTGACCAGCTGTTGCCAAGGAAGCTTATTAACTCACGTCTGATGTGTGTGGACGTTATGAGGAGGATATTTGGATGTCGTTGTATCAAACAGTATGTGATGATTGAGAAAAAAAAATGACAGAAATCCTTAGCCTCAGCTTTTCTGGTGACCACAATGAAAAACAATAGATAAGTAAAGATTTAAACAAGGAAAAACCTAAAAGACAACTATTAGAATTCTATTATAAATGGATTTCTACTTCACAAGTTAACTGTATTCTGTAACACACGTCTCCTCTGTCGTCTTTCACAGGAGAAACTTTTGGGTGAAGTTTCTCAACAACTTTGGGATGAATTAGCATGAAAGTTTGCAGAGATGGTAGTTGTAATTTTGGTGACAGACAAACAATTGGCAGCAAGAATTACATTCTGAGCCCGACTGTTCCCTGCTCTTCACTCAAGCTGCACCAAATCGCACACACTCATAAATATCAGTCTCCTTAATGTGCCAGATTATTTTTTTAAATCAAGGTCCATGAATTATTTCTTGGGAAAAACTTTTCTGGTGGTGACAAAAGAGGAACAAATATATCCTAGATATACGAGATTTTATAAGTGTTCTCTTGGCCTGTGTCTCATCCTTCAATTGTTCAGTCGTTTTCTTTTCATAATTCAGCTGACAAACCAACTAACTGGGGTGAAAACATAGGAAAGTAATTAACAATGTCCCTTGTTGAGATAAGATAAAGAGGGTTTCATGTTTACACTTAAACTTTCAGCTTTTCAAGAGTTGAAGTAGTGAAACAAATCCAGGTTTCGTTTTCCTCTGCTCTCATTATAACTGAAGCGCCTCCCCTTAACATTAAGTAAAGTGTTTGACTAAGTTCCCGAGGCCCCTTCACATGAAACCGTCTGCTCTGGTGAAGCAGCAGACAGTCCTGAGGACACGCAGCCCAGGGGCAAACGAGGGAGTGTCTAACTGTCTGTGATTCCAATTGAGCTGACATCAGTTTCCAATCGAATGACTGTCAAACTGCCTTTGTGACGGCTCGCGAGCGTCCGTGAGACACCGGAGCCGCCCGTCAAGATCACACAGCAGAGCGAACTCAAAGTCAAGTCTCGGCCTGAGCTTGTTCCTTATTAGTTTGAGTAGCGTCACGCTGACTGTGCTGTCAGGGTCAGACTATGATTCTTGATAGATGTTGCAAATCAGGACAGGAGATTGACAAGAACTGTAACATGGCCTAACATGTTGGTCGAGACATTCGTGGTCCCCAGAGGATGAATATCATAAAGACCCTTTCCTCTAACACCATTGTAAAATCCAAATCTTTGGTTTTTACTGGAATATTCTGACGGACGTTGGAAATAAAACCACTTCACCTCCAAATACCAGCTTTTTTCACTTTAGGTCCAAATACGTGTGGCTGTAGGGGGCGCTGTTTTTCAGTTGAAGCTTCGTAGTGTTGCTTTAAACTGGTTTTCAAACTGGCAGACTGAGCCCGGCTGGTTTTAATTCTGGCTACACTGGGATGCCATTAAGTACCTGATGGTGCATTCAGAGAGTATCCAGACCCGTTCTCTCTCTCACTCTTTGTGCCTTATGCTGAAGTCGTTAAGTTCATTTTTCCCCTCATCACTGCATGCATAATGGAGCCGAGCCAGAGTCACCATCAGGTTTTTGTTCACCTCCCTCACCGTGGCCCTTAATTGTTCCCCGGTGCTCGGTTTGGCCGGGTGGCCGGTTCCAGGAGGAGTCCTGGTTGTTCCAAACTTCTTCCATTTAAGAATTATCGAGGCCGAGTTTCTCATGGGAACCTTAAACCCAGCAGTATGTTTTATTTTAGCTTTGCTTTGCACTGAGCTATGCAGGAAGCTCCTTCTGTATAAAGCTGTGTGTGTGTATGTGTGTGTGTGTGTGTGTGTTTGTGTTGAGTGTGTGTGTGTGTGTCTTTACAAATCATGTCCAATCCATTCCCTTTACTGCAGGTGGAGCTCAATCAAGGCGTCGAAACAAGACAATGTCCAAAGAGTCTTAAATAAGGATCATATGCAAATGTGGAGTTTGAAACACACAACATGAAAATACAAAGTGTTAGATTTTGTATCCGTTTGACCTTTTCAATGTTATATTGATTTACTCCTCTGACTCCATACACTGTCTAATAGTTGCATAGTTATAATAGAAAAAGAAAATACCTTGACATCTACAAAATGCATTTACATTTTCAACTTTGAAAAAGATGAGCAAAAATATTAATTTTCCATTTGGGATTTCATGTTTTTTGTGTATCTTTGGTCCAATATGTTGATTTAATATGTCAAGTTGAACAAAATAATAATTGTCTTGTTATATAGACAATTTTGTTTATTGTGTAAATAAAGGCAAATTCAAACACATGTCACAATAAACCCAGACTCTTGTAGACAGGTGTGTGCATTTACAAATAAATTGATTTGGATTTCAATCCAGGTGGAGAAACATGTCAAATATAATGTTTGCCTTCACAATGGGAGTGAATACCAATATAACTGTGATATTTGTTATATATTTAACTTGAATAAATGCATTTTTTTCTTTGCTATGTGGGGAATTGAATGAATTTAAATATATTTGGCACAGGAACTAAACACAACAAAATGTGCAAGAGGTCTGAAACTTTCTTAATTTAATGTATAAAACAAAAGAAGCCTGCGTTTGGGAGAAGGAAATTATGGGCTCCGATATTTTCTCGGCCACTACTTCTCGACCTCAGAGGAAAAACTCATGAGGTCAAGAGAGTTTGTGTAAAAACACTTCAAATAGATTTCTGTTTGTTATTCTACCACACAAGATCGGGCTCAGATGCTGAATGCAAATAAAAACAACCTAATTAAATGCTGGACTGTAGTGGAGCTGTAGAAAAACAAAGATCACACACACAACCACAACAACGCCGAGAGGTCATTGGATATTTTCTTTTAAAACCTCACACTTCCAGGACTTTTGCTGCTGAAACAAACAAAACCTCTCATGTTGGAAATCAAGCAACAAATGAACAGATGTAGGAACCAGCACAACAGACTGGAAACAATAAGCTGCAGAAGCTTCTTTGATTAAAAGAACAAATAAACAAGTAACAGACAAAGAGTGAAATAATGAGCTTTTTATAGCGAAGGGCAATCTGGTGCTTTTTCTTTTTATTGCTCACTGATAAAAGCTGAAATTCATTAAGGTTTTTATGTTTGATAATTCATCAGTGGAATGAGGTATTGTTTTGTATTTGTATTTTCGAATTTCGTCTTTTTTAATAAAGCATCAAGACGCTCCAAAGACAGTTTTACAGTTTCCTAATATTTACAGATACTAGAACATAAATTGTGGTTGGCATCAATTGTTGGGAAGCAACACACAACATGGGACGATTTCAGTGAACAATCATATTCTTCATCATACAGGATATTACACTGAAGCTTTAGTCTTGACTGAGGAGTTCTTGCAATTTCTGACAAATTCTCCACAAATTTAATGATGTTTCATTGGTGCAAGTCACGGCTGCGTAAAGCTACACTATCAGTACGTTGTATATAAACTGTATAATTACAAAATGAATGACACACAGTGTTACAGCACATTAACTTTAACATGCCAGCAACATACTACATAAACAGTCCCTGTCTAATGAGATGATAATTAATCCTCCAGGAGCCTTTTCTGGAAAAACCTTCTTCTTTTACACTTTATAATTTACAATTTCACAGGAACACTTTCACCTGTTTGATTAAGTGTCTAATTATGACATGTCATCTATTCAGATTTGAAACCCATATGGAGAGTAACTCATTAAAAGCTGTGAAGATGTCGATGTGTTATATCTTTTAATATATCGCATCTGTTATTTATTCCTCGTCTTTTCCTGTATACCTTTGATTTTTCTATCTTTGCCGCCCGAACAAACAGATGATCCCACATGACTGACACTTAATGTGTTGGAACTGGGACTCTAATGCTCCGGGGGTAAAATGGCAGCAGCTTAACTGATGAAAACAATGTCCTTCTTAAGCTTTTACTGTAATAAAAACATGGAGTGGGCCCTAAATCACTGGGGTCATTTTGTACCTGCAGAACTAATGAATGCCAACACACACACACACACAGATAATTTATGAATCCTCTGTTAATCTCTATTTTATGACAGTGTTGCGTAATTAAGGGTAATAATATTGACAAAAGTGCATTAACACCTGTGATGTTTGGTGATTTGCTCTTTCATCCGATCTTCTATTAATCAGGATTTCGGGGTGAAACAGGAAACCAAGCCTGCTGCCTGTCATCTTCTAGCTCCTTGATGGAGAGCTGCTTCCAGGCCAGCAGGGACACGTCATGTCCCTGGGTCCACGTTGGGTTTCCTCCATGTCAGCTAGAAGACCTCGGGGATCCTTTACATAATGCAGAGGAGCTGCATTTTCTCTCCAAACTCCTGCCGGGTCATTGAACTAATTTATGAGTCAACTAAGCGTCCATGCAGATGAGCCTCATTTCCCTCAAATCTGATTTGCTTTGTGCCGTTATTGAAAGGGGGAAAGGGGTAGACGTACAGCAAAAGGTTTCATCAAAGACTGAACAGCCGATGATCTGTTATATGTTATAAAATTATCACAGGCACTGAACCCACTCACATGATCTGCATGTCTCCTGAGGCTGGGATACATGAACCACTGTGAGGGCAGACGGAAGCAGTGTGACTGGGTCCTTCACGCCCACACATACACATCAGTCCTCTGAATATGTGTGTGATCTTTTTATCAAAGATATCTATTAATTAATTATTCTCTGAGTAAATTGTGAAAATGTATAGATCAGATCCAGATTTATTGTGTTGATTGGTACATGTCCTTTATTAACAGTGTGTATTTCACGTGTTGTGGCTGACATGTGGAATATGTGAACATCATGTTTTCCTCTATTCTCCATTTAACTAGTTCGCCTTTTTTTCTCCAAGTTGTTGAGGATGTGGTTTGAATGAACTTTGTTGGAACTGTCAGCGGTTGAAGCAGACCTGGGGTTTGGTGCCTCTGCTTAGCGTGCTCACCTTGAAACTTCCAATCTGGTTCCTGTGGATTAGAGAACAGTTTGAAAAGTCTAAGGTTAAGAGACTGTCACGGGGACTTTGAAAAAGTCTCCAGACCTAAGAATCTTCCTCTCAGTATGAACCTGAGCAGACGTCAGTATTCCCCCAGAAAAACACTGTCTGAGCCCTTTTCCCAGTCCACACACACACACACACACGCACACACACACACTGTCAACTGGATTAACAAACTCCCTCGGCCCTTACTTTATCTCCTCAAGTCACATCTCCTCCGTGACCAGGACAAAATCTACATTTATTTCTGTCCTGACTCTGAGGCTGTGCCATCAGGAGGAGTCTTCTCTCAGGAAACCAAGACCAGTGAATATCTGATATTCAGGTGAAATAATGGGATTAAATCCACTGCTGCTCGTTAGGCTGATACTCAATCCAGATATCCTTCAAACGACGTGTGCATGTTTACCAACTACTATCTCTGCAGATGAATCTCCTCAAACACACAATCCAAAGGTAAAGAAGTTGTATTTTTCCAGTCTGAGGTCCTACACTTTACATGTGGACTCCTTTAAAGCAGGGTTACTGTGGACTTGCATCATCAGTCGATGCACTTGCTACGCTAGCTTCCTTACAACACACTGTGTCTCCTCTCACCGACTCACAAACTGGAAACACTACACAGTTTCCCACCAAAGAAATGTGGGCTTCAGTCGGAGGCAGGATCACAAATGAACGTACACACCGGAGACTCAGGTGGAAACACTGCTCGTTCATTTTGAATGACGTCACCGCTTTGCCGAACTCTTCCTGTGCTTCGTGTGGGAGGAGAAGTTGAGGTAAACCTTTAAAGCGGAAGTACAGGCACCAGCCAATCAAATCTGGTTAAATATAATAAATCAAATCCAGGATTATGCTGAAATTACTGTACGGATTACAACAACATTTGGAGGAAGGATGTTGTGAAAGGGCCTTTTTCAACATTTATTAATCGACCTGAATCCTGAATATCATGTCAGCGAAATAGCCACAAGACAGGTCTGCTGTGCCGGGGGTAAAAGCTGTCCACTGTCACACAGGAGCTTCTCTGCAGCGGATCAAAGGTTCTATCTCCTCGGACTGAAGCATCTGCACTGATCTGTATCCACACTGTGAAACAAAGCCTTATTGTTGCTGTTCAGAGGACCTGAGCTTTGCAGCTTTGCAGCTCACAGGCAGCAGAAATATCACAAGCTGCAAACAACACAACTGATTCTTTTATGAAAAAAATGCAGACAACAAGACTTTGTTTTTTTAGTTTTCTCTCTTTATGTTTTTCCACGCTTCTTTGCCACTTTCTTCTTTTTCTCCTCAGACACAACTGATGCAACGGCAAATAAAATAACTTTGGAGCAAACAGAAATATTTATTTTAGAATCATGTGCTGTCGCCTCAAAGTCTGTTCTTTGTGGATATAACTTACAAACCTGTGTGGGTATGTTGATATGACACGGTCATTAAGTACAATTATTTGTATTTGGTGGAAATTAGCTGGATTTTAATGGTATTCTGTTGCCGGAGCCTCTGGCTGTAAAAAAAAAGGCCTTCGGGCCATTTTTGCAATTGAACACTGATGAATAATACAAATAAAGATGAATAATTAACTCATGTTTCATTTTCTAATCTGAAAACACAAACAAACACTAAAAGATAGAGCCGGGTGGAGATCTGCACAAGCAGATGCATAACGGGGGGGGTGTATCGGCCATCACATTTAACTTCCTGCTCCGACTTATTAACCCAGAAGGTATCTGTGGAATATCAAATAGATGCTAGCTGTATAAAATATCATTTGGAATTCCTAGTGTAAGTAATTAGCCTTTAACCCTTGAAACATTAACACTTCTGTGAAGGAACAGTGAGGAACACTTTTACCTTAAACTAAAATGTCTCAAGTTTTCTGCATAAAACTTATCTCCAGTTGGTTCAAAGCAGAGATATTACCTTGTCCCCTTACATTTATCAAATTCACTTTAAAGTGTGTCTGATTGTGTTTTAATCCTTTCACAGACAGATTTAATCACTGACCTCCTCACAGTCACAGATCAGCGTCTTCAGCCGAACTCTCGGCTCCTCGCTGCTGGACACAGACTCTGAATCAGCCTCTCTGTAGATTTGAGGCTAATTAATCGATCTGTTATTTTTGTAGAACTTGTTGTTACTGGCAATATTACATTTCTTTTTTAATCTGTTGTCGTATCAACAGGAAGGACGTAAGGTAAATTCGAAGGATGACAGAAAATAATAGTAGGAAGAAGGTTTATTTTCACCCATATTTGCTTCAGAGCTAAATTGCAATTTTTATTACTGTAACCATGGCAACAAAGGTCCTCTAACCTCGGGGAAGTATTTCAATCCAATATTTGTTTCCTTCAAATCTCAAAACCATCTGTGAATATCACACAGTTACGTTCTTCAACAAATATTCTGTGAGAAAAGAAAATGTCTGTGCACTAACCTCCTTCTTCCCCACCTGCCTCAGCCGTGTGTTCTCCATCTCCTCACCTCAACCATCCCCCCCTCCCCCCACACAATATCAACTGGCCTTTATGTTTCCATGGTAACAGGCGGCGGCGGCGCTAATATGAGGGCAGAGTCATTGATTTGATTTACTTGCAGATTAATATAGACGTAGAATTAACTCCACAGGGGGATGTGATGTGGAGATCGGACGACCGAGGCGGAGCTCACTTAACTTCCTGGATGTCAACAAGATGTCAAATATTGGCTCGATCGATATGAATTCAATCATTGAAGAGCTTCTTTTCAATATTTGAAAAGTCCATGTGCACTTGAGGAACCGTGGTTTTATGTTCATCGTCAAACTTCCTTCTGCAATTCGTCAAGAGTTGTCTCTTATTTTAGCTCCTACGTCAGTTAGCATGCTAATCATGAACACTGAACAAAAGATAGATAGATAGATAGATAGATAGATAGATAGATAGATAGATAGATAGATAGATAGATAGATAGATAGATAGATAGATAGATAGATAGATAGATAGATAGATAGATAGATAGATAGATAGATAGATAGATAGATAGATAGATAGATAGATAGATAGATAGATAGATAGAATAGGCTACATATGAGTTGATCCCTTGACATTTAATTTCCCTTTACTCTGGCCATACCTATTATGGCCTTTAGAGGGCACTGCAATTCATCTGTTGGTCGTAATAAGCTCTTCTCACTGGTCAGAAAACACGAATCTGAATATCTATGGACATATGTCGGTGAACCTTAAGGAAACAAATTGCATTCAGTGTTTTCTTAAAGCACTTTCTGATGATATGAATTGTGTTGCCCACGTGACCCTCCTCAAATCCAACTTCAAAGAACAACAATCCTTAAACTTCAGCTTTAAATTACCATAGAAATAACAAATCATCGCTGAAAATCTCCTGCAGCTTCTTCGCCTGACGGTCCTGAGAGCATGAAGTGAATGTGAGAGTGATTCTGCCCGTGGTCGCAGCCCGACCGTGCCTGAGAGGCGGCGTCTTCAAAAGGAGATCAGCAGCTGAAGTTTGGGTAATTAGACAGAGGAGCTATCTGCAGCCAGCATCATCACAGAGGCCGGGCTGGGTTTCTCATCTTCTCACTCCTTCTCCTCTCGCTAACGCATTTCAAAGGGACATTAAAGGAGGATTAAAAGTTAAAGTCGCGCCTTGAAGGGGAATGCGTTTCAGATTCATGTGTTTCTCTTCCTGCGGCCGACGATGGCTCCGTTCACTCCTGAGCTGTGACCTCGGAGAGTCAGAGACGAGAGAGGATCTACTGCTGTGAGTGGGCCGCTCTCGTTTCACTGCTACAGTACGAATGCAGCTTAAAAAAGGTCATGAATTTGACTCGGGATGGTTTGTGTTTTCTTTTTGGATGGATATAAAAGTTGAATAAATACACTAAGTAAATTTTCTATTCAGAATCTGCTGGGAGAGCTTCTGCTTCTTATTATTCGCAGGCGTGAAAGCACCAGAGTTTTGGTTTTTGAAGTTTCTCTGCTTTGCTGGAATTATTTTGTGCTTATTTGAACAGCACTGAAATGCCAATGCTGGGCAGACCCTCAAAAAGGCTTCTGTTTCCATCAGTGAAGTGCACTCGATACCACATTCTGCAGTTAATTTCCCCAAGGAAGCGATTCTCTTCCCGTCTCTCTTCCTCTCGAACACACGGATCCAGAAGCACACGCATGCACACGCTCTCTACATGCCTCCATGCGTGCCCACGTGCTTTATTTGTCTTTGCGCTGAGCAAACACCCCGCTGAGTCTCGCTTGCTTCTTGTGTCATGATGATGAAAGGCACCTGCTGTTCTCAGCAGAAACGCTTCTCCACCCCATGCTACCGACATCCCGCCTGCATTATTCACAAGTCGAGTGGTAGTTCAGTCACTTCTGCCACTCTCAACTTTTCTGACGTGGGCAGGAGAGAAACTGTGGGACCGGCGGCTGGATCCGGCCCCTGCAAAGAGAAAAATAGGTCAATATTGTCTTGTATGACTTTCTAGTGACTGCGTTCATCTTGTACAATTTACCGATTATCCTTTCCCGTCCGTCTTAGATAACCCGGCTTCAGGCTGTATGGAAAGTGTTTCCAGTAACGTTCTCAGGTGCCTTGAAACCTAAATATTCTGTTGTGTTTTTTTGCCACATTTAGAAAAAAAGTACGTCAGAACAGGCATCTCAATGAAGCTTGATGATATTTCCAACCTGCTGAGATCATGTTAACGAAAATAAAAAAATCCAAGGGCTCTAAATTTTATATTGAAGTGTGCATTTCCTCTCTAGGCACATTTTTCCATTTCATTATTAGAATGTAATTGGGCCAAAGTGTCACTTGTGTTTATTTGTTTGACTGTGACTGGGAGCAATCGCACAAATACGCCGTGTAGTTCGTCTTACCCTCCTCGTCTTACGCTCCAGTTCCGGTTAAAATACCAGTTCAAAAGTCAGACTGGAGAAAAATCACTTTTGATGTCAGAGTCTCATCTTTTTAAACTCACTCTCCACAAAGCTGCACTCGAGGTGCAGTGGAGCGCAGATTGAAACAGACTCTTTTGTCTCACGCTGTGAAGCCGAGTGACAGAACCAGAGCCGCAGCAGACCGGAGCAAAAAGAAATATTTTAGAGCTAATGTTCGGTGATGTTCCTCTTCAACATTTAAATCAGGCGTCAAGGACTGAAGTGAGGTTCATCTGTCCTTCTGTCACCGGGGAGTCGAGCGGCTTTCTATGCTAATATTAGACATCTCTCTCTCTCTCTCTCTCTCTCTCTCTCTCTCTCTCCTCTCTCTCTCTCTCTCTCTCTCTCTCTCCTGCCTTTTCTCCATGTGCGGTTACACAGTGGGCTTTGTGCGTCACTGCTACACACGTGTCCACTTTGAAACACTCTCAGACAAAACATTCATTAGAACCACTCAACGTTTTTTGTAGGAATAATGG
The DNA here is from genome assembly GCA_038501795.1 of Pseudopleuronectes americanus. Classification (NCBI taxonomy): domain Eukaryota; kingdom Metazoa; phylum Chordata; class Actinopteri; order Pleuronectiformes; family Pleuronectidae; genus Pseudopleuronectes; species Pseudopleuronectes americanus. The sequence goes on along the minus strand of CM076736.1, from coordinate 1,649,406 downwards.
TTTTCTACCTTGAAATCTCGTTTTTTTCACTATGAAAGAGCCTAACTTGCGAGTGGAAAGAATTCAAACAGCGTCTTACAAGGTTCCTGTGGATGAATGTGTTGAATAAAAGCTGAGTGTTTTTTGATTTGTACTCAAGGCCTTGATTTGACATACCAGCGCCAGCGATGCATTCAGCCTAATGGGCTTTTCTGTCGTTTTTGATGAGACTGCCAGCAGGACACAGAAGGACTCGCACCTACACCTTCAATCACGGCTTCGCTTTCTCCTCACAAAGAAAACGTCTCATTTGAATCTATGCAAAATGGCCAAAAAGGGAACGCACCAGTAGACATAGTTTGCCACTGGTGAAAAAAAGCAGCTGTGGAGATGAGCGAGCAGCCAAAGTGTCATTCTGCTCCGTGAGGTTCGCTTCAGGGGGAACCGGCGACAAAAAAGATTTCATTGCCAACACAGTGAAGAATCCAACTGTGTGATTTGCATATTTGATAGAAAAGGTGTTCAGTCGGTGTGAAGGAGACACATTTGTGCCCCTGATTAAAGTGATATCCTGCCAAGAAATCTCTCAAACTCGCCCCCTCGCCGGTTTGAAACAGGGATTTGAAAAGTTTTTCTTGTTCAAATTGACTTTTGCGCAGTTTTAAACATTTGCAAAATGTGCAAAGAGACAAAAGAATTGAAAAAAATAACTCTTCTTCGCAGTTGATATGCCCATAAACCCGTCAATACTCAGTTTACTTTGAAATAAAACCCAAAATATTACGTTTTCGTGGACCAGACAAAAGTTTGTTCTCAAAAATACTTTAGTCAGTAGACTAGGTAGTGGAACTATCCTTGGGGCAAGTAAAGAGAAAAAGGTGAGGTTATATTAGGTGTCTAGGTGTCTATTGCCGATTTTGGTTTGTGTGTCGGCCTTCGGTAAGAATCCCAGCAGCCAGGAGGCAGAAGAAGTTGTAGATGGTATTGGAGTTGATTCTCAGCTCAGTTCAGATCGGAGGCCAGTTCTCTCGACTCTTCTGTTGTGCTCGAATCCCTTTGTGTAGAAATCCACATATGCAGCGTGGGCGTTATTAAGCCGAACACATGGTTCCGTTGCTTGGAGTTTGGCGGAGGGAGCAAGCTATGACCCAGTAAAACACACACACACACATCCATCATGACCGGAACTGACAAAAGGAGACAAAAGCACCTGAATTCTCCTGGAACACCTCCGTTTAGTCAGGATGTTGAAATGCCAAGTTTCACAGCATGTAGGCGCAGGTGAACTTTCTCAGTGTTTATGAACAGAGGAGCAGGTGGAGGAGGACGTGGGACATTTTTGTGACATTAACTAAAAGCTGGAATTTGTTATTTTATAATTGTTCTTACCAATAAGTTATAATTATGTAAATATGTGTGTTAGCAGTAGAAACTGGAAACTCTGCTGTGAAATTGACAGATGCGACTGGTTGACATTATCACCGCTGTCTGACCTCATCACTTCAATATGGACTAAATATTATTCCTCAAATGAGACCAGGATTTTTTATGAAAATGAATCAGAAATTGTAGGTGTTCAATATATGCTACAAATTAGCATTGATGCACCGTGTTCAAATATTGTTGTATGTATAACGACCAAGCTGAATAAGGACATAACATTTATTTTGAAAATATGGATAAACAGTAAGTAGTACAGTTTTACTCGCTTTATAAACAGTAAAACTAAGAACACATATTTTTGTAATATTAGCTTACGTTAACAAACTGTAGCTAGATTTAGCTTTTCTGACTTTTTTGGGATCTTTTATTCCATATTTACCAAATATCTTCAAATCGAAGTCTGTAGCAAACATTTGCCAAAATGAACTTATGATTTACTTACGAGTACAATATGTTTTCTTTAAAATCCATTTGTCTCACTTTAAAACGAGGCTCAGGTTAAATGTATTAACAAAATCACCCGGGAGTATTTACTCATCGTGCACTTCCCTTTCTCAAAGTACCTTATATATACAGTAAGTCATAGTATTTTCAGTACATGATATAATGGTTATTTCTGAACTCTTCCCCTCAGACTTCCCCTCCTATCAGACAGAGTTGTTTCCAGACCCCTGCAGACGTTTATCTCGCCTCTATCTGCTTTAACGCTGCTGTCGATTCCTTCTCGGACCAAATCAATGAGTTTCAACACAAAGCTCGACTATCTCTCAGCTGACTAGTTACCTGAAATGTTGGAAAGGCGGCTGGAGAAATTTTTTCCTCTATTTGTGTTTTCCTCTCAGGGGTAGAGTTGAGAAAAGTAGTTTGGTGAGACTGTATTAAAAGTGGAACTTTCTCAATGGTCTCATCCATATGTGGCAGTGTCTCATTTGTTCCCGTCTCTTACAGAGGAATCACGCTGCTAAAGTGACTCTCAGTGGCGCCTTGTTGCACTTCCCCATCCGACTTGCAGGGAAACGAGCAGCGTTATTGCCGGGGCCCGGATCCTCCAGAGGCATGCTAATGGATCTGTTTGGCAGCTTGCCTCTGGAGGCAGGAGGGACGGACTTGTTTCACTTGATGTCAGTGTGGGGGATCGGGAGGAGAGGAGAGAATTACAGGTTGGCATTGCCTCAATTGGCAAGAAGGGGAGCAAGGAGAAGGAAGAAAATAAAAAGACACCGTGCAATGTTTCACTCGCTGGACAGAGAGCTGAGCACCGATTATTTTGGGGGATTGTTTCAGTTCAATTACTTTGGGCCCGGTTTAAGGTTACACCGCTGTACGCTCAGACCAGTGGAGAACTTTCCCCCCCCTTGACGGGAAACCCATGAAGGATTCAGATGTCACGTCTCCATCTGCTGCAGGTGAGCGGGGGGAGCGTATCCTTCCACAGCTTCCAAGCTAAATATGTAAACATCCCTGATTTGTACAGTAATTAAAACATGGGGCGCAAATTGCTCCCACATATGTTGCCGGCTTGTCGCTGGCACCACGTGGTTTCTTCTCTGGAGCAAACAGCTGTGAGGGCTCATTACCAGCATCGGCCCTGAAAACGCTGTGCCAGGATTTTGACCTTGCTGCCCCGAAGTCACCTTGCTGCCCGGTCACCAGAGTGTTGACTTCTTCTTTGTGCAGCCACTCGTCTCTTCTGTCTTAATTTCAATGATGTCAAACGCACCGAATTTGCATCGCCCCCCAGATTATAATGTCCTTAATGAGCCAAGACTAATGCCCGTTCAGACGACTGTCGCTGGGCACCAGGGGATAACGTCGGCCCAGTGGTGAGAGCTGCACGACTGTGACTGGCCGTGATGGGAATATAAATACATCACCTATCCGTCTTTTCTTACAGAAGTGGCAGTTTAAATTTTGTGACATACAGTTTCATTTTAAGTGCACCTTCTGGAAGTGCGTCTGTGTCTTTTCCAAGTACCTCTCTGAATGCTACAAGCCTGTAATGACATTATAGTCTGTGACAATACCGATAGTGCTCCAGCAGCCCTCCCTCTCTTTGGCGTCGCCCAGGGCTGCGAGCACAAGACGGGGGAGTGAGCTGAGCGCTGATGCTCGGCAGCCGCCTGCAGCTCCACCATCTATCTGCTCAACTTAGGCGACTTCCACTTCTCAGGCTGACACTTTCTGCTCCGATGGGAAATTCAGGGACATAAAAAACTCTTGTACATTTAAAATATTACCACCCGAAAGGCTGCATTCTGCTGCAAAGGGCTGATATTCTTCTTAGGAGCATAGCGACATGATGAATGCTCGAGCGTTGCAATATCTGTTGGTACACAAGTGAACACAATTGCTTTCTGGGCCCCTCTCGGACAGGTTTAACGCAATTTTATGCAAACTCCCGAGCGACGCCGCAGCGAATCATCAAAACCAGAAGTGTCCTTCTCAATGGTTTCAACGATCAGTCCCGACTCTTGACTGTCAACGTGCCCCAAAAAAAAGAAGCCAAGTTCATTACTAACAGCTGCCACAGCCTGAAGAAAACCAGGCGGTGATATCAGAGAAGAAGCCGAGATAAGAGAGGAGGATTACCAGCCTGTCGGCGAGCGCAGGAGAAATCAGACGGCCCAGTGAAGCTGTCTGTGGCATCAAAGGTCATCCTTATTAACGACTATTATGAAAGAGGGTGGAGATACTGCCTGATAAGTGGATTACTGGGAAATATAGTCCGGGAATAGCAGCAGGGAGCAGGAAGGAGCGGAGGTGGGGTGGGGTTAGTTTGGTGGCAATTTCCATCTCAGGTGCACGTGACACCTCCGTTCAAGAGGAGCCCCGGCGGTTCTCCTAAGTATATTTGTCACTGTTGATTAGGAATCACCGGGATATAGAGGCCGGGTTTATGACTGCCAATACCGACTGATTAAGGTGCTTCATCACTGTTTACTTAGAATCCAATTCATCATCGACCTGCAGCAGGAAAGTCAGCAAAATTGTCCACTTACACGGAAAGTGCTGCATCAGAGGGAAGTTTAATGGCTGCGCTAATGCCTGCAGCCAGAAAACGGCTCTATCATCACGCATTGATTTAGATGTGCTAAATATAGAGAGCTACAGTGTAGCATGAGCAAAGTAGCTTGAACCAGCGGCTGACACCTCAGCACCAGTAGCTGAACTGGCAGAGGATACAGTATCCCCTTTGTGGGCTCCAAAAATATTCATCTCGTCATTTGCAGGATTTCTATCAAAAAAAAATACAAAATAGACGTGACAGCAGAACGCTTGAAAGATGCAGAAAGACGACCGGAGGAGGATGGCATGGCGGCTTTACAGAGATTATCTGAGCTGTGAAAAGTGATGGAGAATCTTCTGCTCCCTCCTCTTCCTCCTCTTGCTCCTCTTCCTCCGCGGTGCTGTGCTGTGCTGCTGCTGCAAATTGGGGAACCTCTTTAATGGGATGCAGAGCAGTGACAAATGGCTTCTTTTACAGTACATAGGCTCATCCCTCTGACTTTGCCTCTGCCCTTGACATTTACTGGCGGAGACCGATGTTCACTGCAGTTTGACTTATAGTGGCAGGGTGTTAAAATACCTAGGACATTCCTTCTCTCTCCCCAGAAGTCTATAGCTAAACATCTTGATCGGGAGCGTTGCCGCTGACATTCAGCACTTGAGCTGCCCTCTGTGTGTGTGTGTGTGTGTGTGTGTGTGTGTGTGTGTATGTGTGTGTGTGTCTCCCTCCAACCTAGATATCTCTGCTTCCAGCATCACGACCCGACTTGTCTCTCTCTCTCTTCTTTTTAACCGTCTCCCTGCTACCCACTGAATCAGGAGTTTTATTTAACACTCATATCGTTACATGTAATCTGTGTTTGTTGATGGTTTTATCTTGATCTGATCTCTGGTTCATCATTTGCATTTACATCTGATATTAATAATCATTCTTGTTATCTCAACTCTGCACTGCGATCAAATCACGATATAAAAATTAGGAATAGCCGGTGGACATTTAAACAAACATTTACCAGCTCAACGGAAACAACACTCAACCTATTTTTTCCGTTTTTGAGGAAAAGCTCATCTGTAGCATCGAACCTGCTGAACTGGTTCAATGCCCAGTTTTACTCTTGCTCCGTTATCCCATCGGCTTTGACAGAATTATCTCCACCACCATCAGATGGGTTGTCATAAAAGTTGAAGCAGCGATCGATGTTCTATCTCAGGAGGAGGAACCGTCAAAACTTCGGTTTACGTCCAAACGCCTGCAAACATACTGACATATTTATTTTTTAAATATTAAAAAGAGACAGTGTTTACTAATTAAGGAAGAATAGGACGCCTGTCAGGTTCGAGCCTTTCACCACCTCCAGATCGATGTGTCTGTGGTCAGGAGGATTCACGGTGTCTCTTCTTGGCATTTTCTGGATTTGACCTGATTGAACATAGACACAGAGTTCTGTAGTGAGAACTCGGTGAGAGAACTAGTGTGTGGAAATTAAACTTGATATTTAAATTGTCTGTATTAAAACTGAACCGACTCATCACAGCTAAGATACTTTTTCTAGAGGTTCTTCTTGGTTCTTCTCTTCCTCCGTCTTGCTGCTTTTCTCCATCTTCACTAATCCATGAGATTCATCACGTAACTTTCCCACAGAGATTCTCAGCTTTCTTTACCCCTCTCTCTCTCTCTCTCACTCCATCTCCATACGCCTCTTCCTCTTTCTCTTCTCTGTCCTCCCTCGGTTCTGAAATGTATTCCCATGGCGGCCTCTGCTGCTTCAAATGCGCTGACTTCAGCATCTGATCTGAGCTCAGCCCTTGTGATCAGGCAGGATTCGTGCTTGTCAGAATCGCCTACTGCTTTAATATCCCTTTCTTTTATTCCCCTTCTTATTTTTATCACAGTCTTTCTTCTCTCCCTCTGCATCATTTCTTTTTCATTCTGACGCCGCTCGCCTGCAGTCTGTTCTCGCTGCCTCTCGTTCTTTTTCGCCTTATTATTACTTCTGAGCTTTGTAGCGTTGGATTTACAACTTTTTCAAGACGGTCCGGTCGTGTGAAGAATTATCCAGTCGGAATTTCTCGAGGAGGATATATGTGCAAGTCCATCTCCAGCGTGGAAGTGATTTCTCAGCCTCGTGGTTTTTCATTGTAACTGTACGTATGAACCAAAACACCTCCGGGCAAACACACGATCATGGTTCTGTGCAGTCAACGGTTTGAAGCCAAAGTTCAGTTCGAATAATGTATGACTGCTGCAGCCTGTAAATAAAGATGGACGACATGACAGCTCATCGCCCCCTGGTGGCTAACTGCAGTACAGATCGTAAACCCCACCTCCTCCATGTTATTGGCACCAAAGTAAGACCTCATGCCGCAGTCCAACTCAGATATTAAGAGAACAGCGAGTGAAACCCTCTGAGGATGAAGTGGGGGACACCACGCTCTGTAACCACGATCTATTTGGGCATCGCAGCGACTAAGTGCTCGGACTGTCACCTCGGATCAGGAAGGACCAGATGTTCTCTGCTCTCACATATTCTCCGTGTCGCCCCGGTGCTCCAGTTTCCTCCGCAGACAGGCAGACAGCTCCGAACGCTCCCTCCCATCATCCAGTGCACGCTGGGAGCCTGAAGAATGATGGAATTAGGAAGCTCCTGTGAACACTGATACTCAACACAGCTGCCAGCACCGTCTTGTTGAGTTCTTAACCTTTGACCACGGCTCAATTTACTTATTACCGAGCCTTGTAGAAGAAAAATATACTGTACAACTTTCTGTCAACAACTTTCTGCAGTGAGTATTTACCCTGCTCTGCTCCGGATGCCAAAACGGTGCTGGCTTGTTTTATTATGCATCACATAAACACATTATAACCTAAAAAAAAATACAACTTTGGAATTTTAGATTCTGCCACAAAATCCCTCAACAGGACATGACCACAATATCAGTTAATAATTCAGCACTTGCTGCGGTTGATACTGTACTTGAGAAGAGTGAATCAGAAATTGATGAAGACTCTGTGTCCTTCAAATTGAATATGTTGTTTGTTTGTGTAGAAACTCAAAAGAAGAGAGGACATGGAACGCTTCTATGAGGATCTGCATTTTCACATCATGATGTCCACCAAGGAAAGAAGAAGCCATTGAATGATGGAGCAGATTCGGATAAACAGGTGGATCCAAGATTTGTCCAGTAGCCTATATAAACTTCAATAACTCATTTCCAAACATGATTTTATTTTCATTTCCCGGTTGAAGTGGATAGTAAATGTGTTATTTCTGATTTAAATGATTTTATGCTCGGCCTCAGTGAACTTCCTTTCAACTGGAACATTAAGCCGAGTGCTTTCTGATCCCCAGATGGAGGGTCACTCTTACAATGCTGTACAAGTTTTTGAGAAACCAATGAAGCGTTTGAGTTGTATTCCTCCGTTCTGTACAAACTCAACCCCCCCGCAGAGAAGAATTGCTCGGGATACTTTCTAAATTGTCTCGAGCGCCAAACAATTACCTGGAGGCAGCTGCAGAATTAATTCAGTCTGTAGAACCTGTTCGATGTTACTGGTGCATGTGATGGTTCAGTGAAGGTTCCAGTAAAAAAAATGGACACTGCACAGATCATGATGTTTTTACTGTGCGGCTCAGACAGGTCTTCCCTCAGGTTGTTTCCTGTGACCATGACTGGGTTCATCAGAGGGCACCATTCATTTCACATCATCTATAGGCAGTGAAAACATTATCAACAGTGCAGAACCCCTCTCTCTCTTCCCTCCAGGATTCTCTGGCTCGGGAGCAGACCAACATTTTATGCGAGATAAAAAGCAATTATAGTTTTTTTTTCTTTCACAATAACAGGTACACAAAACACAATCAGAAAAGAAAAGATATAGGCATCAGGTGACCTTGTGGTTGATGCATAGGCCAGCATACAACTGCAGGATTCCTGGTTTAACTGTGGACGTCTGTAGCGTGTCAAACCCTGTCCGCGTACGTCCCAACTATATACAACGGCCCAGCAAAGACATAAAGCATCCCTGCATTCCATGGAAAGAGACATTTATTTATTCATTCTGACAGTTTGTGTGAAATGGGGGAGAGACAACAGGGAAAGACACACGGCAGAGGGCTGGCTCGGGTCTATGAAGGCTATAGCTCACCGTGCGGTGCAGAAAGAAACATTTATTACAACCGGACTGAGACTTATTGTTCTATTATTACATCTTTGTTATAATGGATTTTGTTTGGGGCACCTGCTGGGGAGTGAAACATTTCTGATACAGATATTGAGCAATATTGGTTTTAAAAAAAAGGTCAAAGATTCCTAAGATTATTAATTTCATGACAGAGAAACGTTTAATCTTAAACTTTATGATAAAAAAAACTCTAAATGTCTCTAAATGTCTTCTTACTGCAGAAGTGTTTTATGGAATCAGGCTCAAGCCAAAAATAATGTCACCTTCCTCCTCCCCCAACTGGCTCAGTAACTGTTATAATATTCATAGTTTTTGACATAAAGTCTTCCTCTTAAATCTGGGTGAGTTCCATGAGAATGTTCCAGTTTTGACGCTTCATCATAATTTCCTTTATTCAGTCTCTATATGTGATTTACATGGACCAGGCAGTCACCTCCTCTATCTCTTCATTCTATCAGGGGAATGTCAGAGCTCATGCACCAGGTCGAGCTCCAAAAGATTTCATATCCGTACAATTAACACTTTGCATGCTTGCTAGTGGGGCTGCTGACATTTAAGAAGCTGCTGGCAGTCCGGGGTTCTAGCAAATGTTAAAAACTAAAAGTAATTTGCTTTCAACTTCTTTCCCCTGTGGAGTTTTATCTCCATAAGGTGCTCGGCTGCTACACAACCCAGTTTCCTCCTGCTGTTACTCTACTTTGAGTTGGTGGAGACTCGGTGCAATGACATTTTGAGAGCATCTAGTTTCCTTAAATTGATGCTCAGGGTCTTCGAGGTGCAGCGGAATCGAGGTCTGCAGGTTTTGCAGGTTGATCCTTGACCCTGAGCGTCACTCGCTGACTTGGTTAAACTCAGGAAACACTGGAACAGCAGCTGCTCTGTTATCCTGGTGTTTTCAGAGCTTCTTCCTTTAAAGCCCGGCTGCTGCTCCACCTGTGGGCTCTTACCTTTGCATCTTGTTTTTCCTTTTTGCCTCCAGCGCTTCTCTCATTTGTAAAAAGGCTTGAGTGAGAAATAAAGATTGCGTGCGGCTGATTGATGAAACAATTGAGAACATTTCTTACCACAGGAGATGGTTCCGCATTGTGCTCTTTCTCCACAAAGACTCGTTCAAAACACAAAGGGCTGTCGGGGGGCGGGGGGGGTGGGGTGTGTGTGTGTGGTGTTTCCTCCCAACAGGCTGTTCCATACAATGTGTAATGGAAGATCAGAGAACGTGGCCCTAATGGGGGATTACTGCAAGCTCCGGCTGAAACGCACACAAATAAATCTGCTATGTGACACACGACTGAAATCTCTTCATTTCTAAAAGACCAAATCCGTGTCGTGCTGGTCTCCAGATGAGATCTGTGTTATGATTTATTATTCCGTCAATTCTGAATATCCCACAGATATGTAGGGCTCTGAAGAGTGGGAGTCACGGAGGCCGAGCCAAACCTCAAAGCACTCAACATCTGACATTGGGTTTTGAACATCAGCAGCTTCAGAATCATGTTGTATTGTGTTAATGTTTGTGTTGTTGTGCACGAGAGAGTGAGGGAAATAGAGCCAGGTGAGTCAGGAGGGACTGAGGGAGTGAATGTGCAGCTGTGCTAAGATGAAAGCTTTTACCTATTCGAAAAGAGTAATAATAATTAGATGTAAATAATTTGGCAAATGCATGAATCACCACTTCTGGCTACAGGGGGCGCTGTTGCTAAAAGTTGCAAAGTGCTGCTTTAAAATTATATAAATGTCTGAATGTGTGTTTGAAAAGTTTCTGGGTTTCTTCCAACAGAAGATTTTCTCTTTAATAGATTTTTATTAACATCTGAGTCGAGACGTATCTTCTCCTTTAATCTGCCTCAGGTTCATTGGAACGTATTAACCTTTCTATTTGACACCAGCACACATCCACCACCTGAAGAAAAGCTCCGGAGGATCTTTAAGAGATCGATTTCATTAGAAGAAAAGTTAATCTTAACGGTTCTTTACCTTTAACCAATCCCCTGACTGTGTGAACCATGAAATGAGTCAAAATCGTTCACAAGTATGGAAACACTGAGCTTTTATAAAAGGGGCCTAATTAGCATTAGGATGAGACGTCAGGAAACTGATGCATGAAACAAATCCTTCGGGCACAGATCCACAAATTTGCGAGGAAAAGTTTGTTTACAGAGGTAACGATTTGGAAGAGAACACGGATTCGTCTCAACACAGTTTGGAGGACTACGTGATTTATGTAAAGCAGCAATCACCATGCGATGTCGAGTTCCAAATCCTCGACCCGCCGTGGATGTGACCTTTCATGCTAATTCACACTTATTCATTACGGAGGAAAACGAAGAGTCCCTTCTAAAACGGCCCGACGATGATTTCCATATGCAACACTTAACCATTTATCATTTAATTGTGATCGCATTTTTCCTCGTCGGTGGAAATTAATAGAGGCTCTCAGGACGCCTGGTGGAGTCAAGAGAATTCCACTGCATAATCAAATATGCTAATGAGAGAGAAAAGTGGAATGAATCTGCAGCCGAGTCCCAGATTACTGCCGGGGAACAATAGGCTGGGAGATGCCAGAGTGTGTCAGTTGTGCGGCTGGTGCTTATTGACAAAAGACATTTTTGTTCTGAATGCAAATGCAGGCGAACACTCACATAGACGTATATTACTAGATTCAATTATTGTGTCTTTGCCATGTTTGTGTTTTCTGCATTTAAAGACCAATAGAGACAAGAGCTGCCTTTTCCAAACCACACATCTTGATTTATCCATTTATTTATCTAAAATTACCAATGCACCAAGATACATATGCAGCCGCATCCACTATTATTATGATGTACTTCCCCCACATTGAATAAAACTGCGCCCAGCACCACAACAGGTTAGCAACACAATGCTGCATGTGCAAAACAGCACAATGCACATGTGTGAAAGGGTGTGAATGGATATGACTGAATACTATACATCATACAAAGGATTTTTCTACCATGTAACTCTTCTATTCAACTTGTATTGAATGTGTTTTCGGAAATGTAAGCGTGGCATCGTGGGAGCAGTGGATTTGTCCTTCGTCATTGGTTTTAGAATTGTTACTTATATCTTTAAAAGAGTGTGTGGTTGTTTTTCAACGGTTGTTACTGCAGCTTCCTTTGGTTGAAAAATGCCCCAGATTTCAATGGAGTCATGAAATGGAGTCGGTGTAAACACGTCAGGATGTTTGTTAGACGCCATTGAAATATTTCCAAACACAAGTATGAATCAGCTCTGAATCACACACACACAGAACCACAGACATTAATGCAGAGAGGTCAAATGTGCAGTCGACCAAAAAGGAAAAAATACCCCAAGGACATAAACACATTTTCTACTTTATCCTCCTGAAAGCTGTTTTCTATTCATGCCCACAGTGTAGCAGCGATCTCCGCGATGATTTCTTATCAACACGCACAAGTTCCTCGACCTTTGAGAGAAGAAAACAACCCAAACACCCAAAGAGAATAATGATGATTAACTGCAGAAATGCTCCTAATTGATGAAAATTACCAGAGAATCCATAAATAGGGAGGAAGAGCGAGGGGCGAAAGTCTCGATTTGTAATTACTGTGGAGACAAATAACTTTTGGAGCGAATGTCTCTCGTCCACTCGATTCTGTGGCTGTTTTTTATTCTGCTGCAGGAGTGAATATGTAAATGCCATAAAAAGAAAATGTGTCCTCACACGGGAGCATTAATGTCATAAGTTTTATTCATTTAAATACGTCAGCATACGTGTTGATAATGAGGTTGTAATTCACACAGAGTTGTATTAAGCCCATGAATCCATTTTACAGCTGATAAAGAAAAAGCTTAAGAACGAAATCTGGACATCTCTGCCGGAGAGGCCGAGGTCAAGGGATTCCTGAGAGCTCTTAACAAAAGAAAAACAGAGCGTGCGTGTTTCCACCTCCTTCAGAGATGACCTGCATTGTAATGACTTGGTGATTGTGTGCGTCTCCTGCTTTTCATTCGATTCAACAACCTCCAGTGTTTACGTTCATCCCCACCCCACCCCCCCATCCCGGTCAAGAGGATCCGTTTCCACTCCACAGGCGTTTGACGTGATCCCGACCAATCAGGGAGACAGATACAAACCACACGTAGGCGGATGGGGTTGACCCCGGCAGACGATTTGATTGATTTGATTGTTTCCTTTCAGAAAAATACACGGAACATAACCGCGAGGAAAACAGGGAAAGAAAAAGGAATAAAAGGAACCTGTTCAGTAAATTAAATGGATTAAGGGAAGCAGGGAGGCCTCGCAGAACGATTCTCAGCAAGAAGGAGACGCATGAATACGATGAATAGCTGCCGGATCCGTTTGTTTTGAATGCTTTCTGTGAAATTAAATCCTCAACTGATTATGAGAGAATGGTATTACATGGCTGAGGAGGCAGGAATAGGAATATGAAACAATTCCAGACGTTGACGAGCGCAGAGCGTTTTCTTTCTCCAACCTGGTGGAACCCCTGCAGAATTGGCTCCCGCTGATAGAAATCATGCAAGAAATGGCTTTTCATGATTGCAGCTAATGTTTGCATTCAGGTGCCAGTTTGAATATAATCTCCACCGCTCATTTATGAATTCCTGGAGTCGGGATCCTGAGATATGATGCACCTGCATTCTGGAGACTGCGTGTGTGTTTTGTGTACTTGCATACAACACAATCTGAACATAAGGTCCTGTAATTGCTTTCTTATCGTCAAAATCTGGTGTTATTTTTGTCGGAGCTCCAGAGAGATTAGCGATTGTTCAGACTGTGTTGTTGCTCTCGTTGTGTGGCCCGATGTGGGCAGCGGCTCCCGGCTCTGTAAATCCTGGCCTGGAGACCAGCGTGCACAGAGATGGTATTCACTGTTAATCTGATTAGGGTGAGGAGATAGGCTGCGTCTGGACTATATGTCATCCGAGTACAGCATCGCCGCTATTGATTAACTGAGCAAACATCAGATGGAGACACCAAACATTTACACAGAAATGTATGTACACACACACAAACACACACACAAACACAGAGGCGGTGATTCCGGGGCCGTGGCAGATGGTGGTCGAACAGACTCACACACAGAACACGGGTTCATTCTCTGTCCATCCCAGCGACAGGCTGCTGGTGATAACACAGCGTTACTCAGACAGATGTCTCTCATCAAACAGCCAACTCATTCATAATGGAGTGAAAATTAGAATCCTTTACGACGGCAATGAGCAACAATGACGAGTGTTTCAAATCCAAACCTGACCTTAAAGCCATCAGAGGACTTGATCACATTCTGATCGAAGGGCCCCAGATCACACCTCGTTGATCACACCAACGTGTTTTTCTGATTACACTCTGCCGAGGAGAATCATCCATCTGCTGTGCTGTGAGGAGTCATGTGTGTTTGAAGAAACTTGTGGTGTGTGTGTGTGTAAACACTGCGATGCCTATTTGTACGTGTGAGCCACGGTGACTGGGATTACGGAGAAGAATCAACACACAGGAAGTGATCTGTCAGCGGGGAAAGATTCATGCCTCACGGAGTGTCCTGACTGTGGATGCTTAATGTGTGTAGCAATTAGGATTCCCATCCCCTTGTAATTACCAAATGTTGTTGACTCGCAGACAGAACATGGCTTCGAAACTGTTCCAGACGATTAGCAATGTGTGCACATCAGAGAGGTTGCTACTCTCCAAACGGCCTAATTCTCCTGCAGATGAATCCAAATGACTTTGGTGGTTTCACAACTTTCCGTTGCCAACAACAGGTCAGAGTTGTACTGGTCCTGCTGTGGTGCAGCGGGTTGCACCGTCGCCTCACTGCAAGAATCCCCTTTGGGTTTGAACCTGCGGGCTGAACAGGGCCTTTCAGTGTGGAGTTACATGTTGTCCCCAGTTTGTTGGAGACTCCAAGTTGCCTGAAGGTGTGAATGTGAGTGTTAATGGTTGTTTCTCTCTTAATAGCTGCTTTCAGTCATGCGCCAAACTCCAAACTTTTCCCGAAACATTTCCAGGTTAGCCCCCGACACTGAAAAGTGTCAGAGTGAGCCCATGTGAGGATTCAGCAGGAAAATGCATTCGCTCTGGCACGTTAGCATTTGCATATCAGAGCCGCGAGCACGGCTGTAAACTACTGCTTCACAATTCAAGGTCAGACTTTACATTTCCACCAGCCTGTAATCATCATTTTAATTGGAGTTAAGTAGCAGACCTCAATCTCACGTCTCTCCTCTTTTTCTCCGTCAGTTTCTAACTCTATGTTTTCAAGGTTTGTTTGCGCCGGCTTTTAAAATTCAACACTTGTGGCATTTGAGTCGGGTTCGGAATCACAATCGAAGCGCTAACTGGAAGCGTAGGAGGTTGTTCCGTTGGAATCTGCTCAGGGTCACGTCCAGGCAAAGAGAAACTCAGGAGTGAAGAATCAAGGTTCGGCTGCAAGGAGAGTGAGACTCCCCCCCCGTCTGCCGGGAATACTGATCTCATGTGAGGGGGGCAAACACTGCACTGTATGATACACTTACTCCTCAGCTGTATATATCACATTAATGCTGATTAACTTCTGTACAAGAACCAGGTATCTGCTCCGTGCTTGCTCATATTTTGGCAAAAATTGGAGAATATCAAATAAACTTTTAATGATTTCTCCTTTTCCCGAGTCTAAAATGGATGCACTGTAGATAAAGAAGTGGTGGAAAGAGCCGGGGCCTGCACGGAAGACTGACTATCAGATAGAGATTCACTTTCTCCTCTAAGGGAGGGGAAGTGGCCATTAGTCAGAGCAGCAATCTAATCAATGTTGTTGTGCACAACAGTGCAGACAGCCGCAACGCATCACTGGGCGCTATTATTCTTAGTCATGTTCTCATTGAGGGGGTGAAAACACAGAGGTCCCTCCTGCCCCGTGTGCAGCTCCTGCAGAGGGAGGCTGGCTCCACGTCGCGCTGCAGACAGGAGCCGAGCGAGGGAGGAGGAAGAGGAGGTGGAGGACGAGATGGGGAGAGTGTTCTTTCTGGACCAGAGAAGCCGGGCTGACTGTTAATATGATTCTCCGCTGTGCTGGTTTATGTTCGGGCTGCCCCTCGCATGCGGTGATAATCTCTGACCGGGCTGCAGGAGAGAGACAGGTGAGGGATGAGAGGGGAAGAGAGCACAGCGCATTCTTTAATGGCAAACTGCCCCTGGGCTCGGCCGGGGTCAGGCTCCACCTCGCTGCACTTCATAAACTTTTGAAGGTACAGAGCTGGAGGGAGTTTGAGGATTAGACGATAAAGTTTAGTGGCTAAAGGTGCTAATAGTTCATCTGTCTACTATATTTAATGGCACACTTCATTAGTCATTACAGTCTCTCCTTTTTACATTCTTCCAACTTGACTTTGTGTTGCTCTCAATTTTATAACTACAAGAGAAAGAGGGAAAGATTAAAATGTGAATTATTGCGTATTATGTGTGGGGAGCTGGAGCCAATCACAGCCGTCATTGGGAGAGAGATGAGGAACGCCAAGAAGAGATCACCAGTGACTTTACAGGAGTCTGGTGATAAACCTAATCCCACTGGACGGTCAGAGGAAACCGGATCACCCAGAGAAACAAGGTGAACGTGCAGACTTCACTCAGAAAGCAGGGATTCAAACCGGGAACCTTCTGGCCCAGAGGCGACAATGCTTGTAGTTCATCTAGATATAAGAGATACTGTTGTTGGTAATCCTGACAAAGCTACTAAATTAAATTCGATTGAAGTCCTGCGAGGGGCTGAAGATACCAGCTTCTATTGGTTTTCTTTTGTGACAACTTTATTTATTGACGGCTCTCAGGAACTGAAGAGGATTTAGACAAATGAGATAAGAAATGTTCTAGAAACAGTGAAGAACAACTATACCTTTTTCATCAGAGAGAGACTTTTACAAAAATGATCCTGTTTCCTGCACACACCATCCTGGGCCTTTATCACATTTCAAACCCTCTCGGGGGTTTTTGATAGACAATTCATTTGGAATATATGCTGGTCCAAATCCCTCTGAGCTCTGCAATATCACTGAAAGCACATTTACAGGAACAGTAAATCATCTGGGGCTCTTTCATAAAAAGTATATTCCCCCATGGATTCGGAGCCTGTGGAGCCGGGCTTCTTGTTAATGGTACGCCAATTTCTTTATCCTTCATTTTGTGCCTGTGTCCTGATGAGAAAGGTCAACGTCAGCATCGTGAACAGAGACGAGTGAATGACGCTCCCTCACACGTTGGGGATTCACAGTCGAGGTAATTCATGGTCATTAGTGTGTCGTTATTTTGTTGACATATGTCCTGATGGAAAAATCAAACCTTTTAAAAGGTCCAGAGGCTATTGAAGAGAAATGACTCTGAGAAATTTAATGGAAAACACTTATTTCAATTTCCCCAAGTTTAATTCAGGTTTGATATCAGTCATTAAATGTGATGCGAAAGCAAGTCGACAGCTAGCTTAGCTTAGAGTGAAAGAGAAGAATCTATGTGACAAATTGTAAGATTTGAAGGTACAGGTAGGTCGTTCTACAAAAAATATGTTAGCTTAACTTAGCACAAAGACAAGCTAACCCGGATAAAGCAACAAACCAAAAACCACCTACAAACAAACAGATACTATGTCTTTATGCTAAGCTAACTGTCTTCTTCTTCGACAACAAAGAGCAAGTTCTTGTACTTACTGTCCCCTGGTTGTTAAAGAACAACAACAATAAAGATAATAAAAATACAGAGAAAGTGTAAACAAACCAAAAAGCTAGCTTAGTCATTATGCTAAGCTAATAGTTTCCTGGTTCTTAAACATAACCTAGAACTTGTATCTATTGAAAATGTACATGATAGCAGAAAACTAAATCAAAACTATTTCATTTCACTACAACTTCAGGTCAGTTTTTGATCCATCTCAGTTGGTGATTTCATTTAAATGAAACACAAGCCTGTGCTCATTGGCCCTTTCCAGTGGATTTAATGGTCTACAGGCAACTGGTACAGCACCAAGACAGAAGCTAACAGATAGAAACATCAGCCCGTAATGCATCTTCACAGGAGCTGCTATTCTCGGCCTACAAAGTAAACTTAAAAGAACCCGAGGAGGCGAATGGGATCGAGGCTAATGCTCCTCGCGGCGCCCGGTGATGCGATGAGCTCGTCATTGACAGAAGTGATCAAATCATTGTCTCGACTAACGGCCACTTCCTATTCCCGAGGAGGAAGAAGAATCTGTCGCCGATGCCTGCGCCGTTCCCATCGGCAGGAAACACAACTTTGATGTGATTAATTTATTCAAACAGGACAACTGTCTGGCTCTATCATCACATTGAAAGCCTTATTATCCGTCCCGCTAATCAGCGTGATGAGAACGTTCTATTCATGGAAACGTGCCTCCGAGAAAGACATTGTTGCCGCATCTATAAATAAACCTGTGATTGATCTCTAATACACAGAAAATGCATTGAGTTGCGTTCATCTTCAGGCATCACTCTCCCTGTGCCTGTTACTATTACAATGTGTTCCTGATTAAGTGAAAGAGTACAAGTGCTGTATTCTCTTCTCTCCATTGTGCTTTAACAAAGAGTTGATTCTTTTCAGAAATGCATTAATTTCACTTAGCGACGACTTGAGTGTCCGAATGTCGCGGGTTGGAACATCTTAAGCAGATCATGCAAATTGATTTAGGAGCTCGTAGGCTCCAGTCGGCCACTTGAGGATTCCTGAACGGCCGCTTTACGGTTCACCCAGGAATAGAAGCGGTAATTATTCTTCATCTGTCCCCGGAGACTTCTCTGAGACGCTGGAACATGTTAGAATTGTTCCAATGAAGTTGTATTTACAGTGACAGTAAAATGGGTGAGAAGAACAAAGGGTTCTTATGAGCTTGTTTTTTGACAGGAGAGATAGTAACCTTGTTTCTTGGGTGCTAACTGATCCTGTTTTTATGATGTTGAGTCGTTGTTTTTGACGTCGGAACTCATTGTTATGTTGTTTTATACGACGGGACAACTTTTCAGTGCCGAGCTGGTGGTGTACAATGAGTTTTTACACCTGGTGACGCTCAAGTTACTTAGGAAAGTACTGAAACTGAACCAAAACAAGAATCCGTACACTTTTCATGTGTGTGCATGCAAGCAGAAAGCAGATTGACTGTTTCACCTCATATTAAACGTTACAAAAACCAAATCACAGGGATAACAACTACCTAAAATGACAGAAAACAATCTTGAAGACAATTTAGCGGAACATTCTTTGAATTTTAATCTGTGTCCCATCTGCTTACATGGAGGACGCAAGGCCTTATGACATTAATGCAGCGAGGGGCCTCACGTTTGGGAGCAGCCATGTCTCCCATCTCGTTATTCAGTGTATGGTGTAAACACAGCAACAGAAAATATGTTTCAAAACTAAACCATACTAGTTTTGACGCAAATCATTTCTCTACAAATCTAAAAAGTCCAAAACTCCTTCTTCTTCTCTGAAAAAACCAACAGTGGTTCCGTGTTGTTCGACCGCCTGCCTGAGTTAAAACCAAGAGCGTAAAACAAAACAGCCTGAAGCTCGAATCTCTTTCTCCCAAAACGTTGTAGCACACATCATAATAAATATTACATGAGCCGTGTTGTTTTGCCTGGAGATAATCTGTAGGTAACTAATAGCTCGTTGTTGAGAGATTTCATACAACAGCACTGAACATTGATTTTAGTCTGAGCATTAATTCTTCAGAAGGACGAGGCCTTTCTCTGACCCCCCCCCACTCCCCACCACATTTTTCTCTCATTCCCCCAGTGGAGGCCACTAATTAGAGGTCACAGCAGTTGAACATATTTATCGTACTGGTCTCTACTCCCATAACTTTGTTTCTGTAATTTCCTTCCACAGCAGTTCTTGTTTTCTCAGCTCAGCTCTAGATTTTCCCGGTGTGACTAGTTACTCTCCCAGTCTCGTATTAATACAGGATTCTTTATCTTTGTCGACAATCACCTTGACTGAACCTGACAGCTTTGGAAAGCAAAGGGTTTTTGTAAAGCATTGTTGTGTTGCTCTGTGAGGTGCTGAGGAAGTGAAGAGCTCCAGATTAAAGGGACTCAGGGTTCAGTCTGATACCAGAGCTGCTTATTGGTCACTGTCATCCACTGAATCTCCTCTTTCCTCCCCGATGTTCCTTTAGTGCCTCAGCGGCCTCTGAGACAGACAATGATTCTGTCGAACGTGATCTTCATATTTCAAATATTTAGTTTGATGAATGGAGCAGAACAGCTTAAATTTGGTGTTTGGAGTTGTTTTTTTTATATTTGATTTTCTCAGGAAATAATTTATGCATTTTAAGATAAAATATTGACATTGACGGTGTTGAGATCTATGAGTTCGTAGAATTTGTTGCAGGTACTAAATCTACTTTTAAATATGAGAGCTATAGATGTACTCTACATTCTAGTTTTTGGCTGTGGAGACCTTCTTATGTCTCAGAGCAATGGACCAGATCGGACTGGATTTGTTAGGAATGATGTGTCTGTTTATCTCTGTCCTGTTATCACAACCAGTCCTGGGCATTTCCCCTGACTTCTGTCCAGTACATACTTAAGACCTGCTCCGGCCCCAGAGCTCCGTGAAGAGGATTAGAGAAAATAAATGTGCTCCTATCGCTCGTGTGTGGTCTGAAATATCAAAGAGCGACATCAAATTTATTGAGTTGCTTCTCTGTCAGTCCTCTAAACAGTCGTCTCCCAGCCGGTTATTAGAGGCAGCCAGAAAAGACAGAGAGGGAAAGAAAATAGGACATCGCTATAACTCAAATTGCCACCAAGAGAATGCATCTCAAACCGAATGTGATCAGATACAGGGAGGACATTACCATTTCTATTAAAGCTATTTAGCCTCCAGCAAAGCATCATCTGTCTGTGTCTGTGGAAGTTATCTTTATTTTCTGCAGCAGTAAATTAAGGGCACTTTGTCAAAAAAAAACAAAAACAGGGTACATTTATAATTCATAGAAAATGTGTAATTTTCGAGAACTTGTTTGCACATGTGTGTGTGTCTCTCTGTGTGTGTGTGTGTGTGTGTGTGTGTGTGTGTGTGTTTGTGTGTCTGTGTGAAGCCATTTCACTGCATCTGAGTCAGAGAGTCACCGCGGGAGCCGGCAGTGAATCGGAGGTCCACCTCAGCCTTGTGCTCCATTAGCAGTCAGTGTGTAATAGCACGGGTGGACATGTGTTCGCTGCAGATAACAGAGAAGTGGCTGAGACTGTGACAGCCCGAACAGACTGGCCCTGATGTTCCTGCACCAATAACACGTCGTCCTCCTTCTCTCCCGCTCCCTCCCCGAGTCGCTCAGATATCTGAAGGTACGACGGAGCCAAAGAGAAAAGGCAACGCTCCCTGGGACGGAAGTTATCTAGTTGTATTGAAATTATTAGCTCTAGACTCTGACTAATTGATTTAACAACTCCGTACTGATCTTTACCTTATTCAACCCACGGCAGCTTCAGGGACCACTGGATTATGCAGACTGCTCCCAGGCCTCTCTGTTGCTTTATTCGCATTGAATCTTATTCATATTAGATTTCTGTTGTGCCACTGCTTTTGACAAGATGCCCACATGGATTCATTTTAACTAATTTTCGGGTTGAATATTTATAGCCTGGGTATTAAATTAGGGAAATCATGAAAATTAAAATAGAGGTTCGTTGCCGGGACAAAAAGCTAAAATAGTTTGCCATTCTGATGGTTTTTTCTTTTGGCTGCTGATTGCATAAACTGTCTTACAAGTCACTGGAGATGTTTTTAGTGCAGAGTTAAATCTGACATTTCTACTCGTCCTCATGGAACAACAGGCCACCTGCACTGACATTTAAAATGAAATTCTCAGCGATCATCGCATCACAACTTCCCAAAGTGAAAACAAACCATCCCTTAACTTAAAAAGAATCCAAAATATCATAACAGAATCATGTATCTGATGTGAAGAAATTTAGAAAGTGCTTAGCAGACTGTAGTCTGGTCTTATATACACTCGTATCACAATTATTCTTTTCAGCAGCGAGCGTTGTAATTAACCTCTTCCCTTAACAGTTACCTTTGGTTATTGGTTCAGTCCAAGGGTAAAAATCTGAAATGCACTTAACTCTGCAGTAATAATAGGTCTCTGTAGTCAGGGATGATTTTCTCATTGAACTCAACAGGAGGACTGAGCTGCAGAATTACACTCATTAACAGTAATTCACCCACGTAGCAATACGACGTTCTTATGATAGAACAGAACCGAGTGTGTTAAGGGGTTTATTTTTAAATCCTTCATTGATTGTGTTAGATTTTTTTTAATAAATGGTCAAATCTGGCAGGTGGTCAAACCGTTCAGATCTCAGCCGTCGTCCCTAATGGCTCCACCCTCCACTCCACAGAGACTTAGAGAGAGAGGCAGCAACAAAAGGTTTCCAGTGATGGATCACGTGTCTCCAGCAGTAGTTAGACTCGTCCAGCTGATTTCCATCGAGAGCCGAGAGTCACATTTACAATAGTTTCTCTCGTCGTGGCCACTTTAACGACAGTGAGGACAGTCCGTCTGTCAGGGCTCCGGTCTCAACATGATGGACGGCCATGACACACTCCACAGACATTTATGGTCCTCAGAGGATAAATCCAGCTCACTGTGGTAACACCTTCACTTCTCCTCCAGGGGGACGGAAGGAAACAGCCCAACAGACGAGGAGATGAACAAAAAACTCAAAGGGAAGAGACAGAGGTACAAATACTACAAAACAGGAAGTGGACTCCTGATTGGATGATTGGAAACAGGTGAAGAGGAAAGGGCGTTGAAACTGAACGATAACAGGAAATAGAACTAACAGAAATGAATGAAAGTAAGACCCTAACAAAATAAAACAGGAAATGAAGTTAAGTATGATCCATAGTGTCCACGCTAGATGTGACAACTCTGAAGTCCCTGCAGGGCGTTTGAATCAGTTTGTTTCTTGGTATGAAGTAAACAAGAAATATTTCTGTTTTGTGTTGAATCTAATTTTGCCTAAGATTTTCCTTTATTGTCTTTTGCTCATGCACAAGCGTACAATCAAAAAATAAATACTGTTCCTCCTCTACCAACAGTTTGACATAAGCACTTTTCCTTATGTACGATACTGACCCTTACCCCTGTGGGATAAATCTTGTCTAACTTTCTTACTTTCATGATTCCTGACCTGTGAACAGGAGAAAGTCTGTTTTTATTGAGTTTGAAGATGTGTTGGTTTGTTTACGTCAAACCGCAGCAGGGTCTTTAAAATTACATTTCAGGGTTTTCAGGCAAAAGGTGTTTGTTTTATTGTATAATATGTTCCTCTGTGTCCCTGGACAGATTTGTGTAAGTTAAAACACAAACGCAAATTCATGTACAGCAAATGAGAAAGTAATTAATCACAAAGTTCTCTTACAAACAGAAATCTCAGTTTATCTCTTTGCTCCCGTTTAATTACGATACTGGAGCTCTTAAGTGTTTTCCTCGTCTCGTTCTGTTTGTCTCGTTGGATGAACTCCACTGGGTTCATTAATCTTTCTGTTGCTTCGCGGGTCTGAGACAGTAAAAGAAAAATCCATTTGGAGCTTTCTCACAAGTCGTCTCTCACAACACCTCCCTGGGTGTTCCTTAAAAAAAAAGCGCTATCCGCTGGTGTTTCTGTGTTTGCTGTGGAGAATACAAAGGAGCAGGATAATCAGGAGTTCAGGTGAACTTTGCTTGTTCTTGGGTGGAGGCAGAATTCAGGCAGGTGCTTTAAGAGAGGATCCAGAACTTAGTTGGTTTCTAAACATCCACTTACCTCGACTAAATATCAACAAATTCAACCTCAATTTACAGCTGAGGCCACATTACCTTATCCCAGCTATATATTGGTTGTATTTACTGGTTTTTAGCTCTATTTATTACTATAGAGTCTTTAAAAAAACAACCTACTCTCGAAATAAATCACATTTAAATTCACTACATCTGGGTTTTTTATTTGGATCTGCACATTGCTCAAAAGAAAATTGGTTTTCTAACCTAAACTCCGGAGATGTCCACAGATTTCGGTCTGGACTTTCTCAGGAGTTTGAATTTCACTCGTGAACAACACAGCAGGAGGTTCTCCGCTCAGATGTGTTCACAACAACACAGAAAATTTGAGTTCAAAGTTGAAACCTAATTCATAAAACAATCTTTTCTGAACCATACCACATACTAGTTTCGCGTAATCTTGCTAAAAGAGAAATGTTTGATGCATTATATAATTATGCTGGGGCTCCAGGCTAATTATTCCCCATGCAGGCTTCTTTTTGGGATATTTATTACAACTAAAGTTATGTGATGAAACATTGTTTGTGTCATCAAATGCTTTCCAACTTTAAATTGAATTAGTCGTACATAAAGAATCAGGTGATTTCTGGACTAGCAGCCGCAGCCACATCACGTCAGATTTATTCGTTTGGAGCTTTTCACCATCGGCTTCCTTTTCTTCCTCTGTGAGTGAATTCCCAACAGACCAGCCGGGCCAGACAACACATATTTAATGTTGAATGTAAGTGTAAGTGAGTGTTACTCTCTTCATAAAGGACACACCGAGCTTTCCTCCTGCCTGCGTCATCTGGTATCCAGGGACACGGCAGACCTCTTCATTCATGTACCCAAGAACTGTTTCTCAGTCTGATATCATAATTCTTTTTTTTTACAGCCAAACAGCACAGTGGCTCTCTGAGAGATGAATTCTCCATTTTTCTCCAGTGGAGTTCTGCATCACTGAGCGTGACAATATTCTGTTAGACGCACAGTTTAGCTCATGATTCTCCTCATGGACGAAAGCAGTTTCATTGACAGACAGACTCTCACATGCAAGAGTCACTGGAGCCGAGTGTGTCGGAGGTTAACTGCATTGACATCAAGGTTTTTTTGTGCTTAATGGAGATTAATGGATTTATGCTCTGTGATGTTTCTATAGCATGTAACTCATCAAATTGTTGCCACTGTGATGAATATACACAACATAAAGATGGATGACACGTCTCCACTTCCTCCCACTTTACAAGAAAGAAGCTAAAACATGCCAGAAACCAGGCCACCATCTTTATCTGCTTTGCTTGGAAAGAGGACACAAAGAATGTGATGGGACAGAAACTGTTGCTCCCACAACAAAACACAAACAGCTTTTCACTTTTCACTTTGTAATTCAAAGACCAAGCCGCCATTGTGTGCATCACGCAGCGCTCACACTGTGTCGTCCAATCTTATGTGTTGGAAAAGGCACAAAAAGACAAAAATAAATGCACGAGCGCGTGCAAAGCAGAGAAAAGAAAGAGAAATAATGGGCCCGGGTGAGAAACAAGACTCTGAGGGGTTGATTCTGGCCTCAGCAGTTTTACTTCTGACTGATTATCTGACTTCAGATGTGTTGATGTGATGTGTGAACGTGTTTGGGTCTGAGGACCAAAGCGTTTATGGGCTGATATCACAGATTTTTTTTCATCTTCTGTGAGGAAACATTGCTTCTGTAACAGCAAAATGAGCAGAAACTTCCCATTGTTTTCAGTAAGATACATTTAATTTATCCAATAATAGAACTACGGAAATTAACGACACAATTAACGATTCAAAGAAGATTCAAAAGCATTTTATTGGAAAAGCATATACATATAAATACATGATTTAACGTCAAATTATACAATAAAAATCACTAATCAGAGTTAAAATGTTGCACCACAGCTCACCCCCTGTTAGGATGCTGGACGCCTCTCCTCCACATCTGGCATGAATCACCACGCATCTCTGCTCCAGATGGACGGATTCACAGGTGTGGGAACGGAATGAAAGAAAACGAGGGGAGGACGGCCTCGTCGGTTCTTGGAGGAGGGTGATATGGTTTCTGGACTGAGAGAGAGAGGGGGAGAGAAAGAGAGAGAGAGAGAGAGAGAGAGAGAGAGAGAGAGAGAGAGAGAGAGAGAGAGAGAGAGAGAGGACGCTGGCACATGTGTGAGCGATGAGCAGGTGTAAGGAAGATAGGCTGCAAACATGGAGTTATCTCGCCGGGATAATTTTCATCCAGATGTAAGATGTCTCAAGGTTTTCTTGTCTTTATCCGTATTAGAGGCACTGATAATACGAGGTTGTGCAAAGTTCTTGACGTCTAATTAAACCCCAGCGTGAGGCCGGCTCCCGTCTCCATCTGGGACTCTCTCTGCTACTCACGCTGTTTCCTTTCTTTCCAACTTTCCCGGTGTAATGTGCCGAGTCTGTGTCTAATGGGCGGTCGGTGGTGCACGAGGCGTATTAGCATGCGTGGGGGGGCGCCGCGCAGTCTCATCAGCTTGTCAAAGTAAATTACAGGTGCAGAATACACAGTGAATCATTCATCACCTCACACTGTCCTCCCCGGCCTCCAACTGCTTCCTCTTTGTTTAGCCACAGCGAGCTATTGGAGACTCATCCAATCAATGTAATTGCGGGTGATTGTTGGACCCGATCCAGCTCCACCTCACAACCGCTGCCTGGATCGATGGCTGGAGCTCCCCCGCCGTCACAGGGAAGGATCGTTCAGGTGCGCTACAAAAAGAGAAACGATTTTTTTTTCTTTGAAGGACTCATCTGATTATTACAAGAATGAAGCCGCTCCTGTCTTTGATATCCTCCTTTTGTTCCCTTTTCTGTTGCCTGTTATGAATTGGCCACATTATTTATCAAGCCATACATAAAGAACTTGACTAATATTGGAAATCAAGATCTCTTCTTCATATTCAGGACCGTGGGGACTACAGAGACTTCGGTGTTTGTCTGGAAGAACTTTTCTCCTCATCAAGTCTTTTCAATGAGGTGACATGAGGATTCGGAAACAACAGATCCGACTTCTCAGCAAAACGCTGCAAACTCGCAGCTTTGCTTTTGCACGATGGGCTTTGGAATAACTTTAATGAATCACTTGTTCTATTTATGGGCAACGATTCTGATCAACGAACGTATGAAGCTCTGTGAAATTATAGAAATAGATCTTAAAAAAGTGTCCAACAAGCTGAATTACTTTGAATTTGAGGGCTACAGTCGGGGGTCAGATATTTCTGACATCTTTGCATCTTTGAAGCATATGAGATTTATCAGATGCAGTAAAATCCTCATTATTTTCCTAAATAGAGATGAACTTTGATGCTGCTGATGACGCGTGTTCAGCTCCGTCTGAATTCTGCTGCTAATCCTCCTCCTGCATATCAGCTTCTTCTAAAAATCACAGATTAGCTTTCATCAAGCCGGGGCGAGTGGAAGGTATTGAGCCACGTATGTGTTATAATGTACATAACTGAGGAACTAAATATCCATTGTATAGGTTATATGTTCACACTAAGATATCAGATCTTTGCTTTTTTATTTCATATTATCTTTAACGAGATCTCTCGCTCTCTCTAACCAGCAATAAAAGCATCTATTTAATCCAAAGGCAGATAAGTAATTGCAGCTATTTTTGGACGCATATTGAAATGTCATATAATAATTCGTCTTTGCAGAGTCTGTGCATCCTCCCCTCGTCTGAATGCTGCTCTGTGATAAACCCAGCACGTTTTTGTATGAGTGTGATTTGTGTCTGCGTTCCCAGGCAGGGCAGAGTGTGTCAGCCGCGCCTCTGCCACGGTGCTGAGCAGTGCTGAGGCCTAAGCTGTGCTGATAGATGACTGTGCTGCAGGCTGCCAGGCGCTGGTGCTCGCCTCGGCTCCGAACCGACGCGAGGCGACCTTTCAGCCCGGGGGGGTCGGGCTCGGGATGCAGCCATTAGAGCAGCGCCGAAGATTTCACAAGCTCATTATAGTCAAGTGTTGCAGCACACGTGCACGCACACATGCAAGCAGCTCCACATACGTGCACACAGACACATAGGGTTGCTGGAGTGTGAGCACCGAGGGCAGGAATCAGTGGAGCTGAAAGTTTTTACTCAAAACTGAGACAAGAGAACGAGATGCATCTTTATAGACGACGCAGATCAGCAGCAGATTTCCTCCTCGGGCAGGAGGAGCTTTTTAGGACGTTAACAGGTGCACTGCCAGACTTTGTGCCTGTTAATTATGTTTTCGTGTGTAAGTAGAGCTTGTAATTGTGTTTGCTTCCTCTAAGAAGCATCCGCGGCTTCTTTTGCATTTCACTAAACGAGAGAAGCTGATTTCCTCTTTGCAGAGCAGAAAGACAGCGGCTGGTTATGTAACCATTATGTCCCAGTTATAATCATAGCTGTTAAGTTCTGTCCACCCAGTTTAATAAGATTTCACCTCAGATATTTTGGAATATATGGTACCATATTAAACGCAGGTATACTGCATTTTCTCCACATACATCCCTGAAGTGTTTATGATACAGTAGCTCGCATGCAAGTCACTGGAGAGCTGAGAGTGGAGAGTCGGCCTGGAAGCTCCGAGCAGCAGAGCAATTAAGGGTTTAGTGTTTTGCTCAAGGAGACTTTGAGAGGAGTTGACACTCACTGGGGAACCGGCACCACTTTTTACATGAGCCTGTCCCAGTTATGGCCATTACTGGGGGTAAAAAAGGAAAATTCAGGCCAAAGACTTTTGCAGTGATATAGAGACAAACAATCATTCAGGCCTTTGTCGGCACCTACGGAGAATTGAGAGTCACCAATTAACCTGACCTGCATGTTTCTGGAGTGTGGGAGGAAACCTGGAGGAAACCTTCACATGCACAGACCAGAGGTTGAGTCCTCACTGCTGAGAAGACACAGCGCTAACCACTGCACCAGAGGAAGGGAGCAGTGTGCCACTGGCAGTGTGTTTGTTCTCAGCAGAACGAGGATGTTCAATGCAAAGTGTTCACTGCAACTCTTTTCATTTGTTTCTCTAAGAGAGTATAAATTAATAAAATAATAAATTTCACGTATTTAGGGAACAATTCACATTATTCATATATGTAACGATAGAGTCTCTTTCCATTGCATTTTCATGGATGATACTTTGATTGATAAAGTCAGATTTTTCACCTGTTTCACTTTGTCCATAGCAGGTGGTAAATGGAGCAAAAAAAGAAGGAATATCTGACTTAAATGTATATGATAATAACTTGCACGACTCCAAATAAATACCAATGTGTCCTCTTTTAATAAAACGGGAAATCATCTTTGCATATTCACAATGCTCTCGTCGATTTAAGCAGATTTGTCGTTTTGACTTTCACAAACTCCGAATTTCCCTCAGATTTTCCACAATCTACAGAAGTGCTGCTCTTTCTTTATCATCCTCGTTCTCCACTTTAATCAATTAAATTTCTTTGTAAGATATAAAGTTATTATATCCTCAAGTCACTCACTTAATGAAACAACCTTTGTCTAGACAATACATATACAGCAAATTTATACTGTTAATGCTCAGCTTGTATTTGTACATTTTGGCTTTTACTGAGGAGTTAATCTAATCGTGGACATTTTCAGCAATAGCAGAAATACTTCCAATGATTAAAGTGCACTTTTTTTTGTGAGTCTCTTTTGGCTGAAGCTCCCGCTGCCTCTATGAAGAAGGAAGATCAAAGCGGCTCCGGACAGTGAATCCAAAGGTTTCACCGCAACGACAAATAGAAGGGGAGTGTTGATGCATTGTGTGAAAACAGGTAAAGTAAAGAATCTGCACTAAAGTTGCTTACAAGCTGGAATGTGTGTGAATTCTTCCCTGGCTCTCGTCCAGCCTGTCACTCTGCTGGTTGTTGACTTACCCGGCTGTAATGAGAAAACACTCAGCCCACGACCCCGCGAGTCCAGTTAGCTTTCTGATTTATTGAGATCCAGTGCCGCCCTGTGCTGAGTCACCAGCTCCGTGGCGGAAGCCAGACTGATACTTCACAGTTCCTGCTCTCACTCGACTCAGTATCATCATACTGGCAGACATTTTTCTTGTGCTGCCACCGGAGCAAAGAGTGCAGTCATTTATCTGGAGAAAGAAGCTGAAATGACAGGGGACACCTCAGCCGGGCAGCTGATGCACAACCCTCAGACGTTATGACGCCTGCACACCTACTGCTCTCTCCACGTTGAGGGAATATTCTGTGCAAGAAAACAAATAAAAACGAATTTAACAGAGCACAGGTTTGAGGGATTTTCAGAATGTCAATGCTGAGTCAGCTGAACAGAGGAGGGTTGTGATTAAAAACGATTTGTTATCATATAAAACGTTAGTCCTTCTGGCGATGGCTGTAAAATGAAACCTCACAGGATTCATTCAGACGTGGTGAACGTCTTAGTCGAGGCCACATCACGATATCACAGTTGCACGTTAACGTAGTTACAGGTTTGTAGTCGTACTTTTTACTAACAGTGGTTTTAAGAACCATTCACCCTGTAAAACCACATTTCAAAAATGTTATTCAATTCCGGATCAAATTGCTTCATAGATATCAGTCTTCTAAATATGACAGATTTCTTTGAATCAACACCCATGAATAATAATCTAGGAAATCACATTTCTTTTGAGACATTTCTCAAAAGATGTTAAATCAAAAAGATGAAAAGAGTGATAAAAAAAAATCATAAAAAATTCATCCAAGAAGAAGAGGAGCAGGGAGAAGTGGAGGTGGATGTAAAACGAGCTTCATTAGAGGCTGCGGCGTTCAGAGTGTGTGTCGTGCTTCAAGTCAATTCTGAATTCAAACATGAACTCAGTGTTTCTCTTACCTGAACCACACACAGACAGACACACACAGACACACACACAGGGAACCCTCCGTCACACAATCGTTCAAACACTCAAGTGTTGCAAGTTCACTGTTCATTTGCACACTTTATATCCATATTTCCTCTTACACCCTTTCT
Organism: Pseudopleuronectes americanus; assembly: GCA_038501795.1. Lineage (NCBI taxonomy): Eukaryota > Metazoa > Chordata > Actinopteri > Pleuronectiformes > Pleuronectidae > Pseudopleuronectes > Pseudopleuronectes americanus. Next base: position 1,619,003 of record CM076736.1, on the reverse strand, counting down.
TCTATCTGTACGTTTGTATATTTCTATATATATGTTTTATATTTTTCTCATGATCTCATTCTGTTTGATGTCAACCCCAATTCCATTGTGTCCTTGTCTGCAGCTGAACCAACAGAATAAAGACTCTTAAATCTTTGACTAATCTCCACCAGTTGGGTTGAGCGTCACCACTGTACATGTGATGTTTGTTCACCGGGGCTTCATCTCCATAAACCCGGGGCAGAGAACATTGTGTAGATTTGCTAAACGTGATTAATCTGTGGATGTTTTGAAAGCACGGTCTAGGTGGCGTAATGTTTCCCCCCGAAAATCTATTTAGCATGAAGATTATGTTTGTAATTCAACACAAACAGGTTTTACAATAATGAGAAGCAAGTTAAATATTTATAAAGAAAATGCTAATATGAGTAGAATACATTAATTATTGATTTACGTTGAACATAGTGCATATGATATAGTGTATAGACAATGGAGCAAGAATATGTTTTTATCAAATTAGATCTTGAATTAATAATGATAAAACGTGCATTCCTTCTAGATGATAAGACTCACTTCTAGATAACCTCTGGTCTAATAATATAATGTATGATTATGACAGAATAATCCTGCAGTCATAAGAGTCTTTATGATTTATGACTACAGCTGCAGAAGCCTCACTCGTCTTCTGACACACTTCAATCACACGACTGTCTCCAAATGACGTTTCTGATAAATCTGTCGTTTTTCAAAGCTTCTCTCAAACTGGTGCAACTGGTGATCACCATCAACAGGAATTCCCAGTTAGTTAAAAACTCAAACATTGGATCAAAAAAGCACCGAAGCTCGTCTCACAAACTCTCCAACACTCTGCTCTGCTCTTCCCTCCATAATCTGATTAATTCCATATTCTGCGTCTCATAAACGGACTAAAGACTTCACGCTGTAATTCTCCTTGTGTGGTGTTTTATGTCATAATAGCTGCGGTGGTGAGATTGATGCCTCTATCATGTCGCCGCCGCAAGAATGAAAGGCCTGATTATTTTCCCAACGCTTATCTTTCCTTGTCTGTTATGTTTCAATTTTCACCACAGTGCAAGTCCTGGCAACGACTCGTACGTTCAGACGCCTTATCGGAGCTTCCTCTCGGCCCGGCCCGGCCTTTGTAGAGGGAATCTCTGCATGCACCCCCGTCCTCCACCCGCTCCATCTTCCTTCAGCCTGAATCTCTGCAACTTTGATGATAATCTCTGGAACCTCAGACAGATGCCAGCACCATCGCCTTCTCTGGGAATCCAGTTTTTTCCCATGTTGACCACATCAACATCTCACGGCCGTCCCCACATGAGTCATGTTATTAATCGCTTTGGGACGAGATACTTCAGAGTCCTCATTTGTTAACCTTCATTTGTCACGGACTCCTCACGCTGATCCCGGGCAATTACTCATTGTTGAGGAGCTGAGGATGATGAGCAGTCCATAATCAAGCAGCTTCGGAGTTTAGAAACTCTTTGTGATTGATAGTGAGTTGTCATTAATGGCAAAATAATAAAGGCGCAGCGTGCCACAGGGATGCCTGACAGGCAGCGGAATCGAGAAAAGATGAATTAATTACACATCTTTTCATCGAGTCGGTCTGTGAGCCACGTTGCATCGACTCACTCGCCGGCAAGTGTTTCCACTTTGTCCTTGAGAAAGTTTCCTTTTCAAGTTTTCACCGCCTCTGGTGGATCCGGCCTCGGAGATAATGTTGTTTGACGTCATTGAGATATTGTGCTCGGGTTTATGGTTTAACCTACTTTCATTGATTCTCTAAACATCTAATGTCGGGTGAAATGCACAATAATTGGAGGATGTTTATCAAGAGATGAGCAACTTATAACCAAGGTGGTGAAGTTTTGTCTGTATTTATGTATCAGTTAGCAGGATTACGTAAACGTCAAAGGACTGAACATCATGAAACTCTGATGATATGTGGGTCAGGGATGTTTTTTTATACTTTAGCATTCAGAGGCTGTTTTCAAACATTTACATGAGTAATTAATGGGTCTTTAAAAAGAAAATCCTCTTGAGGGAACTTATATTTAATAGTAGATAATGTAGTTAAAATATATATTTATATAAAGTATAAGGCCGTTAACAATCAAGTAACCATTCTAATTACAATATTGGACTTTCTTTGCTATGTGTTACAAGTGGTGAGTATGATATCATATTTAAAAGGCTTTTACCATCTGCATTAAATACATCATGTTTGATATGGAAAAACATATATTAAAGGAAATATACTGTATGTCGTAAATATTGAAAATGCATTTGTTTCATACGCGGTCTGTTGCTCTACTCAGTGATATTCTAGTTCATTATTTGAGGCAGCAAAAAACGGAAAGTCATGATTGACAGCTTGGAGTTGCTTGTGATTGGTTGAGCTTGTAAGTGGGTGGGACTTCTCTTCCATGATCACTGCTGCAGAGACTCCGGCTCTAACTGGCGTCACCAGCACAGTTTTAGGAGGAACGTTAGAATATTTTCTGAATAATTTAAATGCTGCATAAATTAAATATATCACCCCACTAATGTGTTGCTTTTTGGCTCTGCTTTAATATCTGTTGTTTTGTTTCTCGGGAGGCGTTTGGAGAGACAGTTAATTAAAAGGTAATTACACACGGAACCAACACGGAGCAATCACCTAATGTTATGACACACTCGTCACCTGAGGGGCTGCGATGAACGAATGTCAAACAAAAAGTCAAGACAGGCTCTTTATTTTGGATTTATAATAACTCAAAAAAACAGAAAAGGCAGAAAAATTCATCACGTTTTCTATCTATATGATTTTAGGGTTAATTTCCACTGAGATTTAATTCAAGTTTTAAGTTTTGAGCGAGATCTGTACGTTGAGAGAGAAAATCCCAAACCTCTCCTGATGATGATTTAAAACAACTGCTGGAATATTGAGACGCGAGCTGTTACATGTCCTCGCCAGCCGCCAACGATGATCAGCTTTCATGTTGAGGAACATGAAGGCGAATCCAATCATGACAGTTGAGCCTCATTCCCCCGGAGAGACTCTTTTGAACAGTTTGCACTGAAACCAAGACGCAGACGTTGCCTCATGTATTTGTAATGAGCTCAGATGAAAAGAAAATAGGCTAAAGCTACTTTTTTTATTTTTCAATCCACCTTCATTATTTTGATTAGCTTTTAATGCAGAGAACTTTACGTCAGAGAAAAAACACGTGTGAAGTATGAACGCTCGGCTCCGTATGTGAGCTACGTGCAGAGCTACAACTTAGCTTCGATGTAGAAGCATGAATTTGATGATTAGCACAAAATAGGAAAACATAACTGGATGGAGAGTGGTAGCTTGAAACTTGAATTGTTAACTTGCAGAAATATTTTCATAATATGAAGACAAAACTTCTCTTCGTGCTTTTGGCAGCTGAGTTTTTGTTCTAAATAAGTATGCAACATTAGTTTGACAACTCCAGGTTTCTGCTTTATCCCATTTCAGTCGATTACTTTATTCATCCCCGAAGGGAAATTAAATTAATTTATGATGTTGACAGTTGACAGAAGTTGAAAATCTGACCCAATATCTGCCCATTTCATCCTTTTGTACAAGTTTAAACTGTTTTCATCCCCTGTTCAGTTTGATGTTAACGATTCAAACCCTGTTCCGTCTAGCAGATTTTATCGTACTTGATAGAATCAGAAAAAGTCTGTGGCTATGATGCATTTTTCATTTTCGTCCCTGTTCAACAATCACATTATTATTCTCCTAAAAAAAAGAAAACAATTGCCGTCGCTTAAAATAACCGACTGTGAGTTGGTAAATCATCACAAAGCTTTACCGCATTTTTCCAGAATCACGACTCGTTGTTGTCTGACGCCTCTCGTGAATCCACTGTCCTACCAGAGAGCCTCTAATGAGCCGTTGAGGTTTTTTAAAAGAGCCTCGAATTTCCACACACACACAAAAAAAAACCAATAAAGAACGGGAACGACAACGGGTTTACACGGAGTTCAGCATGTGCCTTTTCATCGTGGCACCACAAACAACTGAGGCACAGCGGGGGGGGTACGGCAAATAGTGAAGTGTACGCCAGGAGGCCTCGCAGCCAGGAATACAAACAAGCAACGGGAGCAAAGACTTGTGAAAGAACAGAGGTCGAGTGGAATCTGTTTCAATTATGTTGAGAAAGGTCAACTGTTGTGATGACAGTATTAATAATCCATACGCTGATAAGAGGAACATTCGTGGCATATTAATTGTTGAAATAAAAAATATTCGCAGCGAGTGGGAACTTCATCGGGAACAAATCCCCCTGGTCTGACTTTCTGGATGTTTCTCCCTTCACGATTCTGTAGAGCCCTTCAACTGCGATCCGTCGAGGGAGGATATGCCAATTATTTTGACTTGACTTGACATGTAGGTCACATCTCGTCTCAGGAAATGTCCCATCTCAGTGTTGTGCAGTCAAGTTGGGAAGGAGAGGATGATGGGGAGAGATTGAAAATGACTGTGCTGCTGCATAAAACTGTCAGGAAAAGTTATGTTGCAGTTTAAATGACCTGATTATATATGAACACACCTATTTGATCAGTGATTCTGTGTGTTTTCACCTCACCTTGTTGTAAATCAGTTCATTCTCATGTTTCAAAAGTTTTTTCATCTGCTTTCACTCCTCAGGTTAAACTCTAAAACAAATGTGAAGAATCGAACTCCTTCCAAGTGCTCTATGGATTAATCTGAAGAGCTCTGATTAGATTCGGCCTCAGCCTCTCGTGTGAGCGAGGAGTTGGGAAGCGTGATTAATGTCAGTGCAGTGTTCTCCTCACAAGCGGATGTTTAACACGGAGAAACGAGCAGAAATCCGCCACAGACAACTTCTGCCACTTCATTGTGACGCTTTTAAAAAAAACTCAGATTGTTTGCAGCCATTTATCTGTAGAAAGACAGAGAGGACGTCAGAAATCTTCTCTGAGAACCTTGAAATTATTTGGAAAATCATACTAGTTGCAGGAGAAGTTCTTCACAACAAACCTGGACATTTGCGTTCTCTCATGCGACCCCTCTGGATCGTCTCAGGAAGATTTGAAGTCAGAGTTCAGTGCATGTCTGGATCACAACTGAACATGTCTCTCTTTACACAAGCTGAGAAATCACAGGTTGTATCTTGGCTGTTTACAGCTTGTACCATTCAAAACATGTCAGTTCACACCGATCCTACAAGTGTGCGTGCAGCCAACCTGCAGGACAATGGGCTCTGCCTTTTAAACGCCAAGAGGCCCGTGGCTCACAGCTCAGACTGGAAGCGGCTGCAGGCTCCACACGCCAGGGGCCCCAGAAAAAGACATTCACTACCACTGAGAGGTTAAATAGGAAGAAACAATATCGGGCAAGAACCCATGGAGTTGCTTCTGGCGTCTGGAAGAACCGTGCGGCGGCCAAAGTGCTGCCGGCCACTGGGAAGCCTTTTTTTCTTTCTACTATCAGCTTCTGCAGAATCTGATTCAGAAGGATGTCTGTGGTTTGTGCCAGGTCCGCTGGGAGCTCCAGAAGCACCTGTACCTCCAAATCAAAGAGCCCCAGTTTGACTGAGATGCTGCAGAGTCGTGGGAATCTGCCTTCACACAGACAAACATGGACTTTCTCCTCTTCTACACCTGTTTATCTGAATGAAGGGTCAGTGGGTAGGAAGAATGTAGATATAAGAAAAGTAGATAGCGATAAGACGTGAGAGTTAAAACTGTTTCCACTCAATATACTGACAATGTGTTTGACCCACCTCTCAATGGTGACCTCCAGAAATCTGGTTATTCAGACGCCATGTTTAGCAGGTTTGCATAATTGATTAACTTCACCTTATATTTCACCTTGACTTAGTGGGAAAGATCTCATTGTGATTCTCAGCTGTGAAGCTTGGTTGTTGTTTTATTCCTTTTTCTGCTTCGTCTCAACAACCTGACAAACACAACATCAATACAATTCAATTGTTTACCATCTGCGACATATGAATCATATTCACTGTGGAAAAGAACAGAAGATAAATCCATTGTAATATTGTAGCATTAAAAGATAATGTAGAAAAGAAAATATATCATGTGTTGTACATGTTTAAAACATTCTGATCACACTGATCACAGAGGATTTGATCGATAAATTCAAAATCAAAAGCAGATAATTATCAACAATATTCAGGAATGTGAGACTCAGAGTGGAGTTTAGAAAAACACAACTGCCTTTTGCTGTGGCTCCGCTCAGCTATGAAATTAAAAGCAAACAGTCTAATGAATCAGTTTTGTTTCTAAATTTAGACGATTGTGATTCACACCACAGTGACCTGAACTTCCTGCGTTTCATCCCTGAATGTGCACAGAAGAGTCAAGAAGACAAAAAAAGATTCACTTGAAAAGAGGAAAATATGATATTTATGTTTTTCTATATGTTTTTCACCATTCTAATATATTCTAATATATACTGTCTTGAAGTTCCATGATGTACTTTCAAATATACATTATCCACAAAATCTGTCTTCGTCTTCATCCCTCTGTTACTGGCCTACTTAAAAAATGCTCACACACAACCAGTCTCAAACTGTGACCTACATAAACATACTTAGTGAGGCCACAGTGACCTTGACCTTTGACCCTTTGCTACCAAAATTAAATCCAAATTCAAGAGAACAGCTTTTCTGGGGCCTTTTAGACTTTTAAACATTATTTGGGGCAAATTTGGGAAAACAACTAAACAGAAACCAACAGCTGAAGTGACTTTTCAAATAACACATTCAAATCCAGTAAATTGATATAGTTATAGTCACACGCAATTAAGTCATTAAGTCATTTCATGCTCCTGTGGTTGAACCAACTAGTTTTAATAGATCCAGCATTAGGAATCCAGATCAGTCCCAGGTCCTACCTGGTCCCACTCGCCCTAACGTATACGAAGCCACAGAGACCGGCCACAGCTCAGGGTCGTACAGTAATGCTGCGCGCAAACAAATTAGCTGTCATGTTCTTTGCGTTAATTAATTTGCACGAGCAGCACAGGACAATCAAGCGGGCTCGGCTCCACCGGGCTCCCGGCTGTGTCGTGACCGGGAGAGTCCGGATGCCTCTCAGTGAAAAGGTCGCCCTGCCTCGGTCCCTGTGGGGGGGCCGCGGCCGTGACACTGAACCGGAACCGTCCCCATGAGAGTTTATAATTATCACATCCGACTGCTGTTAACAAGGTAGAAGAGACGGCCTCACGCTCCCTCTCTTCCTTCCTCTAAAGACTTTTTTCCGGTTTGCTTGTCACCGACTGAGCTCAATGAATTCAACGCAGATTTTTTTCCGTCTTTCTCTTTAATCTTAAAACGCTCTGTGAGACGCCGCCGCAGTGCAACGTGGGTAAATTGTCAAAATCAGGTTTAATGTGCGTGTATTTTTTTAAATGTCTGTCTGCTCGGCTATTTGAGCGTCTGAACCTTCGTCCTGTCAACACACCTCTGTTTACGTCTCCTGACAAGACATCAAATCCAGTCTTACTCTGAAGGAAGGGAAAGAAACAGTGCGGGTGAATATAGAGCATCTGTAATTGGGTCTTATTTTCACAGGCAGACAACAGTGAAGAGAGCAACTGGGTTTGCATGAGAATTACAGCGAATGTTGATGGTTATTTTGACAACAACGACTTGAGGATTCAACTCCAGCGCAGGGAAGCAAACACACAACCACCACGAAGTCTGCAGGAGCAGAGGTGAAAACACCCAGGCTTTTAAAAGGGAATATGAAAGTGGGTTTGGAGTTTCTGTGCCTCCATCACTTAAACTGTCACCTTGAAAGGAAACTCAAATAAATCACGTCTTGAACAATTTCTTGCAAAAGGAAAATATCGTCCTGTGATTCTTCCTAATTTGTCCTTTTACCCACAATGCAACTCAGCCACAGAAAGCTTCTGGTAGGTGTCTCCTGCTCGTAACAGGTAATGTATCTTTCAGCAGACGAGGAGCGGATCAAAGAGGTCTGGTAAGATCACTTCCTTCTAACTTCACACCCCCACACTTTCACATTTCTAAACTTTCATCCGTCAGGATCCAAACTTCTCGTGGGAGATCACTTGACGACATTTTCCAAACTGTATCAAACTCGTTTCAGAGACTTTATATGTTTTATTTCTACATATGCATTCATACGTTCAGAGTAAATTCAATTTGACGTGTGCAATCGACGGCTATTTTTAACACTATTTATGGTCTAAATTGTTTTCTGCTTTATGTTTGTTTACATGCAGTAATTATCTTTGTACATAATAGTTGTCATTGTGTTCACAAGGGATTCACATTGACAGCATCTCCCCAAGATCCGGAAACAGACTTTCATGTGTCAGATCAGTGGAGAGAAGCTAAAGACAAAGACAATTGAAAGGACTTTATTCTGAAGGTGATTCATATTTAAATTTTTAACAAAACAAATATGTCTGATATGGAAACTTATCTTTTTCATCTTTAATTTCAATATCAATCTGTTTGTCTGTATTTCTTTTACTTATTTTCACTTATTTAGCTACTTTAACTTTATTCTTGTAGCAGTGGTAAAAATAAATGTTACAGATAACAAAAGAATGAAAACAAGATATAATAAAACATTAACACTTTAACTCATCTTATCTCGGACTAAAGTTCAGATCATACGAAGACTTGATAATTAGAAACAGTGTGTAGGACGAGGCATGACTTCCTGAATGTCACACAGAGATGATCTGGCTCTTTCAAAATCGAATACGACACTTAAACTGAAAATACACATGTTGGTCTCCTGAGACATCAACTAATCAGCCTGATGTAATACTGTCGCTTCCAAGTTCCACATAAAGAGCTTCACTGTGTTTACCTGACTTAAGGAAGCGATTTCGGATCCTGAATCCGGAGCTCACTTTGCAGATTTCAGAACGCTGATACATGGATCTCACTTTGTGACTTTGATGAAAGTATTTCCTGACGCACGAATGAAAGTCACGAAGACAGTTTGTCTCGTTTGTTCTGGCTCTAACAGCTGCTTCATTACGATGCAGAAGCCATTGCATCGCACACTAACAGCCACACGTGAACGGAAACATTCTGCAGCGCAGCAACACACTAAATAAATAAATAAAGCCTCAGTATCTTGTTATAATGTGAACACCCTGGTATAATGAGATGCTTTTATCATGAGATTATGTGCAGTGAATCTCATAAGCCACCGCTGAAGGTTAGACAGAAGAGAACAGATAGTGGAACATGCCGTCCCATGAAGAATAATGCAGCGATTTTCACTTTGCCGCACTTCCTCTGCTGGTGGACAAAGTCCTTTGTAGAATCGGAATACTAATCACAATCCCATTACATATTATATTGCTGAGCAAGAACTCATTGTGTTTTAGATCTGAAAAGAGACTTGACTGGTTCATCAGAGGCCTCGTTGTGCTTTGTGCTGAACGGGATTTCTACAGGTTCACTCAGTTCCAGGAACAAAACCGAGCGAAGTGAAGCAGCTTTCTGAAAACATGAGGTCAATTAAAACTGTCTTTTAAATCAAGGTTTAAGATAAAAATGACTCAAGAATAAACAGCCCTTTCCTACCAATATCTGCTAAAGCATCCAAATCTGCAATAAGAATATAATCAAGATGTTTTCTCTGGTTTTGCTGCAGTGATTTTAAACTTTATATGACGATGTTATAAAACTCTAAATTAGTCGAACAGTTATTTAAGGGTTATATCTTTAAGATTCATTGAAGAACCCTCCCTGTATCCAACTGGCTGACTTTAACATTCAACATTCATAACAACTTCAATATTTAGCAGCAGCTGATCCTCTGACATGACGATTATTAACAGGGTGAGTGATGCTGGCGTCAGTGAACCAGCCCGAGGTCCCAGTAGCCCTCTGTGTGTCAGTCGGCTGGGATGGAGTGCAGCCACAGACGGGGACAAAGGGAGGAAAGGAAAATGAAGGTGCCACAAAATCACATGGGACATCCATTCAGTTGAGTCTGAACCCTGGAAATGCATTGGGGGACATTTTTCAAAACGAGCCAGCCAACACACACAATCTCTATCTCACACACACGCACACAGACACACACACACACGCACATTTCCAACATTTAAATAATGCATAACGCTGAAAAAAGCCTTCCCTGCAATGACTTTACTAAACCCACACCCCTATGATGATATTAGCAAACACAGGCAATTGGAAAAAAAAAGGCTTCTCGAGTATAATTTGTATTTTGACTTATTAGATATAATCCTTGCACCTCAAGCTCTAGATTTTGTAAATGTAACCCATTTATTGTAATGAGCATTAAATCCCCTTACGTGAGCACACTCCATTTATTTTTGATTAAAATATCCTGCGTGACTTCTGCAGACTCCTTGACAAATATTAATTAAAGAATACAAATCCTGCCATTGCTATAATAAGTGAAATTAATTCAGTCCATACTTATAAAGGTTTGTCTGTGTGTGTGTTGCCAGAGGGTCCTGTGCTTTACTGCTGCACAATGAAGTGGGTCTCAGCTGTGTGGGGTGATGACCACAAGATATTGCACAAAAAGCTGGAAAATGAAGATGTATTTTGTGGAACGTTCTTTTTGAAACGACCTCATCCCTCCACAGAGGAGGTCCTGACACGTCTCCCTGATAGAGGTCATGCTCGTCCATCTGCGATCACAAGATGAAGCCGTCTTTCTCACATCAATCACAATAAGAATCAGTGTTTTTGTTGCACACAGCCGATAAATAATGCACCAGCGAAATATCGATCAATGCATCTCGAGAGGAAACGTGTGGAAGTGTAGAAAGGCCCAGGAGCCCACATGTTTTGAGCTCTGCCTCTGATTGGCTCTTTACGGCCAAAGGCGATTGGTGGTCCCTCCGCTGTGCCGAGCCGATGGGGATATCATACCAGGCAATGGGGCTTGACCTCATATTTTATTTAATTTGTGAAAGCAGCAACAGAAAATACATTGAGGTGATGTTAGAAGAGAATCTGACCACTCAGCACTCTAGATCTTCCAGGGAGCACGTGAAGCCTGAATCATCTCCCTTGTTTACAGCCATATGTGGAGTGAGACATAAATTATTTATTCTCCTGTTCATCTTCTGCAGCGTGCGTTGAAAGTTAAAGGAGGATTTTGAAGCCAAATGACTTTGTTATCATGCGTTAGTCATTGTTTATTAAAGAGCTAGGGGTTGGATACGTGGATTAACTCCAGCTGTGGCACCTTTTGCTTTGCCCACGTGTTGGAATCTCTCTCTATCTCCTTACAATCCGATTCTGAAGTCAGGGCCCTGCAGCATCCGGAATCAGCTCATTGACAGAGAGTTAGGTCACGAACACCCCCAGGCATCGATAATTAGGCTCTGACATGTCCTGCAAGACAACACGCTGGCTGTCAGGTTAGGTTTACGGGCACAAGGAGCGATGAGTGACGACACTGTTGACATATATCACACCGAATGAGGAAAGAAAAACAAAAAGAAAAGAGGAGGAAAGAAAACAGTGCGTTGCAATTTGTTGCCAGAGCAGCTTAACAGGCTCTGATGGCTAAGTGAACGAAGAGGTAAACACAATCAGTGATAAAGCTGCTAGATTTAGCTCCAGGCAAAGTTTGATCACTGTTATTGGACACCCAGTGTATTCTTCAGAGACTGTAAAGCGTTTTACGTTGCGCCTCCCAAAGGCTTGGATGTGATCTGGAAAGTAAATTAAATTAGACAGCGCTTAAGGTGGAAACAGTGCACCAGCCACAGTTATGATGAATGAATGGTGACAGTTGTCTCCAGCGCTGTGTGCTGCATGAACTTGTTCCGAATTTTGTCTGACAACTGCAGACAGTCGTTAATGCATCAATAACACATTATTACTTTCCTGTCTGGCCCAATCGGCTATAGCCCACATATCTCAGGTGTGTTTATTTAACGAAAGAGAGACAGAGAGTTTAACAGGAACTCATGTTGGTGCGTTAAGTCAAACTAAAGAAAACTCGTCAGATTCTGGACCTGAGACACGAAATTAAACACAAATAAATAAAAATAATCAGGTTTAAATAAAGGAGGAGTCATCACAGAGTGTGTTAAAGGAAAAGTGAGCAAAGTTTTTGGACCATGGACAGAGCCGGACAACATGAGGACTATCACCCTGTTATTTGGTTGTTTGTTGTAAATCGTTTTGTGGACTCTTGCAGTTTGAGGTCCATGAACAAGCACTGACGCCAAAGACTGTAAATAAAGATGGACGACATGACAGCTACCACAGTGTGCACACTGCACGCAAGCTATCGCCCAAGGATATGCACTGTGTGCGTGGTAGCATTGCTAGTTGGAGTAGCCGACATTTAGGCTAAAATATGGTGTAAATGAAGCCGTTTCGAGTCAAGTTTGAATGTGGTTAGTAGATTATTAGCTCATATTCATTTTTGGGTGAACTATCCCTTTTAGTACAAATTTTATCATTTTCAGCACCATGGACAGAACCTTATTATATATAAGCACTAATGATCTGTTTTCAGCACCATGGACAGAGCCTCATCATACAGTATATAATAGTAGTAATCGCGTTGTTTTCAGCACCATGGACAGAGCCTCATCATACAGTATATAATAGTAGTCATGTTATTGTTTTCAGCACCATGGACAGAGCTCACTTCATCTTTAAGGATGGACAGTTCCTCCTGCACGTGCTTCACCTCCTCACTTCCTCTGGAGGATGGTGTTTGAGTTTTGTTTTTTTCTCACAGAGCAGATATTGACCAGCTCCTCCTGTTCTCTCCACTCTCCCATCCCCTGGTCCTCGCTCTCCTCCATCCCCTGGTTCCTCCTGTTCTCTCCTCCCTCCTCCTCTTCCCATCCCCTGGTTCCTCCTCTCTCTGCTCTCTCTCTCCTCCTCTTCCATCCCTCTGGTTCCTCCTGCTCTCTCCTCCTCTTCCATCCCCCTGGTTCCTCCTGCTCTCTCCTCCTCTTCCATCCCTCTGGTTCCTCCTGCTCTCCCCTCTTCCTCCTGCTCTCTCCTCCTCTTCCATCCCCTGGTTCCTCCTCTCAGCTCAGAGAACGCGCGTGTGTATGTCGGACCTCCTCATTCCTCCAGTGAACGGAGTGGAACGGGGGAGCAGGATGTGTGGACGCTCTCGTGACGCTGACACCGACTGAGCTCTGCATCTTTAAAACAGAAGACAGAAGCCCCCGAACAGAACGAGGCAGCTCAGTCAGAACCGCGGGACGAGCAGGAACTACCTCTTTTTGACTTGTGGAGCGAGCCGAGCCGTGAGGAGAGAGAACTCACCCGCGCATCAGCTGCTGCTCACCGGCCTCTTATTGCTGGGAAGCCGCGGCTCAATCAGTCACATGACACAACCGGAGGCAGAGACCTAGAGAAACAGCCACAGCGTCTCAGCCTCGCTCCGCCATTCTCTCTTTTGAGCCATATCACATTTTTATCGCCACATTTTACTCCCCGCTCGGTGAGTACCTTTCCAATGGCTTTTTTTTTGTAAGCATTTTTTTGTCTTTTTAATTGCCCTCCCCGTTTTTTTTTGTTTTTCCTCCTTTTGCTGGTGTTTGAATTTGAGCAGTGACATGGTGGTTTTCAGCGGTTTTTGATTCTCAAGTTTTTAGCATGTTATTCTGATCCGGTGCCAGGAGGGTGCACGGGGGCTTGATCGGTCTTCACGAGGCTTTTACTCGCTTGCAGTTTTGTTTCGAGGGTTCGAAACCAAGCAGGTTTTGTCAGTGTTGAGATTTTTCAACGTTTATTGGTGGGTTTTGAAACATTTTTATTTTTTCTCTTTGATTTTTTTCTTTATATATATATATATATCAATTTTTTTTTGTTTCTGTCGACTTTTGCTGTTGCTATGCTTTGGTTTGCATTTTGCAGTGTTGTTCGTTGCCTTCCAGTTTTGTGATTTTGTGAGATTTTGATGTGTCGGTGCATCTCACCGGTCGAACCCTTGATTTTACTTTTCTCTGTGGGAGAATCCGGTCCTTTTTAAAAAACGTTTTAACCTGATACTTTTCTTGCAGCCGAGCTCACAGGTTTGTTTTTGTGCTTCTCTTAATTTTTTTTTATGACTAGATGATGCTGGGTGGACGAGGGGAGTTTTGATTCTTGGGGGAGTTCAATGCGTTTTTGTTTTTAATGTGTCCACGAGGATGAACAGACATTTTCCCTTTTGCAGGTAGGCTTGATATGACACGAGTGGATAAAGTGACACGTTTCTGTATTTGATAATAAAGACTGAGGTGACAGAAATATGCACCTGTGGCTGACGTGTTATTTTGTGAGGCTGGCTGACTGTAGGATTCCTCCATCACCTGATCATGTGATCGATCTGTGCGTCAAAAAACAATCCCTAAAACAATCTATCGATCAAGAACAAGGGTTGGAGAATCCCACACAGGTCGTTCGCCCACAATGTTCCCTTTGTGGGTTGAGTTCAACAATCTGAGCAGCTGAGGAATGAATGTAAGCAGCTGCATTCAGGTTCCCTCGGAAGGATGCACTCTAACGACTTTAATGACTCCTACAGATAAAGTATCCAGGGCTCCATCCATATATCGACGTGCATGGGCAGGAATAACTATTTATGTTGCTGCTGCAGTGAAGTGTTTCTCTGAACTGCAGTAGCAGGGTGGGTGGAAACAATCAGGATGATAACCACAGTTTGTGTCACGCATGTGCAAAGTTCCCTCCTAAACTTAAGTGCCCTTCTCATTGCTTCCATAAATACTCGTGGATCAGTTCAATCTGATGTTGCAGGACATGATTATCGAGCTACTGACAGGACTGGAAAATGACTTAGGAGGGTATTAATCCTCCGTGAAGCAGGTTTAACTTCAGATTATTGCTGCAGGATATGCATACATGGCTAAATAGAGAACATGCAGTCGTAACATGAAGCCAGTCACTGTACTTTTCCTGTTCTGTGTCTTATAGGCTCTAAAGCTGCTGTGTGTCATTCCTGTTTACGAATCACTGCCACGTAGCTGAAGCTGAGTCTATATCAAAACATATAGAAATCCATATTTTTCTATATTATTTTTGAGCTTCATCAAGCTTAATATTGGCTTTAATCAGAGTTCAGCTGGTGCATAATCTCCCATTATTTCCCCCCATTCTGATCCATATGTGTCCTGTTTAACAGAACACAGCTTTTTGTCAGTGTAATACTTCCGGCCTATAAAGTATTGGAAACCGGACCATTAGGTCTGAGCACAGGCTGTAAAGTCCCGGTGTCATTAAACAAGCTGCCGTGGAAGATCAGAATCAGAGCAGTTTTTTATGCGTTGAGATTGAATAGAACTACAAACGTACCTTTTTAATAGAAGAGAAACTAATTAGCACAATTGAGGTGAAGAGTTTCTATCATGTATCGAGAAGCTGTTGCCAGGCATCGATTCCCCCGTCTCCTGTGAGATGCACGGAGGCCGTAAAGCAGACGTATAGACGAGGAGCCACACTGGAGGTTTGAATGGTTTCTTAAGTTGGAAGACAATTTAGAAACAATACGTGGAAAGTGCCTCTTTAGAGTCGGGGTTATCTGCGGTCGCATGGAGACAAGGCAAAGCACTGGTGTGAGTCTGAAGAGGGATGTGACCTGAGAGTTTGGTTCTCAAGCAAATACTCAGTTTTCTCACTTTTTGTCCCTGAGCGATAACTCCCAATATACCAAAACCAATATAAATAATTAAATTGATAAATGACATGTTATTATCTCTGAAGTTTAGAGATTTGTTTTCTCTCCTGAGTGAAGGAAGACAGAACATTTAAACCAATTAGGTTTGAAATTGGTTGAACTTTTCTCATATTGCTATTGATGGAAACAATTGTTATTGACTGTATGCCCCAAATGATTTAGATCAGTTTGGCTTTTCAAAATAAAACTCACAGACTGTATATAAACATCACGTCTCCACTTCCTTCGTATCGACTGATGAACCTGAAATATTCTCGAATTACGAACTCTAACATCTTAAAGGGACGAAGCGCTGAGGTCCCACAGATATATGTGCTTGACCAATCACATGTCAGAATCAGCTGTCAATCATAATGTGTCACAGCATCAAATAACTGATTAAAATCAAACTTAGCAGAACTGTGATAGGAGCTACACTTAAAATGTCAGAAAACCTATTTAAGAACATTTTTAGTTTGGACAATCTGCTAACATGGACCTGACTTTCATCCTAAAGGCCTCTGAGTGATGCCAACTACTTCCTCTTTTCTGTTTCACTTCTACAGAACGAATCACAAACATCTGCCTCCTTCAATCAAACTGAGGCTTTTACAATCGCTCCTTTTTTTTCTATCCGTGTGTAATCACACATTTTAATCAAACATTCCACATCTTGCTTTTCGATCCTCGAGTCGCTTCATCTCAACACAGCGACGTGTCTTCACGCCCCCGGGTTGAGAGGTGTGGACACGTCTCCTGCTGAGCATCATGATGGCTTCTATTACGTCCCGCGGTGTTGTGTCTCCCCTCCAGGCAGGTTCCCTGTTATCTGGGCCGAGCCAGACCCGCGCAGGAGACACAGGATAGCTCACGTGCGGCTTTACCTCCGCCACCATGAATAAAACATCACACCAGAACAAGATGTACACACTAATGCATGTGCTTAATAATCATGGGCGTGCATCTGCGTGTGTGCTCGTGTGAATGTGTGTGCCACTGTGTTTACATTCGGTTCATCCGCTCCTCAGCAACAACAGTTTCAGCCTGACTGAGCTGGACAAATGGAAACATAATTAATATGCTGTGTTTTGCATCTTTCATACACGTGATGAGTCTTCACTCTGGGATGTTGTGTTCGTCACATATCAAGGACATGTGTTAACCCACAGAAGCTTGTGTTAGGAAGGTTTTATCTCAGTCCAGCTTTAGTCAAACATGTTTAGTCAAAAGGGAAATATGTAATTGAGGAGTGAATAGACCAGACCCCAACTTCATGATGATGTGTAATGTCCCTGTGCAGCTTCACACCTCAGTCAAAATGTTGGAAATTCTAAAAAAATACTATAGTGACATAAGAATAGTGAATATAAAACAAGATAAGAACAATTACACATGTAAAATAACAGTGAAATGCAGGATTCTTGCTTTAAAGTAGTTTTATCTTGCACAATACGTGTTTGTGTATAATTTGTTTACAGAGGTTTGTTGAACTATTTATCCATGAAATACACATTCTAAGTTATTAAAGAAGCAGCTTCTCTGGGTTTATTCCTTACATAAAACACATGAAGCTTAATGTAAATAACTCCCTGTAACAGATAAAACAGCTTCTACCTTTGACTCATTCTCCTGAAAAGTGTTGAGTACTTTACTTTCCCTTTCTGAGCTGCTCATTTGATAAGTGAGTGGATCTAACTCGTCATATTCTGGGCAATTAAACCCGTATCTGAAGTGTGGAGTCGGGCTAAATGACTTTCTGTCTATTATGGGAACGTTTGAGTTATAGTGCATCAGCCTTCTGCACTGACACGCTGAGACCTCGGAGTATTATTAGACTTTCACACCAACTTTTGCTTCGGTTACGTTTCATTAACATTTGGTCTTGAGTGCATCATTCTTTTTTGACGTGTCAAAACGCTAATGACGGCAGAGAGAAGTTCGAAAATCTGTGACTTTCTCATCGAGGAAAATAATTTTCGTCTATTTGACCTTTGAGTAAATATAGAACACAAGTCAGAGATTGAGTGTTTGTGTGTTTGCTTCTGTTTGTGTAAAGGAGAAACTCAGTGCTTTATCAGAGGAGCCTAAACAAAGGATCAATTAGGGCAGGAAATCGCTTCAGTTTCTCCTTCAGGAGAAAACAAACTCACAGAGGAATTACTTTCCTCTTTCAGGAGGAAATAAGGTTAATGCTGATAAGGAGAAATCTAAACCTGCAGAGGAAGATACATCAGAGATGTTCCAACATGTGACTTTTACACTGATTAAATAGAATTGTTTCCCAAAGGAAGAAAAGTCTAGTTTATGCAGTTTTACCTCAATGTGCAAATATCGATCCTGAAAACCTGATCGCTTCCAAGTCGCATCGGTTTCAGCCCCAGTTCATCAAACAGACATTATTTCTCCTTCATTAACTTCTTCCTGTTCTCAGATACAATTATTTTTCATTCTCAACAGGTCCTACTTATCCCAAACAGCTAGAGGAAATAAAATATGCATAATAAATGAAAAAGCTCGGGTCTCAGGAGGTTATGGAAACATTAAATTGTGCATAAGATTCCTCAGCAGAGCATGAAATGTCAGGACATTTGTCACACACGTGAATCACACTTTTCCATCTTGGAAGCCTGAGCAGAATTCTGAATGCATCATTAATATAGGCCAGCTGAAGCTTTTTCAGTTTTGCATGTAGCTGCATCACAAGTGTGTTGTTTAAAATGAAGTAGACTCTAAAAAGTGCCATTTGAACATCATCTCTACAAATAGAAAAATGTGTTTACATCACGGACGCTGCACAGATTCGTCATGAGATCAAATGATTCAGAATCTGTTGTTATGATGATTCACAGATTCATCTCCCGGTGAATAGATCTGTTGTTTTCTGTCGAGTTCTCTGCAGCGGCGTCACCTCCCTGCACCCGGCGTCCTCTTATCAAACTGTAATAAGTAGAAAATAATGAGTCTCAGTGTGAGTAGCTTGTTTCATGGGCCCATTAATACAAGTGTTTCTCATCCGCCTGCAGAGAGTCGTCCTCAAAGTTTTTACCCTCAGGCAGGAAAATGGACACATTCAAGATGATTCGCTGGTTTTTCCTGCTCGCGTCTGTGTCCCCTTAGAAAATAATGCAATGTCTCTGCGTAGACATTTATATTTAAATGTAGAGTTATGGAAATGTGGCTGAAATGTTTTGGCAGGAAGCAACAATGTGGCTCCGTGAAACATTATGAACGTTATACAAGCTCACACAAAGATTCACAACAATGACAGAGAGAGGGAGCCACAGGATGAAAGAGACTCACAATTTCAGAGTTTCTGACCTTGGCAGAGCGATTGTGAAGTTTCTCTTTCTTTCCTGACTTGTGAGAATAAAATATCACCACAGCCGCCTGATCCGCAGCAGCAACAGATTCACTCATGAAACAGAATTTAAAGTAAACTTCTTTTAGTCCTCATTGTGCTAATGGTTCAGAACCGAGGCTCCTTTCAGACACAAAACTCACTTAAATAGGGCGAAGGTGTAATGAACGAAATGATCGACAGACAGAAATAATGTAACGTGGCAGAGATCTGAGTAAAACCGTTTTAAAAGGCGAGATGATCAAGGATTCAGAAAAGAACATAATTTCCTTCCCTCACGTACATCAGGGTGAAAATATCATCCTCCTCTCTCTGAAACATTAAACAACAAAACCAAGCAGTAAACCACGAAGCAGAACATCAACAAACAAAGACTATAAAATACTAAACGGATCATTAAAACATAATTGATACCAAAGAGAAAACATGAAAATAACAGCGCAGGTCTCACAGGTCAGTTTGTCGAGTTTAAGATTCTGATTGTTCTTGAATGGAGATTATTGCCAGAAAGTGACCTACGGGACAAATTTAATTCAACATCAAAATGCAACGCGAGCACGACTGGAAATTTAGAAGTGACCGGGGCATGACGATAATAAGTGTGTGAACAGCGGGCACGGGAAACATCTAATTGGGGAGATCATTTTATTTGCTGCTTGATAATTCCGGACTGGGCGGTCAGTGCACGGGCCTCTGAGTGTGTCTGGGTCTGTGTCTCCTCGTGGACAAACTTTGATTTGACCATCGACGACATGACTTGATTTGGTGACTCTCAGACAGATGTGTGACCCTGGTCTGAGAGGCCGTGTGAAGGTCACAGGGTCGAGGGGAGGAACAAACCCAGAGATCAGAGGCCGAGGAGCAGCGTGAGGTTTCCCAGAGCAGGTGGCCGACGCCTCCAGATGCTGCAGAGAAGCAGCCGAGCGGATAATGTCCCGTCTGCATTACCTCAGGGACGCCCATTACAGTGGAGCGTCCTCATCTGGGTCAGCTCCAGGCGGGTTCTGCAGGGATCAGCTGTTCTCACTGTCGTCCTGCAGGACTCAGGTGTCTCTCACCTGCTCGGGACCGGTGTGGATGCTGGGACACCGACACCTCCAGCGTCTCCACAGACAGAGACACCGAGCTGTGTGGGGACAGGCACATTTACAGGAGAATCGATAACCTAGATATTATTCTGGCCTCCTTGGAGAGGCAGCTTTAAGTGAGTGTAAATGTTTGTTGTTGGAAAGTTTATTAAAGTAATACAAAGAGACACAAAGACAAAAATAAGACGAGGAGGTTTGAAGAAGAGGAGGAAGAAGAGGATGCCCCGTTTATGTTGGTTTGCCACCCACTGGTCCGAGCAGAGGAGAGAGAGGAGGGAGAGAAGACATTTGTATAAAGAAAGATACAAACTGACAATAAAGAGACAGAAAGTGACTAGAGAGAGATGCAGAGGCTGAATTTTGTTCGATAGAAGTGACACAACAAACACAGTAGGTCCCCATCAGCCACTAAACCGAACGAAGAAGAAGGAGAAGCTATCGAACATCAAGGGTAGTAAGAGGTTCAGAGCTGAATGGGGAGGAAGAGGAGGAAGTAGGACACACAGTGGACGGAGGTAATGCACCTTGACGTCGGTTGCTACTCGGCGATAGACAAAGAGGAAGAAGACAGAGAGAAGCAACGAGACAGAAACAGACGAGTGTAAGAAGCAGAGACTACAGGGGAGACGCAGGATTATTTGAAAGATATAACATGACAAGGACATAGATGTATTGTCCGACTGTATCATTTGTACCTAGAGTCTCGAGTTTTTATTCTATTTGCACTTGAGGGGCCGAGCACATAATGTTCATGTTCACATTGGACACAGCGTTCACTTCCTGCAGCTTCTCTTCAGGACACGAGTGAAGTTCCAGCTTCTCTTTGTTTGCAGGATTCCACCCGACAACAAACCTCGTTCACTTAGAGGACTCGGTCCGCTCTTAATTGCATTACCATGCGCTTTTATTCTGATAAACCCGGTGTACTTACATTAAATACTTGCTGGAGCTTAGATTTAATAAAGGGAAATTAAAGTGGCTCTGGAAAGAATTCAAATCCCTTTTCCCCCCTTATCCTGGTATTGATTTAATTTAAAATGGATATAATATATTTTGGCCAATTCATTTTATATAAAACGTAATGAAAAACAGATTTTAAAAACTGCTAATACTAAAATACATGAAATCATATCTCTCACTTATAAGCGTTCCCTGGAACTTCAATCTGAGCTTCGTTGCATCGTGTTTTTTATAATTTTGAATCCCAAAGAATAAACGATACAGTTGAGTGCATCAGTTTGGATGTGAGCACTCAGTAAAGAAGACAAGGTGTTTGTTTGTGTGTGGATGTGTGTGTGTGTGTGCATGTGTGTTTATATATATATTGCAACCTGAATGGATATTTCAAGAGATGTGACCCGACGCTGAGATAAAAAGTGAGATATTCCAACGCGGAGGCATCTTGACTCACACACTCACGAGGATCACGACCTCAATTTTCCGTGTCTGCCACAAGGAAAGCAGCTCAGGTGCACTCGAGTAGAGAGGGCTAGCTAGCCGGCTAGCGATTGAGTCCCCCCCGAGGGTGAGAACATGTCCGCCGAGAAAACCTTTTATGTTTCTCCACAACAGACGCTTTCCTCGGGGTATGGGAGGGGGGGGCTGTAGGATGATGGCGTGAATGTTTTCAACTGCACACCCGAACCCTGATTGAGCCTGACAGGGATCCTTAACTGACTGCAGCATATGGACGGACTTGAGGCTTTTTTTAAATTTGGCTAAATGCGGTTGTTTTATTCTGCCGGACGCCACCAGGTGAAAGTAACACACACAACTTCTTTAACTACACTTTACAACATCGCTCGGTTTGTGTGATAGTAGGCCAGAGCAGCCCAGATGAAATAATCCCAGTTGTGTGCGTGTGCAGGATTGCGTTTGTGCCAGATTGAGATTAAGAGCATCCAGCGTCTGTCTGGTTACACTCAGGCTACACAGAACCTCTGAGCGAAATGTGAGTTCGGGAAAAAAAATAAAGACAAAAACATCTGTCTCACTAAAATGTGCTCGTACTCACCAGCGTCCTCGTGGGTAAAAATAGAAGCTCCATCATTTAATTCCCCACTTAGCCTCAAAAAGCAGTCGCCTCCTGAAACATTAATAGCTTGTTGACATCTTGCAGAGAGCCACAGTCTATCAGGTGGCAGCGTGTAAATAAGGCTTCGTTCCCTCATATTGATTTTTCCTTTTTCCCTTCAGGTTTTGACATCAGAGGAAATCAAAGAGCTTGTTGCCGTTTGTTCTCGCGGATAACGGCGGCTGTCAAAGCCTTTATTTTCTGTTTCCATCCATTTTCTCCAACACACATCATGAGCACAGATATGAATCTGGATTCAGACTTTTTTGGTGAAGAAAAAGCTTCAGTTTCTAATGAAGCTCATGTTAACTTCAAGAAGTCTGGCCTTGTTTTTCGGAGGGTATCAAGTTTACTTAATTATTGATTCCCAATTAGGTTAAAGCAACGTTATGCAACTTCTTTACGTTTAAACAGCAGCTTCACTATGAGTTTGATGGTTCAGTGACTTTAATGAATATGGAGAATGTTCCATCATTCATTCCCGTCCACTCAGAGTCACAGCTTCAACTGTCACAATCAGGTCCAGCAGGTTGAAGAGTAAATCTGAACCGGAGATCATGAAGGTCTCACTTTCTTTTCCTTATGAGCACGTTGCTCCGAGTCGAAAAGGAAACGCTTCCTGTTCTGCTTTGTTCAGCTCGCTCCAGATCCAACTCAACACTTCAGTTCAGTTGATAGGTTTACAGTGAAAATCCTATGAACCAAGTGAACTGTACAGAAAAACATCAAGTGAAGCAGCTTGTTTCCTGTTGGAATTGGAGATGAGTTTAACTCGGTAAAAAAAATACTTACTTGAAAGCCCAAAAACGTCAGATGAGCTTTTTAGGAATGTTATTAAACAACAATCCAAAACTGTCACGGGCAAATAAATAGAACAAAGACTTGTTTTTAATATTTCCCCTTATTTGTTTCTATTTTCTTTGCCACGGGGGAAGTAACCGCATAGAAAATCCATTTCTGTCAGATTCTGATGAGTCGGCGGATGACAGTGAATGTTTTTGACGTAGATGCTGGAGCCACGTGAGTCTCTGTCCTGCAGCTCGAGCTCCTGCATCGTTCACATGACGTGGACGCACCAGGACGTCTGCCTGACTTCCTGCTGTCCTCTTAAAGACACCTGTCAGGGGCAGCATCGGGGAATATAAACATAATTAAGAAATCAGGCAGGCACATTACATATGTAAATGGCATTAATTGCAGACATGGGTTTGAAATATTCATTCAAATTAGTCACATCAGTTAAGCAGGGATCTGTGAGCGTAATCATTCAACTAATTAGGTCAGTCGCTGCGAGTTCAAACAATCGGAAAAGCAATTTCAGTTTCCAATTAAAGTTTCACTGAGAGAAGGAAACTAACAGGAGGAGAAACTGGTGAAGATGCAAGAAAGGTCCCCAAACCATGCAGGAGGAGCAGGACGGGGGGGAGAATTCACCGTAAAACTGAACCTTCAGCTGCCAGGATGCATCAAGCTTTACGAGTGTGTGTGTGTGTGTGCATGTGTGTGTGTGTGTGTGTGTGTGTGTGTGTGTGTGTGTGTGTGTGTGTGTGTTGAGCTGCAGTGCGTAAATATTTTCTAGGAATCTCAGGAACAGAACTCCGGGCTGCAGAGTTGAACAGGGTCAGTAACTTTGCCTCCTACCAAACACACAGGAGCAGAAGCTGGAGAACAACATAACCTTTATTCTACTTTATTTTATTAAATGTGTTGTATTGAAAGTTTGAGGTAAATCTGAATTGAGACTATAAACATGATTGACATTAGAAAAAGAAAGAAAGAAAAAGATTATTGAAGTTTTTTCTGGATGAAAAATCTCAGATTGTCGGAGTTTATAGGATTTGAGACTTTGAAAATGGAAATTGAAATGAAAATACCTCAGCTTATAATGCTAAACAGCCCAATAACGCAATTCTGAGCAGCTTCAAGGCAGCAAACGCATCATCACAACATCTCCTTTCATTGACTGTCTGCAAAATTACTCAAAAACACTGATTTCCATGAAGTTTCCTAGAGGGCTTAACAGAAAGAAGAACCTTAACATTTTAGAGCGGATCTGAAAATGAAAAAATCAAATTTTTTCAACATGTTCATACCAGGAGATAATGAACTAATCTTTCTGGGGGAAACAATTAGGCGTATGTAAAGTAGTAATATCTATGCAAAGATGACATTTAGCTCGGATCCAGACGGAATCATGATATTCAACACATGCAATACGGAGATAAATCATAAAGGGGCCTTCGTGGAGGTTCAGGGTTTTCAAAAGCCTCATATTATAGTATATAGTATGTAATGCTAAAGTAAGCAACATGGTGTATACTTTCGCTCCGTCCTCACAGATCCCAGCAGAAGCTTCCAGAGACGTTTGGTCCTTTGCTTCATTAATTACATTCCGCAGCCTCGTCTTTTCTGTCTTTTTGTCTTTATATATTTCCTCGGTGGTGAGAACCCTCTATATCCTGAACAATAAAAACCCGGAGCTGAGCTTATTCTATCTTCTATTCAGGGAGGACTAAATAATCACTTTATCGCCAGTGACAGATTAAATCCAGAGTGTTTAACTGCAGTGGATATGATGAATCCATCAGAGGAAGCTAAACAGTAACATATGGGAGCTGCTTGTGCCGAGCTGAAGTAATTAATCAAGTTGTTTCAATACAAATGTTTACAGCAAGAAAAACTAAAGTTAGCTCTCTGAGAAATGTTGTATTTTGCCTCCAGGCTTTACTCCTCACTTTACTTTACTTTTTTCCCTTTGTCTGATATATCACAGCGTCACCAGCTGTGTTTGCAGACGGGCAAAGCAGCAACCAGTTTAACTCTTTTCTACGCAACTGCACAACTAACTGCACACAGCGCGTCTCTCACTCTCGCTCCCTGGGCTCAGGCGTCTCATCCGGGCTGAATCCCTCTTTCTTTCGTGGCCTCGCTTTGATTCTGACGCACAGATCCAGAGGCACACAGAGGCGAGTGGAGGTGCTGCAGGAGGTGTTGGAAGTGGCCGGGGAGACGCCATTAGAGCCTCAGCAGCAGGGGAGGAAACGTTGAAGGTGACGTTTCACAAATTGCCCAGAGCAGTGGGAGTGAATCGTGCCTCTAGAATCTCTCTTGACTCATCTACGCACATTCTAGCAAAGGGATGAGCGGTAAAGATCCACTCGTCCGAGCAGTAACCACCAAACAGCTGCGCTACATCAGCCGGTGCATTAACAGTGTGGGCACAAGAGTGTGGAGATGGAAACGCCCCTCGCATATTACAAAAACAAAATAAGAAAGAAAGATTATGTCATGCAAATTTGCCCCTGACACTCACACACACACACATGAGACATGGGAAGGGGAGTCTTTCTCAGGCCGGGCTCCTCCACCAGCGATCCCAGTGTCAGAGGGTTGTTCCCATAGGACTGGGCTCTTCTGGACAGAGGCCTCAGATGATGTCCCTTGGATCTGATGGAACCACTCTCCCAGTTTGGGGGTCAGAGCCTCCCCAATGCTCCCACTACTACGGGGATCACATTGCATTTAACCTTCCACATCTGTTCCAGCTTCCATTTGTACTTCTCATGCTCCCCATTTCCTGATGTCACCGTCCACTGGGATATACCAACCAAACTAAATGTCAGTATCAACATTATTAAAAAGACGTCCCACTCAGGGAAGTTTACATTTTTATATTCTTTGCAGAAAATAGTTTAGGAGCAAATGTGAAGTAATTATCCATCTTTAGTCTTTAATTAGCTTCAGGCTTTTAAAGAGGAACAATTAGGCCTGAAAAAACAGCAGATAGCTGCAGAGACATCGACAGGGTCCAGCTGGCCCGCTCCCCCGATAGCAGTTGCCATAGCAACCGAGGACGTAGCAACAGACACACACACACACACACACACACACACACACACACAGACACATAAAAACACACTCGTGAAGATATCATAAACTCCGGGGGGGAACAGTAAACAGACATAGTGCTGGTTCAGGGTCACAAGGTGCAGGACGTTTCAGAACATTCAACACGATTCATGTTAAACTAATAATAAAGTTTTATCTCTTAAAGTCTTAACAAGTTAAAACAAACATGATCTCTTCTTCTCTGTAACTCAACCTGCGAACCAGCTCCTCTGCTCGTCCTCCCCTCGTCTCACAGACCTCAGGAGAAACCGCACCTCGTTTCTCCAGCGAACCTGAAACCTGACGTGAGGTGGAAATGCAAAAAAAACCTTCTCCAGCTGTGCCGAGTCTCACGTGGCAAATCAGCACATTAGAAGCAACAGACAAAACTCCTGTGTAAGTTCTGAAGACGGCTCTGCGTGGCCGTGTTGTGCTTTCAAGTCGCGTTCTCCTGCTTGGATCTTTCGCCAGTGTCTCAGTAATGTGTTGGGATGTGTCATCGTCTCATCCAGGCAATGCTTCTGTTCAGATGGAGCCGCGGAGGGCTGCCTCTTTGTGCTGGATTCATTGGAGTGCCGCACATACACACACATCCACTATAAAGGAGACTGTTTATTTTTAGACGGCCCCCGCGGGTGATTTTAGTTTGAGTGATTTAATAAGTGCCCTGGAAATTTGGAGCCTTTGGAAACTTTTTCTTTTTCTGGGTTTGAGACTTCCCCCCCGCAAAGGTCAGCGGCGCTGAGCAGGAGTGGGAGGAGAACTTAACCTTTCCCCGGGTTGACTGACGCAGAGACAGAAGTGGCTTGATTGCAGCCATTGTGTACTCGTTGTGTTTGATGATAATTACACTGTTGTTTGCTGCATAAATATTTCATGAGCTCCGAACATGGCTTTTAGAGAGACTTGGAGACTTTAACTGTGCTGAGGCGGAAAATGACCACGAAATAACCGAGAGGTGAGGTTGCCACGGTTTCCACACAAAGTTAATGACTTCATCTGTAGCGTTGACGTCCGTGGCCTTTTGCCCTGAGTCTCCACCGTGTTGTTAACTTCCTGCAGGTGTTTCTGTCTTTGTTACACAGAGAAAAGTTAGTTTTCACTTAAAACTCGATACGGGTCTACTTGTTATTGTCACTTTAGTTATTTTGTTCCATGCCACATCATCACATCGTTCTGTCAGAACTCTTGCTCTGACCAAAATGCCATAAAAGAACGCCACAGTTATTTATCTAACGTAACGCTGAGCTCAGAGATCTCCTATAGCGTCCAGAAAATAAGAGGAACACAATTACAATAATTTTCCACCATTTAAGTGCACAGTAACTACGGTGATTTCCAAGGCTTCCACAGAACTCCAGTGAACGTCTGCAGCAGGAGAAGGAAAGTGAAAGGAGACGTAACATTAAAGAATAAACTAGAAGGAACTGAAAGCACCATTTTGATCTCAGAACATTGCATACAAAATATCAAAATTGTTCTTAAATCTATGTTGAAACCGTCAAAAACCATTGGAAAGTATTGCAGCATCATTTCTATCGTACCCTGCATCTGTGCTTCCACGGCATTATCACATCTTCCCAGAACATCTCCATACATATTGGATGTGAACACGGGACAGTGCCGAGCTGCAGAACGACTGCAGCAGCAGCAGCAGCAGCAGAATCAGTTTCTGCTTCCTCTGTGTTGTTCAAAGAGAATTCTCTACGCCAGCATCTAAAGATCTGCGCCTGCTATATACACTGCATAGTAAACATGACCCAGCAGCACCCAGCAGCGCACTCCGGCACTCATATCGATTACAGGCAGAGGGATAGAGAGTGTGTAGCATCTGCAGAAACAGTTGGGATTTGATGAACATAACTCCCCGCAGGACATTAGCGGGTAACTTCAGATGAATATTTAGATTCTCTCTCTCTCCCTCTCCTCTGATGCAAACCATTATAAAGCCGTCAAAACACAGAAGCTCCAAAATACCACTTGTTAAGAAAACATAGTTTAGAGCCAAATTAGCAGAGACACGCGGGGCGTCAGAGACGTCCATATGCTTCATGTGTAATCAGTGTTATCTTAAATAGTCTCAAATAATTCACTTGTGAATGTTACTGATTATATCTATGTATATATTTATATTAAAACACGTTATATCAAATTATACCGTTTTTTTTAAAAGATGGATTATTCTTAAGTACTTGGTTACTATGAAAAAGTGAGATGAGCTCTCTGTTGAGTTATTTAGCTGGAGCTCTGAAGTATTTTTACAAGTAGCATACTTTGATTTACAATTACAATTCACGGTAAATTGTGTTTTCGCTCTTTAAGATGCATTAAAAATATCAGGTCACTTACACTTACACACTGCCTTACTCCTACATTCATGCGCTCCTACATCTGTGTGAATGACATGACTCATAAGCATGTTCCTGAGTCCACCAGTGACCCAGTCAAGCCTCTCTCTACTCATACACAGGGCAGCATGTTTTCCAGGAATGTAGATGAACCTCTTCCTCTGCCCGTAGTGATTTATTGATTTAAAGATGAGCACGTGTTGGCTCAAATCTGCTCGCAGGGAAGCCGCCACGTCCTCAGATAACCCGCATGCAGAATCCAGCAGCTCAGGATTGGATTACAGCACAATTCAAACCTTACATAATGAGACTGAAAGAAAGAGCTTAAAACAAAGACACATACAGTTTCAACAAAAGGAGAAAGGAGACAGGATGGATTCAAAGTCAAGAGAATAACGAAATTATAAATTATCCAAAAACTGAAATCACTCCTTCTTAATTAAGGTCCCTAATTGGTTGAGATTTTCTGGCCTATAGACGTCTAGTATGTTTGTATCACACTGGTCAAAAGTAAAGGACTCAGAGTACAGACTCAGGGACAGGCTAAATTGTGAAGCTATTCAATATTTAAGTGGGTGAGAGTTTCCAAAACAAAAAACTTTACTCAAGCTGAGTTTTGACAGTTTGCAAATCAATCCGGACTCATTTAAAACGACAAGAGAGTGAACCACGATAAGAATACTGCAGGAGAAACAACACAACGACCTGACGAGGCCCCACGGTTCACCACGTGTCTGAATGTGTTGCTGCAACAATAATCTGCAGCTTACAACACTAACAACTGCCACAAAATCAATACGTTGGCATGTTTCCAGCTCGCCTGCCGGCCTGTAGTGCGCCCGATGTGACCCGGAGAAGTGACATCACGTGGAGGAGGCGCTCAAAGCGAGCGGGCCCTCCAACGCATCTTCATGCAGCTGGAGTCGGAGGTCACGGTCTCCACGGAGATAGATGCAGAGGAGTGTGAGATAAATAACAGGATAATTGAATAGATCGTCTAAATTAAAGAACCCTCTGGCTTGTTTCTTTCTTGCGTACTTTACTCCTCCCACTGGGAAATGCAATTAAATGTACAAAACGTATTGAACATCAACATATCTGTGAGCCTCGAAGATAATTCCTGTGTTGAGAGAATGTGAAAGAGAAGGCGACACAAGGGAAGAGAGGGAGGGGGGAGCTTCATATGCAACTTTCTTACAGGGTCATAGTTCAGCCTTAGACATAGATAAGGCCTGAAGAAAAAAGTTTTTTAATCTTTAGGTCAAGAAACCTTTGACCGATCACCTCTGAAAATGAATCGTGTGGAGATACACTCCCAAGTGATATTCACGGCAAGTTTGGTGAAAATCCTTCCAGGCATTATTGAGTTATTTTGTACACACACACACACACACACACTCACACAAACCCTGCTTCCTGCTATGCTGGTGCAGAGGCTAAAATATATTTATACACTAAAGCTTTGCCTCCGAAGTGTGCGTTGTACACGAGGCGATGCATCCTGGCAGGTTTGCCTTGTTCTTCTTATTCATGCGCTGCAGAAAGTGAGATTCAAGTTCATTCAAATAATTTTCCATCATATTCCCCTTCACCTCCTGTCTATTACGCCCAAATACACTTTCATCACTAGGCTCCCGGGCGAGTCGTTAGCGGGAGGAGAAAGTCATTACATGTCATCTGCATAGTGAATAATGGAGCCGGGGCGAGTCGCCTCCGTCGTTAAGATGTTCATCGCCCAGACGCACCTGTGCCGACTGGATTCAGATGAAAGACTCAAGTCTTTTCAAAACTAAAAACTGAAGAGGTTTCAACTGACTGAAAATCTGCAGTTTTATTTAGAAGTTATTCTCATATATTAAGATGCAATCCGACCTTGCAACAATGTCAAAAAGCCTCATATATAACAATATATATATATATATATATTACAGACTGCTTTTGAGACAGTCACTTTTCGCCTTCAAGGTTTTCACCACACTAAAGCGTTTTCCCCAAAGTACCAGTCATGTTCTCTCTGTTTCTCCTGTTGTCTTGACAAAAAGCGCTGCCGGTGTCTGAGGTAAGCTGGAATCAGATTTACTTACAGTCAGCGCTGACAGAGTCACAGTTGTTGCACCGTGTATCCATGTGGCACGAATCTGGGATTCAACAAAGTGCAGCTCCATGTCCCTGCTTCTTTATAACATCCATTACGGAGCGTCACTCCGTTGTCACAGGAAGGAAAAGAGATGGAAAAACGTCTCTCCA
Source organism: Pseudopleuronectes americanus (assembly GCA_038501795.1). NCBI lineage: Eukaryota > Metazoa > Chordata > Actinopteri > Pleuronectiformes > Pleuronectidae > Pseudopleuronectes > Pseudopleuronectes americanus. The sequence goes on along the minus strand of CM076736.1, from coordinate 1,588,319 downwards.
CTGCAGTTTGTGATGCTGTGACAGACTTTTCAAATAACCACAGACCCCAAATCAGCATTAAATCAATGCTACTGTCATAAAACTGCCAGTGGTCATGTTCAGCTCCTGTATCTTGAAGCTGCTCAGATGATCTGATGTAAAACAGGATGAGCTCCTGATGATAAACAATATTATCATTTGACACATGGGACTTTTCATTCAGCACTTGACCTCTTTGTTTAGATTTTATGACCCTCAAACTTTATGCGGCTCATCTTTTCATGAAAAATCATTTTTAAAAAGGAATAAATATTCTAATTAAATTTCTTGGATGACCCTAAAATGATTTCTAATGTTGGTAACTGTTTGCCAACAAGTTCAACTTAGCTACTTCAAAAAATAATAACTTCTTGCTTTTTGAGTAGCGGCGGCCAAAAACTATGGGTTGGTTCTCCTATGAGAAGTGTGGAGCTGACTGAGAGTCTCAGAATCAGGTCCAGCAAGTTGAAGCGTGAAGCTGTGAACTGTAGATCAGTTTAAAAAAGACTCAGAAGTTATTAAAAACTTATTTTATATCCGATATTCAGCAGGAAACTTTATTAAGTATGAGAAACTCTTAACAGAGTTTGGCGGATTTGTTACAGCGGCAACTCTCCGGGTTCATGAAGCCGAGGATTATGGGTAATATCCATTGTCCAAGTGATACAACTCTTTTTTCTTGACATGAAGACTGGGCTTTAGAGGGCGCTATTTCTTAGTGAAAGTTGCCTAGTGTCGCTTAAAACCCAGATCTAGATAAAAAATGTAATACATTCATCAAATACCTTAAAATATAAATAAATAACAAACCGAGTTTTATTATTTACACGTCTTCTAACATTGATAACACCCTCATCAGTAAACAGGCTCTTTTAATAACCGTGTTAGCGTGTTAGCCAAGCTGCTGTACGCTGAGTCACTGTTTAACATTGTGGCTATCGGTGATGATTGAGAGTGAGCAGAGGTGATTGAGAGGAAAACCTCGGGCCCGTCTGCTCCGCTGCTCCGAGCTCCTCAGATCTGAGATGTGAGGCAGTAAACACTGAGCCGCCTGCAGCTCTGTCATACACATTATCGGGTTATAGCTGTGAAGGCAACCCGGCCTTAATCCTCTTCAACTCTGTGAGGCAGAGCAGGGAGTCCTCCTGTGACAGAGCTGATACTTTCATTAGAGCCAATCCATAACCTCGCGAGCAGGCAAATATAACCTGATGAGCGGGAATTAGATTTTTAGGTGATTTATTTCGCGATTACAAGATTGTTCGACACCAGGGAGAGAATCCACAGGCGGAGCTTATTATTGTGTTCTACTTGTTATTACTGCAGCAGCGCCACAAATTAACAGGATTCACTCGTCCGTGAAGAAACTGTTTATCAATGTATTTAAAACTCCCCGGTGGTTGGTGTGGCGAAGCGTCCCCGTCTGTCATCTGTGTCCTCGCCACTCTCTGATCATCTCGTGACCTCGCCCGCACTCTTCCTCGCTTTGCTCACGTGACCACTCCTCCGGCGCTCGATCAGCATTAATAATGCAATCTGACAGATATTGTACGAGGCTGAGTGCGAGGTGTCACTCACAGCCACAAACAAGTGAGGAAATGGATGAGGCGATAAGGGCTCGAGAGGGGGATGAAGACTGCAGGAGGAGGATCAGAAGGTTTAGCGGTTCACTTCACCTCGAGTTATTTCGGTGCTTGACAGATACAGAGCCTCTAATCCACGAGGATTTCAGATTTCACGTGTGTCACCGTTTCCCCCATCGGCGTGCAAAAACAATTTTTATCGTTCACTCCCCCCTATTCTCATTTTAAGTCGTCTTTATTTATAAAGTGAGACATGACAGTGCATTTCATTCAGGGGGGAAATGAGGACAGTCGTCACACAGATGGCGTTTTCCTTTTGTCAACCGTCTCCCCTCAAAGCGACGCTCCCCTCATAAGAACTGATTTTTCGTGTTCCTGCTCTTTGGAGGATGTGAGCATTCATCCACAGCAAGTGTGTCATTATGTGGTCAGCCGTCTGCACAGCACTTTGAGGCGAACATGTCACACAGTGTGGCGCTAAGAGGAAATCAAGGGTTTCTGTCAGTACAAGTGCCTGGAATCCTTTTTTTTATATTTAGTTAGTATCTGCCGGGAGGGGTTGTGTTTTCTCTTCGTACGTTTGTTGGTTTGTTTGTCAGCAGCAGTGTAGAAAAAACTGATTTCCGCAAAAAAAGGTGGAAAGACGAAGACGATGTTTCGTATTAATTTTCCAGTTTTATCGACCAATCAAGGCGCATTCACATACGCATTCATGAAGAGCTTCTATTTGCAGCACTTTTCTTTCACCATCAGGGGCAATCTGGGGTTCAGTATCTTGGAGGACTCTTTAGAACGCAGTCTGGAGGAACCCGGGGATTGAACCATCGACTCTCTGGATAAAGGACGACCCTCTCTACCCTCTGGGCCACAGCTGCCACAGAAAGAACTTTCAGGATCCAGGATTCTGTTTCCACTTTCTTTCACAGACACATAGTTTTCTGACATTTACATAGATTTCCCAGGGAATGATTCCTGCAGGTTGATAAGAAAAAAGGTCAGATTTATTGGACTGATATTTATGTCTGTGTGCATTTGGTGCAGATTCAAATAAACATCTCTATCTTGTGGATTTAAATTGTGGTTTAAACAGGAAGACAGGCTTTTTTCAGCTGCTGTACAGTGGCGCCCTGACCCGAACCAAACAGGCATTGGCACAACGGCAATAACCAGGCCTATACCAACCTGGAACTGCCACCAGTGTGTAGCTGAGATATCGGATTTAGTAGAGAATCCCCAGTTTACATGTCTGCTCATTAGTTTAGAACTACGGCCAAACAAACTTGATGGTGCAGAATTCATAGAGGATGCTTGTCCTAGTGGAGATACGAGCTCCATGGCTCTGTAAACCAGACCAAACAAATTCCCACGTATCATATTTAAAACAATTTTTCAGCAACTTCTGAGCCTTATATTTGGGACTCCATCATTCTAAGAGAGTCAGATTATTATTTATTTTTTTCAAAAGCATATAACGACGCTGGTTGTGAAGTCTGCGACGGAGACGGTATCTTTTCGTGTGTCTATTTTTGTACGTTGTTTGTTTTGTCTCATGCAAGAGTAGTTCCTCCGGCTCACGCAGTCGTTTACATCAAGCTGTACGGTGCGTGCGCCTCGTTTCTCTGAGAGGAGAAGAAGAGTGGAGGGCAGCAGACACACTCCATAATCCTCTTCTGCTACACAAAAAAAAGCATGCGCTGTCAAACTGTCAAAACTTGTACTTCAAGGGTTGTGACGGGTCCGCCATGTGAGGTTCTCCATTGCCTTTATGTCTGTGCACAAGTGTGTGTGTGTGTGCTTACTGCTTCTGTTCATCCATCTTTGTGTGTGTTGGGGGGAGGGGGGGGAGGGTGCACATCCAACGCTGCACATGTCCTCCTGTTTGTGTATTTTATGAGTGCGTCCACATTTGAGCGTGCAAATTCGTCCGCTGCTTTTTTTGACAAACCCCTTTGACAAACTCTGATCTATTCTACTGAAGTCTGCAGCTCTCACACTGCAGACCTGATAAATGGAAATATGCCACGGCGAGAAGAAGAAGAAGAAGATGAAGAAAAAATGAAGTGCTACACTTCATGAAGTACGCAGAGGGCTCCATTGCCCAGGGAGGCCCTTGAGGTTTCGCTTGGGCTCCAACTTGCTTTTTAAAATCTGGAGCGGCGCCGTGCAATTACTGGCTGGAGAGAGAGAGAGCGAGCGAGAGAGAGAGAGAGAGAGAGAGAGAGAGAGAGGAGAGAGAGAGAGAGAGAGAGAGAGAGAGAGAGAGAGAGATATTTGGTTATAATTAGCAGCAATTACTACCTGCTGCAATTGTATGGCCCATTTGTAAGAGACAATAAAAAAGAGCGTAAAAGAGGCATCAGCCTCTTCATCGAGCTCATCTTATTGCCTCCGCTCCTCCTCTTCATCCTGAACTCCTTAAAGCACACGGCTGTCAGCAAATATTGAGACTGCTTTAATTGTGCTTTACTGTTGTACTAGAGACGCTGTGCAATTAGAAGGAAATGAAATGAGGGGGCGTGATGAGGTGTCTATTTACAGTCGAGAGAGGGTGGAAGACAGTTTTTTAATGGAGACAAAACATGCAACCAGACAATTATACAGAGCTGCTGAAGATTCAATCTCCCCCCTCCCCCCTATACCACATGTATTTTTATATTCTAGTTTCTATCTTATTTCGTCTGGATGACGCAATCATGCTTTCCCCGACCACGCATAGTGAGTATATGAAGTGTGTCATGCCCTTAGGCTTCGTCTAAACTACAGCGGATATTATTTTGAACCGATATACATGCACCCCTCCATTTATATAAAAATCTCTGTCCACACCACTTTAGTTTAAAAATAAATACATCCAAGAACACAGACAAATCTAGAAACGCTCAGAACAGCTCAATCTGAGGCAGAAACCAGTGAATGATGGTAATGTGCTGCAGTGATGCTGGATTTAGCTGCTCACTTGTTAATTAGACCGACGTGTGCCAACCAAACATAGAGAAACTGGTTTATAGCCAACATCATTGTTGTTGCACCTGCTTATTACACAAAGCAACTTTGGGCAATGGGTGAAGCAAGTGTTATGGATTCCCAAATGTTCCGTTTAACATGAACACAAAGATACAGAGAAAGAAGAGTTTTTGAGAATCTGTAATTTAGAAAGTGTTTAATTTTTTGTTAAATATCTGGATCAGTGTGGACTGGGCATCAGTATAATACCAGTGTTGTGGCTCGTTTGGGATTTCTGGGTTATTGAGATTCAACACTGGCTCAGACACATTTTATTAGTGTAGAAATAAGAGGCGCTTTACAACAGGAGGCCAATTTTATATGGATATTTTCAATTGGAGGAAAAAAAATCAATCAGCTTTTGTCTGAGATACATTCACGGTAAAACAAATAAACTTGCTCTTACCCATACCCGTATGTTTCATAGATCCATAAAAGTAAAGGTAGGAAGTGAAGATTGGGCATTGATCTGTCTCAGATATGAAAATCTCCCCATAAATGTACAAAGAAGCACACGAATGCTGCGCTAGCACTCCTGAACATTTGCTCTGTGTGTTTCTGCAAAGTGGGTCATGTTTATCCTCTCTGTCTACCTGGGTTCTGCTGTTTGACACAATCCTCTCTGGTACGGACAAGCAAAGGGAAGAAGCTTTGATTTACTGCCTGAACACAAGGGCTGAAGATTCCTCTTTAAACGGTTCCTCACTAATCGAAAGTTACGAGTTATGAATGAACACTTGATCAAACATCAATCTGATAAGAACTAGCTACAATTACAGAAACCATCTTTGAAAAATTTGTACTTGGATTTATTACTGTGGCTCAGTCAGTTATTGGGGAATAATGTAAAAAAAGAGAAACTTTAGAAAGTCATCAGGTAAATAACTGTATTTTTCTCAACTGGGAACATTCAAGTCTCCAGATAATTTATCGAGCTGAGTGTAAGTGAAGGAGCTACGATGGATCCACAATGACAGGGATGAACAATCCTGGATCAACACTATGATCCTTTTCTTAATCTACCTTAACGTACGGTTTCACCCTCAGTATTCATGTGATCTGATTGGTTCAGATGTAATTACTGAGAGTCTCCAGCCAGAGTTTGTATTTCACACCTCACACCTCAGTGGCGCTGACAAGGATGTTTGTGCCCGATGTTCACCGCGGCGCTATCAGTTCAATCCTCAGCATGTCTTTGAAGATTAGTCACCGAACCACAAAGAAGCTTTAGAATTGTTGCGGGTTCTTTGAAGTTTGTTGAGCTTACCTTGTCGATGCATTAGACAAAGTTTCTGCAGCTACCTTTGAACATTTAGCCAGGCATCGAGAGGAGGGAGCATGTCACAGGCATAAACACAACATGATGGAGATTGGTATCATCAAAGTCCGTCTGAGGGCTGTTTCAAACTGATGTACATGTCCTACAGGTCCCTGCACACACACCTGTCACTGATCGGCATCTCTTTCCTCGGGAATGATAACGACGATGATGCTTTTTCTGTTTTATATTCAGTCACATTTACATATTAGTCTTTTTCTTGCCGTGCACACAATTGTACACAAGGAGGAGAAGAAAGGTGACACCTCAAAAGTGAAAGAACCATTTCAACTGACGAGGTCTGGAAGTAAACGTCTGCACATTAGCTGAAATCAACTCAGTAGAACAGGAGCAAACAAGTTGTAATCTTCCAGCTCGGTAAACCAGAGTTACAGTGTGCAGTTCCAGGCAGGCACGGATCACAAGGGTTTTGACAGACAAGTCTTCTTCCTACTTTAAGTTTGTGAACCATCAAAATGATTTTAAGGCATGAAAACGACCTAGTGTTGCTTTATGTTTGACCTTTTCGACCAATAAGTGTTTTGTGAGACGTGAGAAGTGAGTGAAATTCCAGTTGTTCTGACATGTTTATTCCCGTCACGTGGGCGGTGATGAATAACCAGAATCAACATCTCATCCATTTTTGCACTTGGCAGGCGAAATGATTATGAATAAAAATGAAACTGACATTGGAAAACAGCGAAGCAGGAAATCCGGGCCATTGAAGCCTGATGGCCACAAACTGCTGAGCAATGGCCAACATTTTCTTGGCCAGCTCCTGCATGTGTGTAGGCCGAGTTTCCCTGGCTGCTTACCTCGATATGAAATCAATGCATTTCCGCTGATTGTGTTGCCCGCAGTGTGAACGTATGGTGTCAGGTGGCTGCACCGCGCAGCAGACGGAGAGCAGGACTTTGCCTCTGAGTGCTTCCAAGTCACAGCGTCCTGCTGCAGCACCTGCCGCGTTACACAAACCGTGAAGAGGCTGACGGACAAGTGTGTTTCCATAAAACAGATTCAGTGCCAGACGCTGCTACAGGCAAAGGCAACTGCCGCCGGACGAGGCCTCTGCTGACACACAGGTCATTTCAAGGCTACAGATGGCCGACCTCCCCCTCTGTGCCGAGCCAGACGTCGCTCCTCCACCCTCCTGAAACTGAAACTCGCGAGCAGCATTCACATGCTCAACCCACAACCAGAGCAAAGTGCATAAAATTGGAGAAAATAGCTTATTTTAATGACATTGTACAGATAATACTCTTAATATTCTGCATAGTAATTCCATAAACGAAAACCTGTGAATTTTAAGGTCGTTTATATATTCCACTGAGCTGTTGCCAAGCCTTTGAAGCCCAAAAATTGCCTGTCATCCTTTTACAATGCAGGCTACTGAGCACAGTGTGGCTCACGGCAGCGCCCATAAATAAGAAATATCCCTCTGCAAACTATTAATTGCGCGGAGCCGAGAACAAGATTAAATGAAATGTCCACTCCTCTGACTAAACACTCTGCTGTTTGGCTACCTGCTCGTTTTGGATACTGAAGCTCAGGCTGCAGTTTGTGTTTCCATAACAGTCATCCACCTTTTTAAAGTGCACATTAATGCTTCTAATAAAGAGTCGGAGCTTTGTTTTACTTCTCCTGCAGAGTAAATGTTAACCAATGCTAATTTGGCCCCATTAAACATTTTGTCCCAGCTGCAGCTCGCTAATGATGACACATCCAGATTTAATGGGGAGAGCAGAACGGTCAACGGCTAAAATCATAAGACCCACCATCTCCCAGCATACCTTTACAATTCCTTAGCAGAATTAACATTTTGATGTCAGTTAAGACATTTCGTCTCCTTTTGACCTAGTTTCTCTTTATGGAAGTTGGGAGATTTGTGTGATAAACGTACAAATCATCACCTAACTCTGCCAGCTTCTTTCTATGGAATTTTTTGAGCATCTTCCACATCAGTTCCTGAAAACTGAGGCCAAATCATCTGGATCGCCCTCTAGTGGCTGGCTGCTGTACAGGTCGTAAATCCTGTTTCCTCCATGTATAGCAGGTGGAACATTGGACCAAACCTAGAAGGTCAAAATACAGTGTTCTTTCTCCCCAAACAAAGTATGTATTCTTTAAATTAAGGTAGTTGTTTATGTTATTTGATGTTTTGAATGGCATCAAGCCTCTTGATTGACGGGTAAGACTCTGTTGGGATCTGTATCAAGAATATTTAAACTTGAACAGAACCTAAACAACTGCATCTAAAATCTGTGTATTACATATCATGGGGTGATGAACATAATGTTGTATAAGACACAGGGACGAGCCCAACCTGCAGCTCATTGTGTGAGTAGAGCAGAACGCCCAATACCTTCATTTCCGTTTAAAGCTAAATGTTAAATTAAATCCAATCAGCATTAAAGTTTAACTAGTGAGTTAATGTATTTATCTTAGAAATGTGCAGTAATGAAAAGTTTAATGTTTATTTAGTTCATTCGCAGTAGAGTTTAGCTTTTAAAAACATTTTGTGAGCCTTCGTTACGTCTCAGGGAAAATCATTTGCTTCTAAAACATCTGCTTAATACATAAAACATAATGCATCGCTATGGTAACGACGCAGTTAGGCCCAGTGCCACTTGACCTTGAGTGTATTTCTGCTGCTGCTTGTACAGAATCCCAGGATTTCATCATGTCTCCATCTCTGCCTTGTGTCGATTTTTTCCTAAAAGGAGATTTGCCTGATGTGCTCATAAACACCCTGATTGCGTTCGGTAATTCAGAAACAGATGCAATTTGTCTGCCTCCACGTTTGGAGAGGACGGGAACGTCTCTCAGCGCCGTGGAGAGAGAAAGCTTTTAAACGTCCTGCGGAGCCGTGATCCGCGGTGGAGAGGAAGCTTTTCAAAACAATCGTGCAGAGTGGGTTTTACATCATAAAACACCCCGGTGCAAAAAAATCTAATTGGATTAAGAGCAGACAGAGATTGATCCATTCTGCACTCGACAGCTCGCTGTGTTTGACCAGATTAGTTTAAACTTTGTGCCGCTGCATTCTAGCCTAGAAAGAAATGTAATCTTGTCATTACAGTCCAAGTGTTCCCCTGTCCATCAAAAAAAATACTCCCGGACAATAAAAAAATTCTACTCGTATATCATTGCATGTCGGATATTCTCCCAGCGACTGCAAATTACCAGTTTCCTCACTGCAGGTGAACGAGAGGGCCAATAGAGAAATGGCCTAATTTGCATTCTAGCTAATTGCTTCAGGCTTTTAAATAGTCAATGACTTTTCTGAGGACAGAGTTGGGCAGGAATAAAATGGTTGGAGCTGCAAAGCAAAGAGACACTCTTTATGGTGAAATTAGTTTTTTTCTGCAGGTAAGAGGAAACGGTCCTGCAGAGAGAGGCCGAAGTCAGGGAAGATGTATGAGGTACACAGGGTATAGACTTTGTCCCAGGAGCATAACCGTGGTAACCACCCAAGGAGAAAAACATTCTTTACAATAAAAAATACACAGAGGTTTAGGGAGTATGTGTTTTTGAATGTAGTTGCTGAAAGGAATAAAGTATCACGAGTTGTGTAGGTGAAGACAGATTAAGGAGACGGGCAGTTCTCTTTCAATCAATGCAAACACTCCATTGGCACAGATTTATTTGAAGCTCCTCCAGTGGCCGCCTCTCGAAATTGAGTTTCTGTGAATATCCCAGAGTTCCTTGAGGCTTTTCTAACATGAGGAAAAGGCAATAAATTAAGCTTGGAATTAAGCTTTGGAAGTCTTGTGAATATGAATATGATGTCTTCAAAACAGAACATTTCAGCTTTGCAAATATTAAAATGTTCAAAAGTATTATAGGTTACAAGAGTAAAACGCCATTAATTTTGTTTGTAAGGGTTTGTATTTTTCCTTTGGTATATAAATGATGCAAACTACAAAATGTGCGTGACCGCAGGGCCTCAACAACATGCTTCGCTGGTATTGAGTGGGCTGCTGCATCACAAACCTGTTCTACCCAAGCTGAACTATAATTGTGTTTTCAACAGAAGATGTGTCAAAATGCACAAAGTAGCTTGAGCCAGGAAGTCTATTGTGTTTTTTAATAAAACACACATTTTATATCACATCACTACAGGAGTCATAACCAGTGGCACCAGAGGATCAGAGCGTGTTCACCATTAACCAGTCGGGAGTAGCACAATCATCTGAGAACAATTACCAAAATGGCAGGTCAATAAATACCAGGCTGACACAATTGCCCACATCTGAAACACTTCCCGAGAGGTATGGGCAGGCAACGAAACAGGCAGGGGACGAAACAAGACCACGACACATACTTCACATCACAGACCCGTCACACTAGTGATGTAACTCTAGATAAATAACTGAGTCATGCTGCAAACACACATTTTGATTCAATTAATCTTGCTGTGGGCGTAAGAGTTTAGGGTAATTAAAGTGCACGTCTTCTCACACATTAAAAACAAAAGGCACTGACCGTGACATTTTTCAATGCAAATCATTTTCAGCAGAAATAATTCATTTTAATAATCCACTGAAATTACTTTATGTATTTTAGCCTTGGCTGAAAATGTGTAGAGATGAAGGTATAAGTTGTCTGTGCACATCTTCACCTTATTACGCGTCACTCTGCTGTTGATATTCATTTAAATCCATGCAACAGTTTAATTTGTAAAGCAGATACATTTCTTTGTGACTGCAGTTTGTCCCTCGGGGGCAGAAGAGCTTCAGTCTCCGGTAATGCACAAATTCACGGCTGGGTGCTCCACAGTAATTCTCCGCAGCCGACAATGCAAATAGAAACATTGATTTACCAACAGAGAGGAATTTTTGTTGTGTGTGTGTGCGTGTCCTCAGTTGTTGCCGTCGCTTTCACAGGCAGAGAGACACATCTTCAGACACGATATAAATGGAGGGAATCCACGAAGCAATTATTCCACCTCTGCAGTACATGGCAGCAACACCGGAGGAAAAGGTGTATCGGGCTCCCTCCCTCTGTTCTGTCTGAGTGAGCAGCACCTCCAGCCTTTCCTCAGCCCGTCAAGCTGCCTTGGCAACAATCAGAGCCGAGTGGCTGAGGCATGGCGGAGAGAAATGTACAGTGGTGGGAAATTACGAAAGGAATCAATTCAATGAGTTCCCTCCCTTCGCGAGAGATGTCTATAAATCAGGCAGATGGCCAGACCCAAACAACAACCTTTTAAGAGGCTGCCTACAGAAGGCACGATGCTTTACAGACCGAGGGGGAGAACTCGGTAATATCCAGAGTGAACCTCCTCCTTTTCTCACTTTGCCACACTCCCGACACAGCAGCACTGATAACAACATGACCTTGGTGCTTTTTCTGCTGAACTCATCCACATTTTCTTTAATATCGTTTGAGGACGGAATGCTTTCTCGTGCCGCATTAGAGGGAAAAGACATGCCAGGATTTCATGTAATGGAAAATGTTTCATTTCACACTTCTTCTGACACGACCACACCGGCATGAAAGGGAAAATGAAGACTTCTACTGTTCTTCACTCATATATCTCACATAAAGAAACCTGACAGAGTAATGTAGACGCTGTGATCGTAACTGCATCTCTGGGATGAAACGTTTTCTCTTTGCTTTTGATAACAAATGTCAAGTCCCCCACAACAATTATTTAGCAAATTGCCCCACCGGCTCCTATCACCTGCAGTGTTGTTCTACCATGTTTCTCCTCACGACGCTATCACCTCATGGGATGTGAAGCTTAATGGAGGTTGTAAATAAACTAAAAGGCAAGGTCAGCAGGAATGCCACTGATGGAATAAATTAGTGCCCTGCTCTAAAGAAAAATGACCCCGAAGACAACATGAAATATATCAGTAAAGAGCGTTAAAAGGCCCCGTTGCCGTTACCCTCCCCCGATTTATCTGACACGAGAGGTAATCCAACACTTCTCCGCTGATTTGTCAAGTTCTCGTTGACCTGTCCGTGCACGTCGATATAGTGGGGGTGTCAGATTGTGGGTTTAAACCGCCATTAGGTGGTAATTGCGGAGCTCATTTCAGTTAGAACATGTGTGTGTGTGTGTGTGTGCCTGTGCCACATTAATGTTCACTGTCTGGTGCTGATAAATGTCAAGGTCACTTGAGAGATGGCCGATCAGCAGGTTAATCCCACACACCCGCACCCACATGCAGTAAAAGCACATGCTGATGCACTGTGCACTGTAAACAAAGGGCCCACAGGAGTCCTGAATCACCATGAACCTCCAGTGGGTGTTGAATAATAACGGCAGAGTGAATAGCATCAGACTTCAGGTGATGTAATGCTGAAAAACAGATGCTGTCGAGTGGAATAATACGTGTTTATCCATGAGTGAGCAGCCGAATGTCTCCCATGATCCCAGTCTCAGGTACGATGGTCGCCTGACAGGGAAGCTCTGCCCCCGTAAATCAAACGTCTGCTGTGGAGTTTCTGGATGACTGGTCAGCGTCCTCCTTCATCTCCTGTAGATACAGAACAAGTGACCTCTCGACGAGGAGATGTAGCCGTCGCTCAGTTTGTGAGTTACACCTCCTCGCTGCATTTTAGACATAATCTCAATTTAATTAGCCGAACAAGCCCAGCTATCGTAAACCACTCCACGGTAAAACTGCATCATGTAATTATGACGATACCGAGGCCACACGGTGTCACCTGCCTCTTCGCAATGAGAAATGAAGTCGTTTAAGCAAGAGAAAAATAAGACTTCCAGTGAGAAAATGTGTGTGTGCATGTGTGTGTGCACTAGTCCAACAATATCTGTGTTACCTTGGTTACTAATCCTATTTACTGAGGATTGGAATCCATTATTCAGGTTCTTCGTCTCAAAGCAGTTGTTATCACCGTGTGTCAGGGACAGAGACTCAGAGGAGGCAAATATTGAATATTCAGTGTTTCCTTCACAATGTATCACAGTATTTAATTCAGTAAGAATAATCCATTTTGGAGTCCAGACGCTAATGAAAACTTTCTACAGGTATGAAAAATGAAATCATGCACTTTCATTAACAAGAAAATCAATGGGAGAAGCAATGAGAAACGTGCGGTATCAATCCATCCATCTACTTTGAGAGAACTGTAATTACATATGGAGTTTGAGTTGTTTAACAGTGCATCCTTTCCTGGGGTAGATTAATTCCCTGAGTGCAGCCAATCAGCTGTCAAGAAAACTAACGCACAAGTTACTGAGAAATAACAACACATATTCCCCGGAAAATCTCACAATCTCTAATACGCACTCACAGAACAAGGAGTCTGAATAGAACTGTCAGTAATTACCTGCACATGCTGTGACACACAAAGCAACAATATGGGCGTCGAGTTGGCGAAGCTTTCACTGAATTCGTTTTTTGACAAAGCAGAGAAAACTGTTCACATATTGTTGCACCTTCTAATTCCCCCACGCACTTATCCTTTGGGAACATTTCAATCATGTGTTCATGTGAAAAGAATGAGATAAAACAACATTTATTGTAATATTGTGTTCAAGGAAATTGAAGAATGTATTAAATATGATTGTATGAACAGGTATGATAATCAAGTCTAATGAACCAATGAAAACATTGATATGAAATGATACTTTATCAATTCAAGAGGAACGACTGAATTAATTTTAATCATGAAAATGCCCCTTTGAAATGTGTCGGTGACAATTTATAGTAATATCAAAATTTAACCAACTGTGACCATTTTTCCTTATGAACTGAAAGCAGGCTAACTAGCTTCTAGCTGCTATAAACCACAAGAGACTCTCACAGCCTCTTAAATCACAATGCTGTTGCAGTAACTCTGAATTAAACATGAAACCCAACCTGGTAGCTTAAGAAAACCCTTGTGATGAAGTATAGGTAGTTGTCTTTGCATTGTAATTACATAAAGAAATAAGTTAGTCCAAAATTACAGTGGCAATTGTTACTTCCTGTACACACTAGCTAATTGGCTAGCTAACGAGGTAACTAGCTTATTTAGATTTTGTTAGATGGCAATTAAATGGTTGATTCAAAGTTGTTTCGGCAGACTTGTGATTTAAAATATGTTCATCAGAGAAATACAACACATCAAAAAAAGCTAATGCTAGGTTCCAACACCTTGGAAGTCGGATATTACGACTTGAAATGTGGTGGTTGGTGAGGCTGCTTGGAGGCTAGGAACAAGTATCATCAAAAGACAGTGATAAAACACCATTTCATGATCTCATATACTGATTTGATTAACACTTTGAGGTTCTGCAGTGTTTTCTTCAGGAGCAGCTTTATCCGGAGTTGGCCTGTCCATAACCTCTAAAGCCCTCTCCCCATGTGTGTGTACCAGGAGGGCAACTGGAGGAGAATGACTGGTAAAATCCAGACGAGCAACGTGACCAACAAGAATGACCCGCGCTCCCTCAACGCCAGAGTCTTTATTGGCAACCTCAACACAGCCATTGTCAAGAAGACCGACATAGAGGTCATCTTCGCCAAGTACGGCAAGATAGTGGGTTGCTCCGTGCACAAGGGTTACGCCTTCGTGCAGTACGTGAACGAGAGGAACGCTCGGGCGGCTGTGGCCGGAGAAAACACCCGGGTCATCGCTGGGCAGCCTCTTGGTGAGTCTCATCTTTTTCTCTTGTTTTCGTGTACCAAAAGTTGTGTGTTGTTTCTCAATGCAAATGCCATAAGGAACTCATAAAGCGCTTGATACTGTATATTACACTTCACAAACACTTCCCCTTGAAATAAAGGCAGTTTCACTAAAGCCTGCTCTTTGCTAGAGGGCTGGATTGTCTCTCCTGGGAACTCAGAAAGGCCTTGGGCATCTCTCAGACTTTTTAGCTTTTGAACATCCCTTGGCTCCTAAATGTTGTAATGTCTGTGTTTGTTGTCGTGCTGTTTGGTTGGGGAGGGGGAGGGGGGGGGATCCCAGTTGAATCTGTTTACTGATCCACCGCTGAATGTAAGCACAGTTTGATGTCACCACTTACCAGGCAGCAACTTGCAGAAAGTGTGTCAAAGTCCTTGTGAGACATTACTCAGAGCGCAGCAGAAAATGTCAGGTTGCACTGGTTGCAGCTTCCAATTACACGGAAAGCATGGATCCTAGTTGTGTGCATGCACTTTGTAATAGGTTGTTTTTGCAGATGTTGACTGTGAAATGTCTTTTAGCCTATAAGCCTGTTTGTTGTTCTCGTGGCCAGGGAGGGCAAGATATTTGTGAGTATGACAGATTTTATCATAAGGGGCCTTTCTACAAAATTTGAGGTAATTTCGAAAATCAGTTTTGGACTTTTTTTTCCCTTGAAGCAAACAAAAGCATCTTTTCGAGTCTGAATGAATGAGCTCTGTCTGTGAAGGCCATTTTCCTGGGCCTGATCTCGTTTAAAACATCTTTCTAAATCACAGGGTTGGATTTCAGAGAATGTTCCTGTACTGCTTATTCTCAAATGATCACGACTTAGTGTAAAGACCACAAATATCACAGAGTCAGGACAATAGAGACGTTTAAATATGATTATGAGTCCATCACAGAGGGCAGAGTTTGACGCAAGTGCAGTGAGAAACTGGAATGGATTCATTATGTAAATTGTAAGTGTGTGCAGAGTTTATATTTGGATATGGCAAGTTCTGCAGAGCTGGGATTAATGAGTGGCAATAATAGCTCCCTCCCTATGCAAATATACAGGCACTGTGCTTTACGGGCCTATAGGTTGGAAGTGGACTACAATTGCTGTGTTGTTTCATCCAGACAACATATGTCAGCATATCTGCAGCATATTGATTTTCAAATAAAGGCGATAACATTTCCCTTAGAGGCTCAATTAGAGCTGCCTCTATATACAATAAGAGATTTATTTCTGTCCACATGCACATGCTCTTCATGTTGGCATGGTTCTGAAGCAATATATCCACTAGAGGGCAGATTTGATTATTGTCCAATCTCCTCTCAGTTGGAACCGTATTGGTCAGTTTTCAGAGGATGCCTGAAGGTAACATATGCTGTTTGGATTATTGTGTGAGAGTGGAAATATTTACTGGGTTGATATTTGGCATCGAGGCTCTGACCTCATCACCCTCCACAAGGATAAATCAAGCTCAGCAGAGCAGGGCATGGGCAGTGATGATAACTCGACCCAGACGGAACATAATCAGAGCGCAGAGGTGGACACTGGAGGGACGCTGCAGGAGACAGTGAGATGTTTGATGTTTCCACCAGGGAACATGGAAGTCAATTATTATTGGCCTGTATTAAATTTTGGCATCCAAGCTTTGACCCTGTCACTCCCCTCAAGGATACACCAAGTTTTCACTGCAGGAATTGGAAACGACATCAGTTTCCTGTCGATGGGAACTCAGAGGGCGACACTGTAGGAGGTCAAGTGTTTCATTAATGGAACGTGGGCCAAACTCTGCTACTTTAAATTTATTATGTAAATTCAAAATGTTTACAGAGCTGATATTTGGCATCGAGGCTCTGACCTCTGGACTTATCCACATGGATAAATCAACTCAGCACAGGAGGGATCGTAGTGATTGTAATAACATGGAACATAAACTCCACGTGGAACATAAACTGTAGGTGGACACTGGGGTGAGGGAAGAAATTAGTTTAGTGTTTCATCCCAGAACATCAGCCAGGGAGTGAAGTGTGCAAATATCACCGGGTGACGTTACACAGTTAAAGCAGACGAGTGAATAAACGGCAGTTTGGCCTGTGACTTTAATTCATAGCTCTGAAAGCATCACACATTGGGGAGTGATCTCCGACGTACAGCAGGTCGCCACTGCAAAATAATTACCGCCAACGTTATGTCATGAATCAAAACAACACAACGCTGCAGAGGGCTATCAATTTTAAACAACAGATACAGACAAGCCAGAGAAAACACATCCCCAGTCTGTTGTTAGCATAGATAGCACGCTTTAGCTTGTAGCACTATTTTTGCTAGTTTACTATGTTATTTGATATTCTGTATCATCTTTAAATAAAATATCAGAATATGTTTTCACCCTTACATGATTCAATCGACAGTAATGACTCATCTGCGGATTTGGACTTAAAGCTTGTCTCTAAAGAATCGAGTGGAACTTCTCCTCTCATCAGGTTCTAGATAATTTTGTGCAGGTGTCCGACTCTACAAAACCAAAACACCAGCAGACTTGAATATTCCCAGCGTCATGTTTCACTGTCAGTTTAATACACTGCGGTCTCCTTCTCTCCCCTGTTCGCCTCCTTCCATGCACCATCCTGTTCCTGCCATAAATCTCAAACACTGCTCCTGCATTGCAGAGACTGCTCCTCGTTCTCTGAGACCTCCACAGCACAACCTTCTTTTGATTGTATATTCGCAATTTTTCGAGTTTTGCTTTCTTTATTTAGCAAATATCAAGCGAATTGTGTTTCACTGATGAAGTAGCTCTTGTATCTCTCAGGGACCTGAGCTCCACTGTTGATCTTCTGAAGGTGTGGTTGTTTCTGTTCTGCCTGATCGTGCTTCGGATGCAACTGATCCAGTTTCTGCAAAGCGTTTTAGAGTTCCATGCACTGCCCCCGCTGGAACCTTAAGTCTAGTCATGATTTGATGCTGAGAGAGCTCCTCTGTGCTTAGAATAACAATTTGACTTCTGTCACTTTCACTTAGTTCTGATGCCATTTTCCCTACTATCACAATGCTACTTAGTAAGCAATGATGTTCTGGAAACATGTTTCCTGCAGATTGTTGCTTACTAAGCAGCAGCTTAGCCACAGCTTTATTTATAATAGATGAACGCTGGCTGCAAGTTTAGTTACATAAACAAGACTCCGATGAGTGGATTATATCCATCTTCATGTCGTGTTGTGAATGTATGAAGCAGTGGAAGGAAAACATCAAGGAAATTGGATTGTCTTCCTCGAATTTGTGAAAGGGAAATAATGCAGAATCTTAAAGGAGAAAGATCATGTTCAGATTGAGGTTCATATTTAATTTGTTACATTACGGTAAAAGTTTTATATGCTCACCTTCCTCCTATTGTCCAGTGCTGCAGCTCCTCTTTTCAGCCACTGTCTGAAATCCTTGGATTTAGCGCCTGTCTCTTTAAGGCCCCCCTCCTGATAAAGCCCAGTTTGCTCTAATTGGCCAGCTAGTCCTAGATTGGTCAACCACTTCCAGCGCTATAGGTAATGTCGGTCTCGGCTCTGGCGTTGTTAATGGGCATGTCAGACTAGCTGCCAATATATGTTATATCACAAAACACTGAAGGTGTTTCAGGGGCCAATACTTATGTTACCATTTCTTCAAAAAAATAAGAAAAGTATTGATTGTTTCTGCCTGATTTACGGTGGCTAATGGCTTTCTGTGCTTCAGGGATTTCATTAGTTTGATATTTGGCAGTTTGGATGTGATAATCACCAAATCTGCAGAAAAACATCATCACTCATTAACATAGTCTCAACCTGGTCCATCATCCGTCAGAGCTGAAATTACCACTGAGCACTCTGTCATATCCACAATAAGAGACTTGGTGATTTATCTGTTACTCCTCCACAGATTGTTTCACTCTCTTCACGTGTGGGAGCTGGATTTTGGCAGAGAAAGCAAATATAATTGAAAGTATTTTCATTACTCCCCGTGCTCATTTCAGTACATCTTTAATTGACAATTATGGACACCCTCAATCTCATTCTCAGGAGTTGATGCTTTTTATATTAACACGGCAGAGAAATGAATCAGCCTCATAATGATTTGCAGTTGAGGAATGACCTGCGCGAGTATCTGTGTTTCTGTTTCCATAACGTTCCATTAAAGTTCTATTACCTGCAGGCTGATTGCACCTGAATTTCATTTCCACATCACATCTGTAAGCTTGGATTGCTGCGGTGCTGCAGGGGATTGCATTCATGTATGTTCTGACAATCACTGTGTCTGTTTACTGAGATCATCCTCTGCCCACACAAAGAGAAGCACAACACGTCGTGGAGGCCGAGGTTTGCTTTACTGCTGCCAGTGGTCACTGGGAAAGAGGTCAGTGGAATAATCACATCACTCAGCGACTGCACAGATCCAGTTCAGCAGCTCAGACGCACTGGTGATGACTAATCTGTGCACTCAATGACACGCAAGGGTCGGAGGTCGTAGCCTGCCGCCACCACAGAAAATGAGACTGTGTGTGTGTGTTTGTGTGTGTGTACGGGTGTGCATGTGTGCGTGTGGATGAAACACGGCTGATGAACGAGTGCAAAAAGTCTATAATAACACAGCTGGCAGCACCGTCCTCCCCTCGCCGCTCGGAGAAAAATGGAGGCTTCATTCCCCATTAAACATGAATAGGAGTTCAGGAGAACACATATAGGATTGTTTTTACCCACCTCACATGACAACGATGTTTAATATTAAGTCTTGTGTAGTACACAGGATGAATCTTTCCTCGGTTCTCTCTGCATCTCTATGCTGCTAAAACACTTATTGTACATACTTTGCTTAAAAAAAACAGGCATTGCTTATTGTAATTAGGACATTACTTTTAATGTCCTTTAATATTGCTACAGTCACAATAATATTGCAAATGCCGGTGCCGTCTGAAGTCAGCTGCACTGGAGCGGAATAATTCTTGTTAAGTTCCTAAAATGTCCGCGTCTCACATGTGTTGCCGTTTCTTCCCTCCCCTCGGGCTACGAGCATACTGGGGGGAATTCCTCATGACACAGTGACACGATGATTGCTGGCATCCATGAACCTCAGATGCATCCGAGCGGTTTCCTTCCCTCGCCCGCTGAGATCTATCTGCTGTATCTCTGTGGCCGCCTCTCTTCTGCGGGCTGCCATGGAGACAAAGAGTGACCGATTCTTTTTGCCCTGAGCTGTCCCATCGTGCCCCAGGCCTCCGGTTCACGTTATTGCTGAGTCTCCAAATCTGTGCAGAGCAGTGACTGTATATAACACTGATGTTTTGAAAGTTTTCAGAGTTTTTAAAGGAAGAGTTACACATCTCTGCACCAGATACTTTGCGGTGCACATCACTAGGGGGCTTTATGCGATGAGATTAGAAACCATCATCTCTTATTTTCCTCATCTATAAAAGGTGCTTGTTTCTATATCCTGATGGGTCACTGTGTGCTTGTGTGTGTCTGCCCGGAGGCAGCAGATGTGTGTGATTGGCAGGTGGTGATTGAAGCCCTGATGGAAAAAGGACAATGAAAGAACAGCATCCAGTATTTTTCTATGAGAGGCCGTGTATGAAGATAGAAGGTTCTGTGCTACCTGGGAGCGGCGAGGGGAGAACGAGGACGGCAGAGGGAGGTTAATAGCAGAGAGAGGAAAATAACAGCATCTCTGGAGAGTCAGCCTCGAAACAACAACACCTGATAATCCTCCTTCTGTTGACTCCTGCTTTGAGAAACATGAGCCTCCCTGAAGAGATCTGCATTCCCATCCACCTGGAAGTTTCCTGGTGAAGGTCCATCCCATTACAATATTAATGACCACACTGAAGGATAATGTGTGATGGATCACCAATCACACCGCCTCCAAATGGCATTGGCAAGAGTTAGGCACATAAATAATAAAGTGATTTAGATGCTAAATCCATCCTAAGCGGATTACAAAGGCAGTGGCACTGCAATCAATCGTCATTTTGGGCCAACATGATGCATAGCAAGCAGCACAGGACAGAGAAGCTGGAGGATACCGGGGACGAGGGAGAAGACTGAGCAGGGACAGGTGGAGAGAGAGAGTGCAGGGATTACAGTGTATTGTGTTGCTCTAGATGCACCTGCTGGATAAATATAGACTCTATTCCTTGATGCATTTGATGTAAAATGGTTGATGACCACTCAAGGCTTTACAGCACATTCCATCCACACACACAGTCATGCAGTGCATCTATGGGCAGCACTTATTTCCATGAGGGGCCATTCATTCTCTTGGCAACAGACTATTCAGGGTATTCCTGTCATCTCCCTCCATATCAACGCATCCTAGTTCCTAGTGGTCCCAGGCCAGATAGGTTATACAGTTCCTCCAGAGGGTTCTGGGACTCCTGTCACTTGGGCTCGCCTGGAAATCCTTCAATGGAAACCACCCAGAAGGCTTCCTTATAAAATCCACCAGCAGTGGATCCCCTCTGAGCTCCCTCCAGATGTCCGAACCCCTCACCCTCTTTCTCTGAGCCGAGCCACCCTGTAGGCAAACCTTCAGAGAAACCAGAACATCTATGTTTCGACCTTCCCCCTAGGTTCAAGAGCTTCTGAAAGATTGAAAGAGGCTGAAATGAGAATCAAAAGATATTTCGGTAGACTCGCCATTTTGCACCATCGACCAACAGAGTGCAACAATTTTTAAAGGCAACCCGGTAAAAGACAGAATATGTCACCGACCATATAAAGATGAGCTTGTCAAATATAATGCAACAAGTCAGTTGCCGCAGCCCCATCAGAGAGCACAGGTAACTCCTTGAATACACTGACTATCACAGGCTTAACATTACAAATGAAAACCGGAGGGGGGGGATTCTTTTTTTTTCTTCCTTCTTTCATGTCAATCCAATCCAAATCCTCCTGCATCTTCTCCACCTGGGCCGCTCTGATTCTCTCCATCGCTCGCCATTAGTATTCACAGGCTCGCTCTCACTTTGAAGTTTGCATAGATAATTCCAACAATGTCTACAATAACTGCACAGCTCAGTAACGAGAGAGAGAGAGAGAGAGAGAGAGAGAGAGAGCGAGAGAGAGAGAGAGAGAGAGAGTGAGAGAGAGATGTGCATGTATGTGGGTATTCTGTGGAGACAAGAAACCTTAAAATATTTAGATTTGAGCTTCATTCACAAAAGGTTTTTAAAACGAGCAGAGCCACCTCACACATATTGTAATTCACACACTGTATTATCTTATTGTGTGTCTTAGTCTCTTTCTTCCCTCCCGTATCTCTTCTTCTCGTCCTTGTGGGTGATTAAAATGCATCCTGGTTGTCCATCTCCTCCCTCATTAGTCACACTCTGAGAGACTGGGCCGGACGCTGAATGCACAGTTGGCCCGACCCGGTGTACAGAGCAGCACGCAGGCTCTCCGTCACACAATAACAACAGAGACGTGGCCAAGCCCAGGATTTATCTGAGCTGTAATGTATTCAGGATATAAGAACATGTTTCTTTTGTTGAAACAACACTGAAGAAATGTTAAGATTGTCATTGTGCACTTAATAGGCTTTAATAAAGCCACCGGGATACCAGGAACGCTGCCAGGATCTCTCCCCCGTCTGTCCCCTCCTCTATCTCCCTCTGCCTCTCATACATACTGACAAATGCTTGAGCGGGGCATGAGCCACAGTGTGGACAAAGTGAGATGGATTACTGTGTGGATTTTGGCAGAGGAACCTGAGGCTAATTCTCTGATTAGAAACCTGGGTTCAGAAGGCAGGGAATCAGAGTCAGAGCTCAGCGCTCCGGAAAGCTCTGTGTGTGCGTGTGTGGATGTGTGTGTGTGTCTGTTTGTGTGTGCGTGTGTTCATATGTCAAAGTCAGACGGTGTATGTGTTGTAAAGTTATGGTTCTATAAAGTATACTGCAGGTAAAATGATATGTGTGTCAAGCTGAAAACACTTTCGTTAAATTTTCCACAGAGCGACAGGCCGGTAAATAAAATACATAATATATTCCGTGGTAAACTATCCCACTCATGCATGATTCAGGGCGTCGTGCTCGCTGTTTATGACAGGTTGTATTTTTGATCCTCGTGCAACAGCCAATGTGTCAAAGTGCCCTTCAGCAAAATGAAGAAAGCTGCTTCCTCAGCAACAAGCAACACGCCCCCCCCGAAATGAAAACTCCAATATCCTCTTCATAATCACCAGATATTCCCTTTTCCACAAATGTAAACACGTTATTGAGACTTTTTTATGGTTTCCAACTTGATGTTTGAGCCATGGACTGTTTATGAAGATGGACGCAGCTTCTCCACATCCTCCTGTTGTGCAAAAGCGAAGCCATGATATCCAAAGTTTGAATGCTGCCATCTTGTGGCAAAGACTTCCTTTGGAGCCAAATGTCTACACTGTATGGGTAGACACTGGCCCCCCCTCAGTCCAAAGCCACATTTATTATTTATCTCGCCGACTGAGGCGCCCTGAAGCGTCCGTCCTTTTCTATTGGTCCACAGCAGCCAGTGAATAAAGGGATGGGAGCCCAGTCTAAGTCGAGCACTGGGGACAGTGAGGAAACAGGATTAGCTGGGAGCCTAACAAGCATCCTGGCCACGATGCGTTCATTAACATTACATCCCCAGCGGGGACGCAGAGACGCGGGCGGCGAGGGGAAGTGGCTTCGGACCAGTGAAGGAGAACATATCATTTCTCTCTCTGTGCATAATCACAGACACATGTTAACGAGTCCAGGTTCATCATTAGCACATGGTGGTGCAAAGGTTTCTCACTCGGATATTTGCGTTGTCACATTCAGTCCCTCGGGAGAATGTCCAGGAGATTATCTGGAGGGAAAACAGCGATAATGATTTGTTCTCGGGGCCCCAGACACCTGCCTGCTTTCCCTACAGTGCTGCAACGCTCCTGCCTATGCATCACATGTGTCTCCATGATGTGTAAGAAGTGTCATGAGCCTTTTGTGTCGGATTAGTCGTATTACAGATGCTCCATGTGTGCATGCTGGGAGATAATACCCCAACATGACAGCCATGTGTTTGTGGCAGTTGCACATGACAAGAGGCCACAGCGGTGTGACCTTTTAACACCGAGCATCAGACACAAACCTCCATGACAGACTCCACACACACACACACACACTCCTGGAAAGGACAAATCTGCCCTTTGACACAATAATTGATCCAGTCAGTCATGTCTGCCTCTTAATTCACGTTATAATTGTGGATGTGCACCTCGGGCTCAGCGACAACAGGAGAAATCCAGGCGGTAAAAGGTGACGTATTGTGGGAGTAATGGTTCGTGACTCACGATTACACATGCGGTGATAATTACTGCGACCCCGGAGGGTTCCTGCAGACCCGTGCTCACAGGGCTCAGCAGCGCCCTCTGACTCCCCCCCTGCTTAGTGCACAAATTAAAAATCACTGTGGCTGACTCGCGGGGGAGTTCATCCCCCTGAACGGAGATGGACAGTATAAACAAGGCAACTTTAAGAAAACAGCCCCTAACCTCGCCTGCAGCCATGTCTCGCTCGCTCCTGCGCCCGCTCTTCCTCTCACATTCCTGTATTTGACTTTGCATTTGCTCTGCCTCCGTCTCCTCGCTCTGCCTTCACGCCAGTTTGCCTCCTCCTTCCCTCGCTCCCTTCTCCTCCTGCTCAACGAGGCCTCCTCGCCCAATTACGCTTGCAAAGCTGTAGGCCCGTGAATCATCGCATCCAGTCGTCAGTGTCTGAAACGGGGACGACGGCGCCCGGCCTCGGGGCCCCACTGTCCGGTAAAGGTCGCGCCGAGCATGATGGCGGTTAACTACCTCAAGTTTATTGCAGTCAACACTCTGCATTATAGGAGCAACCTCTCTGACACCATTGCAGCGAGGCCATAACCACCTCCAGGTACTCGTGGCGATGCTCAGAGCGGCGGTGCATGACAGAACGGGCCACTTGGCCTCTCAGACCTCCAACCTGAGCTATTCTGGGGAGAGGGAGGAGGGGCAGCTGGAGGGATTATTCTGCAGCCGAGGTGGCAAAGCATCTGGTGCACTGGTCTCGTATTTTTACAGCCTTCTTTTTTGGTTCAATCTCACTTATCTCAAAGCTTTAAAAGTCTTTTCTCAAACTCAGCTTCTTCTCCTTTATCAGTTTCTCCCCCTTTGTGACGGCTATAGATTTAATTAAGGGGAATCATAAAGTGATAATGACCTCTACCTGAACAGACCTCTTCATAAAAAAAAAGAAAAGAAAAGTGTCCTGGATATTTTGCATATTCGGTGTAGATTGGGGTGAGACGCTGAACTGCCTGCTCGCTCGGTGAAACTCACTTTGGATAAGAATTTGTCTTTTTAGAGCCAAGGCGATAAAAGGCTGCACGCTGCACTGAGCGGACAGGAGGGCCGCCCGGCGACTGCAGCTGTTGAGGCAGAGGAGTCGTAACGCACAGCTGTCTGCTCCGCGCCTCGCAGCAACACAAAGAGACAAACATTAGCTTTATACAGGCAGGCAGAGGGTTGTCGTCAATAGACAGCAGGTGGTGGGAAGTGTACATCGCTGACCTTGACTCCTCCTCTGGGCTGGTTCACACTTTCTTATCGGCCTGTGGCCTCGGAGCTGCAGGATGAAGACGTGAACTATAGAGCTGCAGACGTTTCATTATGTGACAACAGGAACAGTTGGCAAGTCCTGCCAGAAGATTTAGCACAAAACACACACACACACACACACACACACACACACACACACACACACAAACAAACAGGATGACAAGAATTTAAATTAACTAGATAATTGATGGATGAATTATGGAAGCACATTTCTGCCATTGAAAGAAAAATAGATGAAGTCATAGTAATGAGATTCTATCTTGTTATACTGGGAAGATTCTAGCTCGTTTTACTGGGAAGATTCTACTATGTCACAACAGGATTCTGATCACTACCTGGTTCTAAGCTGTTCAGTTTCCCGGCTGCAGAACGTGAGCGTACCCTGGTGCCTGTGTATCTGCTGAGTTCTGTGACTGGAGTGGTTAAGTGTGTCAGTTTCCTCCGCAGCCTACCTGTGTGACAGAATTATTAATGAGCTGTGTCTGTATTTATGCAGCTCATCTAACAGGCCGAGATGGGCCTCCTTCATTACCCCAAGCCGCCAGGAGCCGTCCTGTCAAGTGAAATGTGAGCCGCAGCCCGAGACGAGCACTTGTTATAACAAAGAGGGTTCATGGAGCGTGGATTCGGTTTGGAGATGATGGGTCTGGAGACGCTTGTCAGCCTCGTGTGAGAGTGAGTTCACAGAATCATGTGTCTCTGAATCACAGAGGCAGCTCTTCACATCGTGGTCACTGAGCACCACACTGTGGCAGGCAGCAGTTATTACCTCCGCTGATCCTAAACAAGAGCCGATCATGTCACATGTATTTATGCACACTCCAAACACTGTGAAGGATCTCAGCTTTTCTTCATAAAGAACCAACTCACCGAGTGATTCATTTCTTACTTTCTTCTCTGGAGGAACATGGCGGCGCTGCACTGTCTTAATAGGATCATGTGTCACTCTCTGAAAGCTGCGGAGGAGTCCTGGTGTATAAGAGCTATTGGACTTGACACAAATCATTGAGGTGCTGGAGGCGAAGCTGCCAACATGTTCATTCTGATCTGTTCAAGAGATTTAGACTCACAGCTTCATTTACTAATGCACGTCCACTCCTCTGATGACATCGGCAGTTTCACAGAGCCAAAGGAAATCCACTTAAAGCTTTAGAAGTATCTTCATTACATTACTTTATTATTTTGTACAATATCAATAATTGCAGTATTGCTGCAGCAGAATGTAGGAGAAGATTATTACTTGTAGTGTGTCTGTGTGTGTGTGAATGCTCATTTGTGTTTAACATCTTGAGGGAACTTTTTCCAGTATAAACAGTGAGTATCAGGACCAGTACACCTAACGATGCAAAAGGTCACTTCTGAGGACCTGGTTAAGGTTTGAGGTCAGATGTTAATGTGGTTAAGTTCAGGGTTAAGGTTTGTTTGTCTGTAAACAATGAATGGAAGTAAATCTAAAGTCCTTAGGATCAGTGCAGTTGTCATTATTACCTCAGCCAAGAGGCAAAATTATGTTTTTGCCTCTGTCTGCTTGTTTGTCAGCAGGAATAAACCAAAACTACTAAACAGATTTCCACAGAACTAGGTTGATGAGTGGTGCAGCTTCTTTAATTTTGAAGGGATTGTTTGGCCTTGGTGGATTTTTGCTCTTAACTGTTGAGTCCCTGTATTTTTTTCTACACACATCAGAGTGAAGCAGGTGATCACAGATGAAGGAAACAGGACAAAGGAAAGAAAGGACAAAATAAAACAGGAATAAACTCAAAGTGCAAACAGCTGAGATATAAAATCAAAAAGGTCCAACACAAAGTCCATTACAGAAGTTCTTCCTATTTAATAATCATTTGTGGATAAATACAGCAAATGACTACAATACTTTCTATTCCTTATATAAATTTAAATATTAATCTATTCCTGTTGTGTCTAGTTGAGGAAAATAGAGCTTAGATTTAGTTTCAAATGTCTTTTGATGCATAAATCATGGTTCTGCAAATCAAAAAAGGATCTAAACACTAATGTGCCTAGGATAATAAATATAAAAACATTTGTCGACAAGTATGTGTCAACATGTGTGGTGGTAAAAAAATACTATCATATTGAAATTTATTACATTTCCTCCCTTGTGTGGAAACCATAAACATGTGGAAACATATTTAAAATATTAACATTGTTACAGTGGGTATAATCAGAAATGAGGTGACTTATAACTTGTGTCTTCTTCTTTGTTTTACTCCCTTTGGTAAAAGCCATTCATCGGCCGATGCCTCCGTCATTGTGGCTCCATTACATCCAGGAGTCGTTATTGTTTTAGTGTGGTTCACATTATCTCTGGCGACTGGGTGAACGAGCGTGGCACTGATGTCGTCTGAGCTGAATCAGCCTTGGCAGCCTCTAATGCCTGTATGAATAGCAATTGCCAGTAGCTCAACATTTGAATACTTCTTAATGTGATTCTTTGCACTCGGCTGACCCTGACAGATGGAGAGAGGGAGAGGGGAAGAGAAGACGAGACAGAAAAGAAACGAGGGAGGAATGAGGAAAACTGGAGCGGGGGAGAGGGGATGATCCTGAGGATGGAAACTAAATAAGAGAAACAAATGAGGTTTTACTTGAGAGGATGAATGGAAGTCGTGCTGTGGATGAACAGATTCATCTTTCTGATTAAATGAGGGCAAATTAAAGGACGAGTCTGAGCTTTAGAAAATAATCCATCAACGTAAAATAGATCATGTTTTTCTCATTTGTGTATTTGTTGAGTTCTAATGAAGAATTTATTTTCTGCACAGGATCAAGTTTTACTCTAACAATTTAATTTCTTTCTAAACATTTGATTCCAACCTCAAAGGGAACCAGCGAGGCGTTCAAATCATCACACACAGTTTTTATAATAAACCTGATCTATTACATTTATTTATCAAAGCAAGAAATGATTGAGTTTTCTGCTGTTTGCCTCTGATAATTGAGTTTCCTTGCATCGACTTAATCTGCAAACATTAAGAACATAAAAGCAATGTTCTTAATGTTTGTGCATCTGACAAGATGGAAATACTTTCAACCTAAATTCTTAATAAAAAATAGAGCAGGTTTCATATTTTCCGTCTGTGCAGCAGCTATAGCAACTGTCTGTATAATACCTTTACTGTCTGTTTGTCCAATGTTCAGCTTATAGAGAAAATCCACAAACCAAACCAGTGAACCGGAAACATTTGTTTCTTTAAATCTCTCTGTAGGAAGAAGCTGTCATTCTGCTGGCTCTCCACTAGAGGGTGCCATTTGTCTTCCCAGGTTTTCTGGTTTGCAGTCAGCAGCACTTTCAGCTCCTGTTGGAGAAACTGTTGTTTCCTGCAGGTTTTCACACATTGAATCAACACTCGTGTCCAGTTAGAAAACATGCATGGAGCAGAATGTGTGTTGAAACTCCTGATGTCAGTTTTCTTGAATTTTTGTTTTTTTTATCTCGGTATAAAATCATCTCTGTGCACAGAGCTTCTTTCAGTATTTTTGGCTAATTTACATGTGCAGACCTGGAGAACTTCATCTTATGTTAATAAACACACTGTTAACCAGGCACTGCTTTAGAGAATTCAATCGAAAATAATAATAAAAAGTGAAATTTTGCATGTTTTTTTTTACACCTTTTGCAAAAACCCTGCTTCTTAAGATTAGACTAATTCCAGCAAATGGGTGTTTTGTGCTTTGTGAGCATAATTTCAGCAGAGAGACACAGTTTTTCTGTCACAGGCTGCTAAGCAGTTGCAGCAGTTGACACACAGGATACGTTCTCAATCACTCCGTGCCAGAAGCAGTGGCTGTGTAATGAGCTCAGAGAGGCTGTGAGTCACAGGCCAATGAGATCTGATAGCTGGAGCAGATTTATATCCATCATGTAGAAAATCTTCCCCCCCGGGCGTCGGCTGCGTCCCCGTCTCTCCATCGCAGCTCTAAATGAGGATCGTTTGTTGCCGGGCGGAGAGAGGGTGAGATTGTGGAGCTCTGTGGATGAAGCTGATGTGTGTGCGTCCTCTCTGAAGCTGCTAATGATGAGCTTAATGTTTTAGAGACTTTTCTAAAAACCCACAGTGTATTCTGCTCTTTCTTTAAATGTTAACATGCAAGTTCACATCAATCTCCCTCCTTATTCTCCTTCTCCTCACTGTAAACATGGCACACATGCTTCCCTCTGTCTCATCTCTGCTGTGATACTGTATTCTCTTAACCTGTTGACATGGTTTTGTATGTTTCATATTACAAACTTCATACAAGACATAATTGATTTCTACCTCATCCCACATGTATGTGTCTGCATTATTCATCATTAATGAACCGTGAAATAAACTAAACTAAACCTGGAATCAAGATTAATACGAAAATAACAGATTCTTTTGGCCATTTGGGGGCAGCAGAAACAAACTGTGAATACATACTGACATTATATTCTCATGGCAACATATTCATTAACACTTTTTTCACACATATGAGGGAAACATCTGGCTCTGTAGCTGCCAGATGTTTCTACTACATCCAATAGGTTAATCTAACTGTGAGTTGTGAGTGTTTGCCACAACTTGAATGATAAGAGAAAACTATCATAATTCAAGTTCTGGTTCAGAGAGCTCTGGTTTTGAGATATTCAATAGAAAACTGATGGAAATTGTATTTTTATCCCTTTTTCGCAAACATAAATTGTTAAATTGAAATGGCGATTCCGGCTTCATTCTGTGTGACGCTCATTCAAAATACTCTGAATTAAATAAATGTGTCTTTAATTTATTATTTCGACATTTATTATGATCAAATCCCATTTTAATATTGCATTCTAGACCCTGCTTGTTGTATTAATGCATCCTGGACAGTAGATGTCTCTGCTATGCTGTTATACAGAATTTCCTCTTGGCTGGTGGATAATCATTGTTCAGATCTTTTCCTCATCCATCGAAATACAAATTTAGATATTTGAGGGAAACATTTTCATCCTTTTTACAATAAATGACTTTGACCTACAGCTCAGCGTTTGATCGAATCCGCTGCATCGATTTACTTTAATTGTTTTCACTAAAATCCACTCTGAGGAATTTTCATCGTCTCTGAGTTTAAAAGTGAAAAAGCCGCAGAAGAACATTTGTCATCGTGGAGCATGTGAGAGAGCAGCTGTGGTTTCAGAGGACGGGAATATCGATTGAAATCCGGCTCCTCTCCATCCAGCCGGCTTTCAGAGTTGTTTGTTTCCCCACCACCCCCCAAAAAATAATAATTATCATTCACCCCACACAATAATAATGTAATGTAGTGGGATGAATTGCAGAAAACCAGCATCCGTGGTGCTTCCTCCTTCTCGTCTCCGTACATATATAGCTAATGTAAAACAAACATTGAGCCATAATGGAAATCATATAATCTTATTTGCTGTAGTTAATCAGCTCAGATAATTTGGGCTTCTTGCTTTTTTCGATTTATAAACGTAAAATCTGATCCAAAAATGTATCAACTGGTTAGAATAAACATTTCTGGATCTAAATTAAGAGCAGATGAAAAATAATCAATCATCTCAGACTCGTCTTTGTCTCGTAGACCCACATTTATCATCTCCTTTAAATATATGTTTGAGTCTGTGACTGTCAGTGCGCTGATCCCTGTGAGAATGAGATGCTCTTACCCCCCCCACCCACCCCCCTCCGGTGTGAGATCATGGTACGATCCTCTCCAGCAGCAGAATCAGTCTGAGGAGTTGATTCTTGTTTCCAGTCCCGAAGTCTCGCATCTCTCAGGATCTCAGTCCGACTCCGACTCTCTCTCTCTCTCTCTCTCTCTCTCTCTCTCTCTCTCTCCGGCTCCTCACCCAGGATCTGACCGAGCGCAAAGCTGGACCCGTACATGATGACCATGTACAAGGGGAAGCGTCGCAACCGTCGCTGTAAGTTATTTATATTATCGCTGCTTATTTATATTAACTTGCATATAAATGCAAGTTGCAAATATTTGAGATTTGATTCGTGCACGATTGAATAAATCTGCACACAAAAAAACAAACCTGAAAATCAAAGTTAAACCTGCAGCGTGAGTCGTTTAGTCTTTATTCTGTATCTTTCAGCAGTAAACTCAGCTGACTCAAATGAAGTCAGGTCACCTGCTGGATCCTAATCTTTTGTTTCACAAGATTCCTCCTCGCTCGGTTTTTCTCTTGTGTTATAACCTGTGTTTATTCTGCTGAAGTGTCGCTGTTAACAATGAGATCTTTCTTCTTTGAAAGTATCGCAGTTATAATTCATGACCTTAGAAATGTAGATTCAACTCAGCACCAGATGTTCTGCAAGACACTGTTTCCTATGAGACTGGTTCTGCTGCTGCTCCTCACGCACTCACTTGATTTACATAGATTTGTGTAGTTTTCTCTTGTGCCGATGGACTGAGGGGAATTTTAACCCATATGCATGAATTTGAAAGGATGCATCGATCAGCTGATTGATTAATCAATGAGGCAACGGTTTGCATATTTAAATAATTGTTTATTTCATTGTTTTCTGCAAGAATTACCTACTTCAAGCTAAGATTGAGGTTAGGGAATGTGGGTCAGATAAAACATGTTGTTTTACACCCTAATTGGTCTGAGTGATTGTAAATAATTAGGATTTGTTGACTTATTTCAGATGTTCTCTGACCCCATATAATGACTTTAGTCCAGAAAAGTGATCAGCAGATAAACATGATCGTATGAATATAAATAAATCATTACTTGCAGCCTTATAACAGTTGATGTGGATGGTGATATGCAGCCCAATCTAATCTGAAATATAAGATATGCCTTTCTAGATATGTCAAATCAGTTGCTGGCTAATTAGGCTGACTGGCTCTTGGCTGAATATTCTGCAGGTGCTCCCAGGCTCCTCCCACAGCGTGTTCCTCCTTCCTGTCGTCTGCACTGTACGTCTGCGAGCTGCATCTTCACTGTGTGGATACGCAGCTTGTGCACAGCAGGGGGCTGAGCACAGGAGGAGGCAGTGTCAAGAGACAGAGCAGGAGGAGGCATCCAGGAAGTCCTTGGGCAAAGAGCGAGGGAGACAGTGAATGTGTGCACGGGCTGAAGATGTGGAGCTTGTTAAAGAGATTGTTCTGTTCTCTGTCTGGCAGCTGTAGATCCGTAGAGACAGACAGAGACTGGGAGTGGATGGTGCTGAAGTGTCTCATTACAAACTGGGTCTTTACAGAGAACAGGAAAACTAAATTAAAGCCACAGGTCATCTTTGAGTCCGGTCTTTTTGTCCTTATTTATAAACGTCTTCTGAAAGATTACATATACAGACATAACAGAGCAGTACTACCGGAAATCGTGAGGGGGCAGTGTAGCCAATAGTTCAAGCTAAATGACCACAGGGTACGAGGAAGACATTTCAACAATGGCAGAAGTTTTTCGAGGAGAGATTACAAATTAGCTGTTTTCTAAAGACGTTACTCGAAGATCACAACCTCCTCAAGCGTCGACATGTTTGCTCTGCCCTCTAGTGGCTGTATTGTTGCCAACCATGCCAAAGTAAAAGAGGCATGGAGGTATGTGGGCAGTTACATCATTTGAAATGGACGTATCTCTTCATCAGTGTAGAACACAAACACTTTCAGACCCCACTTCTCAGATGCTTCGGTGTTGTGACTGTCCACCCAGATAATGAGTTGCCCTCTGCTGGATAATGGGGCGAACAAAAGACGATCTTGTGACTGTTTTGAATTTGAAACAGATCATTATCGTTTTGAATATGAAGTTTTCCCCAAACGTTTGAATTAGGTTTTTAAATTTCGAAGAAAGAACAGACAGCCCTGACACTTCTTTGAAGAGGAAAGCTCAGTTATGTGTTTTCAAAGCAGCTGATCTGGATTCGTCAAACCTTTCTGGAGAGTTAGTTTCTCGTCTGGTGTCGGGCCCGGCTTCGTCAAACACCGGCGGCTTCGAGAGGCTTTTGGAGGACGAATCCAACATTTGGTCTTTTTTGGTCTTATTCTCACTTCAGTTCGTGTACAGTTTATTTGTGCGGATTCAGCATCGTGGAACAATGTGTGTGTGATTGACCGTGAAGAGGTGTGTATGGGTGCAACTCCTGGGATGAGTTGGTCTACAGTGATTCATTATTTATTTCTTGGCACCATTATCTCTTATTTTGAAACTTGCTCTGCAACAGTGCTGCATTGTTGGGATACAAAAAGTAAAAGCTTTTATTATTTGTGATTGTGTTTTACCTAGAAAGGAGATAGCCCTCTTTTTGTTGTAACAAAGGTTTGTCATAAGCACAACGCTGTGCAGTTGTACTCACTGGCAGATTTATCTTTTCACTTTGTTCTTTATCAAGGTGAACCCTGTGTCCGTGAGCGTGTGTGTTTCCACTGCAATTAATTTAATTAGGAGAAGGAAAGCTCTCAGCCTTTATTCTGGTGCGTCTGCGAGCAGGAGCAGAGTGTTTGGGTTGAGGTCCATGAATATTTAAGATCTTGCAGCCCAGGAATCTGTGGAGATCAAATGTTGGTTCCAGCCCTCTGCACCACCGGGATGTGCTCTGTGTGTGCATGTTGTGTGTCGTGTGTGTGTTCGTCCCTGCGGAGGGTCCGGCTGAGTGGTTTTCACTTTGTTAGGCTGCTAATGAAAATTGATCAAACAAAGAAACTCAGTCCAGAGTCGTCTGTGTTTATTAATCCACTGAGTCTCGTCTCTGTCACCTCTTGTTACTGTTGCAAATTACTGCTGTGAGATTCGGGGGGGAAATGTGTCTTGCTGTGCTGCAGATGTTAGTGTGTGCGTGTGTGTGTGTGTTTTTGTGTTTGTGATGATGATGGGCTGGTGAGGGAATGGGGAAGGAGGTGGGGGAGCACCAGAGGCAGGCTGTTATATCGTCTGTCAGATGTCCTCTGTGTATCTGAAGCCATGTGTCAAGGGCGTATGTGAGAGTGTGAAGAAGTGTGTGTGCGTGTGTGTGTGTGTGTGTGTGTGTGTGTGTGTGTGTGTGTGCATGTGTGTGTGTGTGTGTTTGGCTCCATTTTGCCCCCAAAAATCTCAGTTTGCATGTTGATGAGGAGGAAAAACTAATCACGTGCAGCTGACTCCTTGGCAGAACAGCTCTTCCTCTCTTGAATAAACCATAAGCGAATCCAGGAGATAATTCAGGTTCTTTAGTTTCGTGGCTACAATTAAAAAAAAGAAGAAAATTCACCAGCTCTGCCTTTGACACATTTCTTCTTTTTGTGGCCTGGACAAGCGACGGCATCACAGCCCCCTCTGTCCCAGAAATGTGATTTCATCTGTCAGAAGGGACCTAATGAGACTCCTCTATATCGATGATGAAATTATATGACAGAGTTGTCACGAGATTTCGACTCCTCGTCTCTAACCGGCAGCTCAGCTCGGATTCAGTGAAGCGGAGGCTGCCTGGACTCCGGCCAATCAGCGTGACATAGAGACAAGCATTCAGTGATGTGCGCACACACACACACACACACACACACACACACACACAAACACACCACACACACACACACACACACAGTGACATCAGCACATGTACGATCGCTGACGCAAGGACAAAAAATCTCACAAGTAGATGACACCTTATTATCCACAGTCCTGCGTGTGATAAGCTTTTCGGGGGAAGTG
This sequence comes from Pseudopleuronectes americanus, assembly GCA_038501795.1. Taxonomy (NCBI): domain Eukaryota; kingdom Metazoa; phylum Chordata; class Actinopteri; order Pleuronectiformes; family Pleuronectidae; genus Pseudopleuronectes; species Pseudopleuronectes americanus. The sequence continues at coordinate 1,553,547 of CM076736.1, read as the reverse complement.
TGTGTGTGTGTGTGTGTCTGTGTGTGTATGTGTGGGGGGGGATTTTATTGTTCTTATCTCGCCGAAGCAGAATATTTAGAGCAACAGGCTTTGGTGAATGCTGCGTATTAATATTGGATCTAATGTGCCCGGCCGACAGATAAGACTGCACCATCCCGAGGAACGGCGATAAATTAGCATCTGTCAACTGTCAATTCAAACTCGCTGAAATAACTGAAGAACTTTCCTGCTTCCCTCTCTCATGCAGGGATGAGTGACGTGGGCATGTAGGCCGGCAGCCTGTCAGACGTCTCTCAATCAGCAAATCTCTTTGTTTTTCAATTTTTAAATGAAATATAAATGCCTAAGCGGAACATTTAAAGCAGAACCATGTTGGAGCAAGTCAGAGAGACCACAAAGGGCCCGTTTGTGGAAAGTAGAAGTGAGGAGTGTGGAAGGCGATGCCCTGATTATTGCCGGTTATCAATGTTTCCCACAGGAGACACTTTGCTCTAAATACCCGTGTTTGTTGTCCTGCCGCTAAGCTCCCTCGCCGCGCCATGTTCATCCGACCGGCCGTCCAAATCGTCTGCTTTTCTGAAGTGTGTCATTGTTGACTCGTTGGGGGAGACGGCTCACTGGCTCTCACCGGTCACACGGAGGCACGTGATCTCAAACCGATGCGTCGCCTTTATCTGTTGTGCCGGTGCCTGAAGGGGCCGGGGATTATGAGCTGATCCCCTTTCGCTAGTTTGAACGGTGGAGCCGCAGAGAGAGGGGCTGAGGCCGTGCAGCAGACTGAGAGTCACGCTCGAGTGTTTACAGAGAGAGGGACGCTCCAGTTCTGTAATGATCAGTTTAGAGGCTTCGGTCATCGCTGAGCAGTCGAGGAAGAGGAAACTCTGGAAACTCTACAACGAGGAAAAACAGACAAATGGCCACTGCTTTGAAAAGGTTGGTTGTGAACAGTTGTGGTTCCAGTTGTGCAGAAGTGTAAGACTTTGGAAGTTCTGTAGTTTCAGGTTATCGCAGATATTTATTGAATGAATATTGTTTACTTGGGCACTTTATTACTATTCTAAACCATGATTCATTAATCTCGAAAATTATACTGTTATATAAAGTGTATTTCCTACTCCCCAGGGCCCAAGAAAAGTTCTTCAGATTGTTATTCCAACAGTTCAAAACTAAAATATATTTATTTCATGATCATATACGACAAACAAAAGCATAAATTCCTCATAGATCCTTTTATGTGTCAGCTTAAATCTTGTAACCAAACAGAAAAATTCAGAGCCCCACCTCACCTTGAACTTTGATTCCTGGTTCTCCTGAATCTCCCCATGTGATGTTCGGTCTTCACAGTTTCCTGGAACCAAAGCTTTGATATGCAGATTGTCGCCCCACGTCTCCACGCCACTCTTTTCTTCCGTGTAATTAGACGACAGCGGGCCACTGCGGCGGCCTCCTGTGACTCCTGTTGTTCAGAGCTGTTCATAAACAAGCTGCTTGCTGCGTCGTGTGATCTTTGATTTAAAGCTTCTCACGAAAAGAAAAAGTTACGAACAAAGTCTCTTGTCTATCAGAGAAAGTTGACTTCTGATTCTGCAGTGAAAATGAAAAACCTGTCAGGACACAGTAAGTATCTGCTGGGGATGACACATTTGATTCTAATTCACTCTGAGGTTTCATGGAAATCTGTCAATTAAGTTGTCAGTCGACACCTGAAGTACGTCCCTTATCGGCCAGAGATGAAACGTGTACCTGGCGTTTCATGATCCCCACGCCAGCCGGGGCCCTCGCCTGCAGGACATGATGTACAGCTTCTGGAATTAGATGTGGCAAATTCCTTCCGCTCAGACCTTCTGCCGCCCTCGCAGACCGGACCGGATTCACAATTCATCGAGGAGTTCACATCCAAAGCAACCGCGCTGGAGCCGGAGAGGGAAGATGAATTCCCTCCTGCACGTCCATCACCTGCGTGATTCAGCTCCTCCACGCTTCCCTCGCCTCGTTGCTCGCATCTCTCCTGCTGAGGAACAATTTGCATGATTAGTTACTTTGCTCAATTAATTAAGACGTTGGGGAGATTGGCGGCAGAGTTTCTCGTTCCGCGAGGAGATGATCGGCAGCTCCCTTGGCGTCGAGCTTCCCTCATTCTCTCCCCGTCTCTGCCTTTAATGTTTATCTCGTCAAATAGACGGTTGGCGTTCGCGCGGCGAGGAGAATGAAATGAAATGACAGAAAAAGAGGAACTAATGTGTTGCAGAGCCGTCAGCTCTGGTCCAGGCTGAAGTTTCCTCTTGTTTATTGGAAAAGAAAGGAACACATTTCTCATTCTTTGAAGGTCTTTGCTGATTTGTCTGAAAGGAGGTTTATTGCAGTCAATCACCTCGTCGCCGGGCTGCTCATCTGAGATATAACTCAGGAGGAGGCGCAGCAGCTTTTTATGTAATGAGGAGGAGAGAAGGACTTTTTGTACTTTGATGGAGGCGGGATGTTCGAGGTTAGAGAGAACGCCCTATAAATTAAATATCACAGATTTGATTCCTTTGACATTGCTGAATCACAAAGATTCTCTGTTTTTCATGTTGTCAGCAAAGAAACACGTTGGCGCTCTAGATAAGATAATGATACTCACAGTCAATGTCAAGGCCGTCCCAAGTTGAAGGTGCTGGGATATTTCCATTGTTCTTCATTTGTTTTATAGGACTTTATCCATTTTCATATACAGACGTTGGATATAAAGGGACTGGATCTATATTTTAAAGCCCATGTGATCTCAAACCAAAGCCTGACTCCCTGCATGTTTTTCCCCTGTCTCTGCACGAGGGCTCTGACATGCTAAGCTGATAACTGAATCATGGAAATTGTTTTTTTGTCTATTGCTTCAACACAGCAGGTGATGAATCTGCAGCAGTGAAAACTATACTGAACCAGCTGTGCTGTGTTTTTCTGTTGCCGGGTGAAATTTAACATGGTACCAGCAAGTTCGTCTGACATGCAGATTACAGCTTTCACTGTGTTCTCAGCCGTGAATGAGGCCATGAGTCACTGGTGGCTCCGGGTTTCTGCTGCAGATGTAAATGTTGTTCAGCCTGTTTTTCAGTGAGTAATGCGGCTGAATTGTTTTTTGTTATGATTGACTACATCGACGGACGTGACTCGCCTCATATCCAGTCAATAATCTTCCTCACCACATTTTTTAAGAAAAGCCCGTCCACATATGAGCTGGCAAAAGCTGAGGGATCGGTTTATTATTTCAGGAGAGTTATGTCTGATAAGAACAGCTTCTTGCAGGAGAAATAGATTTTAAAGAATCTGCCCATCTGTCCATCTTCCAGCTCTCTGCCCACACTAATACAAAGAGGTTCTTTGGCTCACCAAGACACAATCTATCCCTCTCTCCGTCTCCCTGACCTATAGTGGTGACCTGTGCTAGCCATGCCTGATCGCTATCCTGTGAAGCCTCCGGCTATTAGATGGTTCTCCCTCCTCCGTCTGAGAGAGAGGACGAGCGGAGGTAAAGAAGAAGCATTGACGCAACATGTTCAAGTGTTGCATGAGATGGTCACAGAGCTTGATCGACGTCTGTGTGAAAGGGAGAGTAAATAAAGATGGACAACCTGTTTCCACAAGACCTAAGCCAAAATGTCCTTATTACGGGTGCCGCCATTTTGTGCCTTTGACATTACAAAGAGCCAGAGTCTGTGCAGAAGTGAGTGGAGCCGCAGAATTGACACCATGCATGATGTGCATTTAAAAAACGATATTTTTCAAAAGTTAAAAAGCAAATTTACATGAAATTTCTAAACTTGGATGTGATCAGAAATATCAAAACTTACAGAAACCATCTTTTATTTTCCATGTTCTTTCAGTTTTGGTTTTGTCCATGCCCCATCTGCTTACATGGAGGAGGCAGGGTTTATCACCTGGCATGTCGTCCATCTTTATATACAGTACATGGTTTACACAGCACATCTCCATCTTTCTAAAAAGCTATTTTCACACTGAGGGGCTATATTTCAGCTTTGTGAAAATTCCTTTTCTTCATAACGCCCTCTATAAGAATACAGTATGAGTGGATCTCTGTGTGAAAGTGGCTCGACGGATTAGAGTCTGATTTGTTGTGGCTTCAGCAGTTTTCAGTGCTCTCCACAGAAGCTCATTCACATTCCTTCCAGGTTACTCTCTGTCCTCCCGCGTTCTCACAACACTCCCTTTACCTTCCTGGGTCTCTCCACTGGCGTGTTTTCTCATCCCAGTGATTCCCCTGCAATATGAAGCCATACGGCTCAGTTTACAGCCCTGAGTTATTCACTTCCATCATTGAGCTGTTATTCATCCCTCGCTAATGAAAAGAGGGGAGGAATACGTCTTACTGAGCATTCACTGGCGGCACAGGTGTCACATAGAAAAGGCCCCACAGGTGACGCTCAGCGCTGAAATGTCTCGTAATGAGCTTCCCCAGCGAGCGCAGGGACACGGGAAGAGAAATGGGATGTGAGGGAGAGTGAGGGATGGTGATGTGGGATTAGATCTCGTCTTGTGCGGGGAGCAGAGGGAGGGAGAGTGAAGGGGAATGGAGAGAGAGACGTTGAGGGATAGGGTGAGGCTGAGGGGACGAACAGGAAGCACGAGGAGGAAGAAGTCCGAGAGAGAAGCAGATGGAAGGTAACAAATGAGACCAATAAAACACATGGGCAGGCGCCTCCAGGGAGTCACAGAGCAATGTCTTTTGACAGAAGAACTCAGGTTTGTCTTCGGTGATTGCCTACGCTCGGTGCCTCTGTCCTTTCACTCCAATTTACCTCTCGCACGACTGGTTCTTCCTCAGCCAATAACGAAGCCACCTCAAATATTTATCCACTCCTGGACGGTTCTCGTTTCCGACAGAAAGACAAGACGCCCTCTATCTCAGTGAGAAAAGAGAAAAGGAGCTCATAAACCTCTAAAAATAACTTTCAGGGCTGCAACTGCAACATGGAAACCTTTTATTGAATTGTATTTTCTGTGCAGAGCAACCATTAGTATCTTCAGCACCACGGAGAGCTCCGCCTCTGTTCCTGTCTGACCCAGCTTCAGACCGAATGAGCAGAAAAACAAACAACGACAAGAAGCAACGGATAAAAACACAAGAACAACTGACTCACATGTGAATAAAACACTGCAGACCCAGTGCGCGTGGTTTTACTGCTGAGTAGACAAAAAATGTTCTGCCAAAACCTAACAGTTGTTAAGCTTTAGTTGCTTCTAAACAAATGTGAGGTTACTAAAACGCGCTGGTGTGTAAACGCTGCTTCCCCTGATGCTGGGAACCTCCAATAAACCGGCAGCAGATGGTCGCAATTTTCTCAAAGGCAAATACTTATTAAGGCAGTTAGCTGTGTAGCTCGCTCCGAGGCCTTTACACACTTTGTGGATCTATCAGCCGATGTTAGGGAGGTTTCATCTCAGTTGTAAACTTCAGAATCATGAAGTGTTTCAGCCTTTTAATCACAAGACACCCGCCGCAATGCAGACCCACCGTCAGCTCCCCGGATCTGGGTGTGTGTCCTTCACTTCACCAGTTGGGGTATTTTCCTCCAGATCCAGATCCAGAGCCAGTGTTCTGCAGTGTGTGATGTTTCTCTGATAGTCTGGTGCAGGGTTCATCCATGGATTCCTTGCTCTTCCTAGATGGTGGATGTTGCAATGAGGCCCCGCAGCCAACATACACTGGACAGACAATTGCTTTCCAGCCTCCCTGCTCTGCCTCAGATGACATCTCTGCATTCCAAGGCCATTGATAGATTATAATTCTCTGTAGATAAGATTGTTAATTAATAATTTATCTGCTTCAGAAATCAACTCTTGAACCATACTCATGTCTTCAGCCTCAATCAGTCTTAAATGTCAATAAAGACATGGCCCAACAGAGCCTCTATATTTCAGATTATTTAATTTCAGACATCCTCCCAAATCTGGACGTTTTCTTTATATTTTCCAGAGAAAATGCTAATTCTTGAGTCAGCTGCTCATGACTTTCTCTAGTCATACACCAACAAAGACGTCAACTTGGAATGACGACCAGATTCAAGAGTTTTCTGTCGCTCATCAAGATTCGTCTGAAGGTTTTTAAACAGTCTGAGCTTTTTTGTCATCAGTTATATTTTCCTGGTTTCTGTCGGCTAATTAAAGGCACGACCCTCCTGCCTCTCTGTAAACCTTTGGGTTAATGAGCATCACGTTAAATCCCGACATGCTCCGTCATGTATGCAGACACACACTCGCTTGGTCGTGCAGCTCTGCATAGAAAGTCTGTGTTTTAGCATGTCTAAGTAGCTGGTGTACAAACAGACCAGGGTTTAATCCTATTTCTCATAAGAGCAGCCGCAGGGAGAAGGAGGCGAGAGTTTGCCAGCAGCTTATTTTCACCCTGGTGTGATTCCACTCCGGGGGATTGGGGCGCTTCGCTCGTTTGGGGCAGGAAGTTGCCGGGAGGATGCATGAATTTCGTTAAGCATATGTGTAATTCTGGAAGGGATGAAATGATAGTGAAAATATGGCTCCATGCAAAAGAGAAAGTGCCTTTAAGGTGATCTATGTGCCTCTGAGGCTCTTATTCAGAGGGACTCACACAACACTGCAGAGGTTTGGGTTTATTCTTTCAAGGGCATCGTGTTGATGGATGTATTTGTTCTCACACTCTCTCCTGATGGCTATGAAATGACCTTTTCCGGGGCCTTCACATCTAAACAATGTGAAGATGCTTTCTAAAGGTTGTTTGGTATCAAAGAAAATATTTGTTCCTAAAGAAAATGATGGCAGTTTACCACCTTTGGTCCCAATACGCAGTTTTTTCGAATTAATTTGTACATATTGTTGGAGAATAATATTTAGTGACTAGGGCTGTCTGCTTCTTCAGCCGATTTTGAATTAGAGGAGGACAAAGAAAAACGTTTCCCTCAGGGTCAACTAATGTTTTATTTTTTAATAAAAAGGGACAGTACTTGCATTCAGTCAATATATTTAAATTCTCAGATTTTGTGGATTCTGCAACAAATGTCACACTATTATAAAAATCAGTTACCATAGTGTAATGGCTTCTTCCTTGACTCACACCATATCTTCCCAGTTTAGTGTAATCCGTACACTGGTTATTGAGGATTGGAGGTTCAGCGGAGGTAATAGTGAGGATGCTACTTTTAGCTCCGACCCTCAGATGAAGTTCTCTGGCACTTTCCTTCCCTTGAAGTCAACGAAGCCTCACGGTGCTCTTCAAGATTCTGGAGCTTCTTCTGACCCACTGGCTCGTCTCCCAGTCGGCACTCGGGCCGTGAACCAAACACAGGGACCTTGCGATGCACCCTTGGCGATGCAGAGATAGCGGTCGGAAAGATTCTGCATTGCTCGATCACAAAACTACTTTTAAACACAAAGAACGAGCAGCTGCCTTTAAATCAAAGCGGAGTTTTCCTTTATTTGCTCTTACGTGCTCAAGGATTCTCTCCTGCTCCGCGACAAGAATTTCATTTTGTAATCTTTCCAGTGCACGGCGTAGCGAGGTCTCCAGTTGTGCCTCAGAAAATTGGCTCTCGCGTTTGCACCTCGACATTAGCGAGCATGTCCTCCAGCGCTGCAGCTTTGTGTGTTGCATATTTAAGTGTCGCAATGAAAAGGTGGAAATGGCTCAGCGCTTCAGGAGATCTTTTATTCCCGTTTATTATGAAGTGGTACTTTTATGCCGCCTTCTGTTCAAGCGCCGCTCCGAGCTGTGTGGAGAAGCATCACTAGAACGAGCTCTGCGTGAGGGTTTCTCAAGGTGGTTGGCTTTCATTGACTGAGTTCCTGGGTTTTGAATTATTGCTGGTTGAACTGCGGTGTGGATATGCACAGAATGAAATCCTTGAATAGGTCTGGTCAGTAAAGATAGTTTATGAACGGATAGAAATGATTGTACTTTAGTTGAACTCCCTATTTAGTATTAATTAGAAGTTTTTCTCTGCATAATTAGTCAGAACACATTAAAGAATATGAGCGGATCTGTAACTACTGTAAACTATTGTACAACTGAACCTGTAGTATCAGAAAATATCCATAAAGTCGGTTGTGAAAGATTCATTAACTGTTGATAAATGCTCGGAGCTCATAAAGACTTGTTGAAGTTGGAGGTTCATTCTTATATAATATAGAAATTTGATTAAGTATGTGTATTAATACATCAAGCTACTGAATAGCTAATGAATATCCTTCAAATTAATCACAACTGGATAATAATATATCCATATATCACTCATATCGGTTGATGTTTACTGGCAGGCCGATAAATCAGTCATCAGCAGTTTTAACTATGTGATCGCACAATTATATCAGGTTTTATCTCATTAATTAATGGTTTATATACTACTCATAAATACTTAATGGGGGGGGGGATGATAAAGAATGACTCAGGAGTGATTTATCTGACTGTGTGTGTGTCTGTATGTGTTTGTGTGTGTGTGTTCTTTTGCAGACATAAACATGGCAGGCGAGCCCAAGCCCTACAGGCCCAAGCCCGGCAACAAGCGGCCGCTCTCAGCCGTGTACAGGTGAGACCCGTCCCGCTCACCACTTCATCCTCTCAGCTCCCGTCCTCTGTCAGGAGAGGCCGTTGTTACAAGCGTCATTAAGCTTCACCCTGATTCCTTTGGCCCGTTCACATCGCTTGGTCGCACACAGATGAAAGCAGCAAAGCCCAATGTGACACTTTCCTCTTTACTAATAACTTGTCCACTGGAAAAGTTTATTTTCTCACCAATTTACTTTCTACTGTTAATTACTGTTTCTCTCTGAATCGATGTTCTTCCACTAATTAATTTTTTTGTGCAGTGTGTTATCTTAAAGCCTAATTAGCATTTTGTAGCTGCAGCTGAAAACAGCCAGGATGTAATATGGTAATTATGAAACAGGAAGAGCAGAGGCAAGAAACCAACACCACACTTTTTCCAAATTGGTGAAACTGATGCATTAATACTAATTCAAATTCCTGTGAGAGTAGCAACATTTCAAAACAGCTCCTTCTCCTCTCTCCTCCTCTTCTCGACAGTTTTATTCCTCCTTCTGAATTCTAAATGACCTGCCATCCTGAGCGTGTGCTGAACATTGATTTTCCTCTCCGGGGTCGGAGTTCGTTTCCCCCCGACTGTATTTTTCAACCTCTGAAACTTCCCTTCTTCTTTGTTGCTCTGTGGTCTTTGCGTGACTCAGGCTCGCTGCTGAACCTGCCGGCAGAGGGTGTCCAATCGAGTCAGAGCAGCTTGAGCTTGATCCCCTGAAAGATCCAAAATGGCTCCTCTTTATACAACCTTCCTTTATCTCTGTCTCACCCTCCTCTCTCTCGCTATCTCTCTCTCTCTTACAGTGGCTATGAGTTTGACTACGAGTACTACAGGGATGATTTCTACAACAGGTACGTACCATTCACATCATGGCAACAAGTCTGGGACCGAACAAGGGAAACTATTGAACCCTTGGCTGAGCCCTAATCTCTATATAAAGATCCTGCATGTGAATACATCTGTAGCTGAGGAGGGAGGACATTTTGGGACCAGAAGGTTGCTCTGGTTTCTATTTTTAGTTTGACCAATCACGTGTGAGCACCTAGTACTAATACACTCATGATGATTGATGGCTTGTGTAGTACAGTAGTTAGCTGGACAAACAGAAGAATAGACTGTTAAATACATGTTTTATACTTCTGTATTTTTAAGGCTAAACTCTTCCATGTTTAGAAATCCAAAGCCTGATATGGCTCCAATGCCTTGTTATGATTCTAAGCTGAAACCGGACATCACCTATTTGGATTGAGGGCTACACTTAATGGTCAGTTTCTCTTCAGATCGTGACTCCTCTTCATTAAAAGCCCCCCCTTGTCAGATTCAATTTAACTAACCGTCCCTCAGAGGCACCTTTAAATAGTCCGATTGTCAAAATGGCTGAAAGCACGAAACAACACGCTGTCTGTTGTCTCCCTCGTTTATCTGCGGGCGATAAGAGCGATTATCTGCAGAAGCATTTTTCTAAATGTCAGACTTGTTGAGAGCCGTGACTGACGTCCACTGTCACAGTCGACGCTGACACCTTCATCTGACATTCAGCGCCTTCTTCTCTCTATCCTCTTCACTTTGAGAGGATGTGTGAGGGGATTATTGTGCAGGTGAATGTCTACTTTTGTTTTTATACGGCCTGAGACAAAGAATCCAAGAGAAATCCAGGTGGATATGAACATTGCAATGCAGCGCCTGAGCCGAAGGTGAAATAAATAGATAAACCTCGGTTCTCCAAATTCTATAAGCCGTGTTATTGGATACAGTAACTTCTAAAAACTGTGTGAGAAGTGTAATATCATCTGTGTTATTATTTCTCCAGGCTTTTCGACTACCATGGCAGAGTGGCCCCCCCACCCAGAGCTGTGATCCCCCTCAAACGCTCCAGGGTGCTCGCTCAATCCACCCGCCGCGGGAAGACCTCCTTCCCCATCAAAACCTCCTCCACCTCCTCCTCCTCATCCTCCAGACCTCCCACATCCTCCTCCTCCTCCGGGCTCAAACGTACGTACAATATAAGATCCTTCTTAGATTTTTTTGTTACTTATTTTGTGAGGCAGTCCAATTACGCCAATATCCACTCAGTCCCTTTCAAAAGAGTGCGAGAGGCTCGGAAAGGAGGAGGAGGAGGCGGCGACGGGATTCAGCTGTGCTACTTGCGCCGCCGAGAAAAGCTTTTTAATTCAACCCAGCAGCTCTGAACAAACCGCGCTGCGATGTGGAGGGAGAGAAAAAACAACAAACACAAATACAATCTGAGCGTTCTGAGCAGCAAACAGCTCGGGGATCCGTCTGGATCTCATTGGGTCGTCTGATTAGCCCGAGATGCTTTATAACGTCCTAAATGTAATTAACGTGGGATTGAGGGCATCTATGTGGAGCCGTGGTCAGCCTCTCCGCTCGTAGCCGGCCGTGTAATTGGCGACAGTGTTTGTTCATTGCTGCCCGTCTCGGCCGGTGTTATCAGCGCCAGCAGCTTGTTGAGGTCTGTCAGGAGAACCCACTCGCAGTTAGGATTTTCAGCGAAGGGGGAAATCAGCCCATCTCGTTCCTCTTTTTTGGACAGAGTCAATGAATCCTCTGTCGTGTGTCTGAGCCGCGCTGCCGTACGTCGGGAGACTCATTTGCTTCTGCCAGGACCATGAAAAATCACCGCTGGTAAAGACTTTGGCCCAGATAGATAGGACGGGAGAATAAGGTTAGCTTGTCCAACAGGGCGGGTCAGTGTGGGCAGGGTGGAGGACTCGTGTGTGAGTCACATCTCACCCGAGGGGAAATAAAGAATCTGCTGTCAGGCGGATGGATCACGAGGATGAGGTTGACTTTTGAGCTATTGTTTCTGTTGAAGAAATAAACTTACTAGTTTTTAATAAAGTCACAGGCTGCACTGAGAATCCAAACACACACACACACACACACACACACACAACTTCAGAGGAATGATTTACACTCAGTCCCGGGGCCTTAACGACAACGTCTATCTTAAAATGGTTTAAATAAGAATACATATTCAAGCAATTTACAGTTTGTCTATATTGAGCTTGGATTTTAAAATATTTTGTCCTAAATTAAGTCCCAAACACTACGTCTTTGATTCAGATGACGTGATATGAAACACAAATACAAGATAAACATTAAAATGGTAAAATAATCCAGTTTCCATTCATTCCATGTTATGATTTCTCCCGAACATACTGTTAATACCTCCGAGCTGGGAGCTTGTCATCATCTATTTCGGGTCTGAGTTACATCAGCCTCACTAACTCTTTGTCCAGTTTAATCTTCATAGGCCAGTGATTCAGGAGATCCACCCTCAGTATCCCCCAGATAAACATTTCTGCAGTTCATCACCAGCTCCCTAAAATTAGATCTGTTTCTCGTTTCCCTAAATCTTCCCTAATGCTGATTAAATAACAAAGTCGTTTTTTTTCCTTCTTGCCCGTTTCCTTTAACCCCGAGTCGTCCCTCGGTGCCGTGTTGATGAAACGCTGTTCGGATTAGGACGTGTTCTCTTTTCTCTCCGCAGTTTACGAGACTGATAGCACAAAGGGGGGGAAAGAGGCCTGGAGGCGGCGATGAATTAAAAAACTGTTCCACACTTTCTTATCTTCAAACGACAACTAGTAAGCTGCCCACCGCGAGCTCAGATAGCGTTGGAATAAGGAATCGAGTGTGTGCACATCGAGTGTCCATTTTGTGCGTCTCTGGAGCTTCGGGGCTTGACGAGAAAACATGAGACGAGTGCTTTGGATTTTCGTGTATCGCCCTCCCTGTGGCCCTCTCTCTTATATCCTCCTGCTTTTCAAAGAAGTAACTACACCACCTTGAATCCTACCTAAGCAGCACTCGGGTTCTGTGTCAGGATGAATTCTGCTGAAAGATTAAAAACGTCTTGAACTGATGGGAAATCCAGTTAAGTGCAGGCTAATACGTCACACGTTGCTCTCGTTCACTGACATCTGCTCAGAGCGGAGATGTTTATGTTTTATGCATCAGTTTAGCTCCTACATAGCCGTGGACAGACATGTGTGTGATGTTGTGTGGGTGTAAATGTACACAGAGAAACTCTAGTTACGGTGGATGGTTGGATTCCGTGCGTGTTTTTACTGGCTGCGACTTTACAGGAAGTCGTGGGTTTGTTTACCGAGCGCTCATCCATCGGCTCGCCGGCCCTGACGGAGCCTGATAGGTGTCAAAGAGAATTCTATGCTCCCGTCTCAACTTCTGCTGTCGGTTTTCCTCCCCTCCGCTCAGAAAGACACATCTCAGCTTCCGAGGGTTAAGGAATGAGATTATTTTATCACTTCAGGGTCCGGATTCTTTAATCTGCTCGGCTCAAGCTGCCGAGGAAGAGCATCCTCTCTCTCCAGCTAACCGTGAGATTCGGGCTGATTGAATTAACGGCGGCTTCCTTTTTTGAAATTTCCAGCAGATGTTCTTTGCATGGGACATATCGAGGATCAAAGGGAAAACTCTGACATGATTTGGTTTTGCTTCATTCCCCCCCCCAAAAAAAACTCAGACGTGCATTGTGGCGTGAACACGGAGACCAAAGGGAAGCGGGAAGAGGGAAAAGCAATAATTCATGAGGCGGTAAACAGAAGCTGTGGGAGGGCAAGTTGTGCCCCGTGTTCCTCATGTGGTTCTGTTAGTGAGGCAATGATCAGCCACAAAATAAAGTGTGAAAGCAAAACACAGTGGAGTGAGTTCATTTAAATTCATAAAAGTTTCATATTAGCCTGAAACTAAACTGGTTTAAATAAAAAAAGAAACAGTTTAAATTAAAACGTTAGCATTCCTGCTGTAGGTTATTTAGATGTCAGAGAAAACACAAAACAAAGCTGATGTTTAAAATAGTGAATGAGCTGCTATTGATCTGTTCTTCATTCCGTTCAGCTTGTACAGACATTTGTACCTGGGTTGTGTCTTCCTCCTATTGGTCAGAAAGTCTGAACTATCCATAAAAAACAGTTTGGAAAGATATTAAACCTTAGTAATGTTGATTTACATCTGGCAACCACATTTCATATTTCTGTATTTTCTGTTATTCACTGATAAGATACAGAGGAACTTACTATCACTGGATAAATCTACGCTGTGTGCGACTCGAGCACTGCCCCAGTTTCCTGCAGCAGTTCCCTCCTACGGGGAACAGTAAGAGCTAAGTGTCTATGTAATAACATCATATTACTTTCTGTCTCTCAGTTGGCTTCTCGTGCCAACTGAAGGATATTGGCACTATTGTGCAGAACATGAGCTGCGCGGTGCCGGGTGGTGGGCGTAAGCCTGCTACTAATCCTCAAATTGAAAACAGCGGGTCCACAGTTTCAGCTCGGTGACTTTGCTGTAGGCCGGACTGAGATGTTCTTCCCCGAGGAAAGAGAGATGATTTGATATCCAAAATTAAAAAACCAAGCGTATTAACAGATAACAGCGTGCAGTCAGTAATAAACCGCGTGAGGTGGTATCATTAGAGCTAAATGAAAAACTAACCAAGCTATGAATGAAGACATTGAGTTTCTGTTTTCTTTCTTCCGGGCCTCAGCAGTGAAGACGGACCAGCTTCAGACCATCAAGCGGGAGCTGACTCAGATCAAGATGAAGATCGACTCTTTACTCGGACGTCTGGAGAAGATTGAGAAGCAGCAGAGAGCCGAGTGTGGTGAGGAGCAGGATCACGGCGGGGAGAAATAAAGGGGGAGAAGGACGGCGACCACTGAGGGAGGGAAATTAAGAGCTGAACACCGGCTATAAGTCTTTGTGACATTGTGGGAGATAAGAGCAGCAGAGCTCTCCATCATATCAGGGAGCAGGCGTCAACACCATGCTGACTCAGTTTATAGGAGAGGTCTTTATAGACGCCCTGCACCACAGGCCGGGCTCCGAGTGCAGCTCACTCTGAAGGGTCACCAGGTATTTGTGTTTATTAAGAGTGCATGTTGTAAATTATCAAAATGCATGTTTGCACTGTTTATTAAAAACATTTTCTTCAGTTCAAAAGCAACAAAAACAAACAAAAAAAAAGCAAAATCACAGAACTTGGTTCTTCGTGCAAACTTCTGTGGGGTTTGTTAGAAGTGAGATTCAAGAGCAGATCAAAGAGACGGTGAAAACTCCAGTTGACATGTGAAGGCTTGAAAAACCATCTTTTCTTTGACATGGTTCAAAAAAGAAGAAGAATTCATTGAATACGTGTGTTTATCAAAGAAAGGCGTCAGACATCGTGATTGATCATATATTTACACAACTATTGATTTATTCAACATAAGGTGGTTTCAAACAAAATAAAACATTGTGTCACAGATTGTAAAGGGAATCCCCCCCCCCTCCCCCCTCTTCAAATCACCTACTGTAATATTTAATATTTGCACAGCTCATTAACAGCCGGTACATTTGCTGTTTTGCTCCACTGGTCACATTAGTCTGAGTTGCACGGGATGAAAACGTGCTTTGCTTTATCAGTGTGACCACACCTGAGTAGTTTCCTCTTAGTGATGTTTGATCCACTCGATTTAGCACCGGGTGGAAGTCCAGAAATATTAATTCCTGCTTCAGCCAGTGTCTATGCCCGCTTCATTTAATCATCTACCTGCTTAGGTTGAATGGAAAGTGATAAAGAGATGCTCCTGGTTGTGTTCATGCTCCTACAGCTTGAGTGAAATATCAGAATCTGCTTGTTTGTAAGAACGACGGCTGAAAACTGTATAAAGGAATATCTAGAAAGTTTATTTTCTGTTGTTGAGGTCAAGCTGCTTGTGTCCAGTTGAGTGTAAGAAGCAGCAGGAGAATCCTTTATGTCTCTGAAAACAGAAACCGAGTCAACTCTGCAGCTTCTATAGGAAGAAAAATCGATACTGATCTCGGTGTCACGCTGACTTCACTCTCTGTGTCTCCCTCACAGAGTCTCAGAGAAAGTACGAGGACAACTGCGACTCCCTGCACGAGGAGTCGGTGTCGGAGACGGCGGAGAACTCCGGGGAGGAGGCCGGGGACGGGGAGCTGGACGTGGAGGCCGGAGAGATGACCGATGGAGGTGAGGACGACTACGACGAGGAGGGCAGCCACCATCTGGTAAGAGAAAGGGCTGACGGGGCGCTGACAGGGAGGGAGAGAGAGAGAGAGAGAGAGAGGCACTTTGGGGAGCTCTCCAGTGGGCAGAGAGCCTTTGCTCTCTTAAAGTTAATTTTCCGGAATTATTCATGGCCACAGATCTGAGAGAGCAGGGCTTCACATGAGTGAATGGCGAGGGGCGCCCGGACTGACAGTTTCTCCCTGACGACTCCGGCTCAGACGGTGGAAACATGGCTCTTCACAAGCCCACACGCACAGTCGGGGGGGCTCGCACACGTACACACTCACAGGCTGGAATTAAAGCCAAAGGGCTTAAGACACATAGTACAGGGGGTTTTAGACGAGAGCTGCATGGACGGCTGGAGCAGACCTTGAAATGGTTCATGTAGAACGGGGGAAGAGGAGGTTTTTAGTTTTTATCTCTCTTTCTCAAAATATAAAAAAACTGTCACAGTAATTTGTTAATTTAGTTTGACAGACTGTCTAAAATTCTTAAAATGACACTTTTAAAAAATGTATAACGTTTTAGATTGATGATTTAAAAGAGAACATTGTCCTTCAGCAAAACAAACTCGATGTTAGATTCATTATTTCTGGACAACACACAGATTTGCTGATTCAAGACAGATACTGGCAGTGGAAGATTGTTGTTTCCATCAATCTATTATAAAAACTACAAGCACTCACTCATTCTTTCTGCAGCAGAAAGCAAAGACGTCATTGGGACGTCATCACATTTAGTTATGTGTGGTGATGAACCCACTGTAGAGAATGGGCTTATCTCAGAAAGTTAAGAATGTCAGTAGTTCACAGCTCTTGTGTTCATGTTTCTATATTTAGATCTAATTCTGCTGCGTCAGACTAACACACCTATGGCTGCTCAGATGGGCTTGAAAGCATTTTGTTATTCAGACAAAATAGACGCTGAATGATAAAATGATAACTGTGCTGGTGTGAATGTGACGATGACTCAGCACTTTGTGTTACTTTGAGCCATCAGACACAAAATGGTGAAATATTGTAGTTTTCAGCTGTGAAATGGGAGAGAAAATGTGATGGAAGAATTTAAAGAGACTGGGCAGCACATTTTGGCAAATATCAGTGTAGCTTTATGATGATAATAATATACATTTACATTTTCAAATTTAAGTATTTCTTACAGTAATAACTTGTATATGGATCCTGAGAGTTTTAAAAATCCAAAATACACAGCAGTTCAAATATAGTACCCAGAAATTTTGTTTCACACTGATTTACTTTACATCTCCCAACCTGTGTTTCATCTGTGGCCATGTTTCTGACCAGGCCTCCTTCTGTCATGTTATATTTATTAGTCATTACCCATGTATGGATGGGTTTGCTGTCCTGGATGAAAGCTCCGTATCCTCGCTCACAGCAGAGATTATTTTTCAGAGACAGGGTGGATGGATTTAATTGTTTTACCGAAGGTCACAATGATCATCCACCGTGATAATGTACAACAAACCCTGTTCCACAGGTTAGTGCGGCTGCTGTTGCCGAGCGTGTGACCTTTAAGAGGAGATGAACGAGAACCTGCGAGCTCTGTTAAAAATCCTCTCTTCTGTTCTTTTTTCAGATAGAAAACCACGTATCGGATATTGACAACTGAGATCAGGTAAGAGCTTTGATTCAAGCGTCTGTTAGGTAATCTGAGAGGTTTTCCTGCAGCCCGAGGTCCTGGAGGCTCTCTCTTCTTTAAACATCCCTTAAACATCTGCCCCGTCACGAGCTCCATGACATTTGGACGACCAGCTCCAGTGAAGGGCAGCTAATGCCGGATTCGACAGAGGAAACATTAATGGTGTTTCAATGGGCCAGAACTGCCCATAAACAACCTTCATCTAATTGAATTGTGTGGACGTGGGGGGGGTGAGGCCCGGGTAGAAAGTTCCCTGCCTCTCAGGGTAATGATGCAGCCACATCATCAGCTAGCTCACCGCTGGCTGGCTCTTCATAGCGGTGGGGGGGGCGGGGGGGGGCTTGACTGTGTTTATGAGTTGGAGACGGTGGATTTCTGCTGCTGCTGGATGAGCAAAGAGAAACTCGGCTCAGACCATTAATCGAGTTATTTACATGTTTTTTAGCTTTCGTCATCTTTTCAGGGAGCTGCTCATTAAATCTAATTAAAGTTTAATCATTTAAAGGTCCAGAGGGGTGACATTCAGGTGAAAGGGATCTATTGGCAGATATTAAATATAAAAGAATCCGATACGATAATAAAAATACGATAATGTTAAGGTTCGATACTTCAATGTTTTCCATCTGGCAACACTGACTCATTTTCTATCATCCAGAATTATAGATCGTATTATTTTCCTTTGACATCTGTTGATAAAACTGCTGAAAAAGTTTCTTATAGTTGAAATTCTAGCTAAAATGTTCACACTCAAATACCAAAGGTTCTCCCTCACCTGTCCATCCATCCAGGCGTCAGGTGGTTCACTCCCCTCTGAAGGCTCCACATCTATTTCCCATCCCCACGCGTCTGCCTTTTTCAAAGCTCTCAGCAGATTCTCTAAACCCTCCCGGGCACATAGATTTAAAAACCTGAAAATCTCCCTCGGGGTCGTGTTGAATATTTCAATGTTTTGCCTGGAGGCCAAACCGAGGGCAGAAACTCACATTGAGGAGAACTTCATGTCCAGAAGGGTTAGAGAGACAGGCGGCTCCCTCTTCCATCGAATATCTGCACCTCCCTGGATGTTCACGGGGCCAATTCAGAACGGACAAGCTCTTAAAACTTAACTTATCAGATTTCCAGATTAATAAACAGCCACCATGTTCGAGGAGGAGCCACGAGCCTGATATGTGTCTAAGTCCGTTTTCTCCTTTTTGTCATTCCAGGCTGAGGACGCAGACGCGATATCAGAATTTCATCACCACCTTCTAAGAGACTGGAAAAGGAATCTCTGAAGGAATCAAGACAAACCATTCTGGACTGTGAGTTGTGTGTTCAAGAGAAGCCGCCTCACATTTAAGATGCCACGACTGTGCAGCTCAAACCGAGTGTGATCTGCTCTCTGTAGAAAAAATGTATTCAAGATCCATTTTAATGCGTCGGCCCCCGAAGTCGACCCTCCTGGATATTTCTGTGCAACTCCCATTTCATTGCAAGAGGCTGCAAATATGATGCGATAATCATGTTCCTGAAAAAAAATAAAACAACTGAAGGAAATAAAAGGGACTTACTTATTGACTTGTGTTGCAAGAGGGAGACGTTGTTGCTTTTCTTAAATGTGTTTGCGCAGTAATTTTACTTATTTTCCAAGAATTTTCTGTCATAGCTCAGAAATCGAATGAATTAATAACAAAGAAAAACAACATGTGGCAGCGATGTGATGTTCAGACAAATGAAAGAAGCGTCTCTGCCGCCTGGTTCGGATTTTAATTCAATATTTGTGAGCATGACTTTTCCTGCTTTATCCATTTATCACACAAATGCCCTGCGGGGCCGCTCCATCATATATCCCAACTCCTGGCAAGTTTTCAAAAGCAGACAGGGCCTCCTGTGGTAGAACGCTGGCACAGGCCTCCTGCCACGGAGCATCGAGCTGCTCAGCCCGTGCATCCCAACATGGATTACTGTCGTTCACGAGCCGACGCCCTCCCTCCTCATCTTCCTCATCCTCCTCATCTTCCTCATCCTCCTCATCCCCCTCATCCCACTGTCTCCGGTATCGATTCTATCTTATGTAGGTGAGGGAGCGAGGTAAGGTTTTAAATATGCTGGACGATGTGACGCTTTGACCTTGTTTACTGTAAATATACGTTAATGATTCCAACTTCTTCAAAAAGCTGAGTAGATATAGAGTAATTTGTGTTATAATTAGACGATACAAAACACAAGACGTCCGTTAAAGTCAATATTATGGTCGAGTGCAAACCGTGAGCAGACGCAGCCGAACCGGTCGCTGGCACCGGAGGATTTACTGTTTACCAACATCAATGGTTGGATTCCTGCCAGCTCATATTTGGCAGAAGCGCTCGCCGCCACGTGCAGCTGCTAACGTATAAAGATTTCATAAGCGGCTTGAGCTTCAGCTGAGCAATTACAATTAACATGATTATAAATAAATAGCTGCAAATTGAATTATGTCACCGGTGATTGGGCGCCAGCGTTTTCTACTGTTAATTATTCACGTCATGTTTGCTCCACACACACACACACACACACACACACAGACACACACACTAAGATGTGGCCGTTAGCAGTCGGATGATGTTTTACTGTACTTGAGCCAACTTCATGTTAAAAAACCTCATTAGTGTAAAAGCTTTCCAGACGCTGTTAAACACGTTGCACTTGAGGTCTGAAGGATTTAAAAGAACAAAAGTTGTTGCTCAGTTATTCGCTCAGGTGCAGTTTAAACCTTGTGTTCTCTTCTTTATGGACTTCAGCATTTGCATTTTTTAAGAAATTTAAATAACTTAAGATTTCATGTTTTATTTGTTTTGTATTTTCTGGGCATTTAGACGAGCTTACACACGTGAATTCACAATTAATAGTATTGATGCTGATGTGAATTTGAGGATTACTGTCGGAACAGGCTATAAATGATAAAACAAATATTGTATATTGATTAAATTAAGAAATTCAGCTCAACAAAATTAATATTTGTGTGCGTTTCTGTTCACCACTGAAGATAAACAGCTGGTGGCACTAACATTCCGACCCGTCCTATACCTTACTGGTTCTTTCCTGACCCACCACCTCCTCCCACTTAGTCTGTTCATGGGAATCCGTTTAGTAGCCTCATAGAATCTATGGAGCAGTGAGACACCTGGTGTATACAAGCCACACCCTCTCCTCCTCCTCCTCCTCCTCCTCCTCCTCCTCCTCCTCCTCCTCCTCCTCCTCAGCGAGCTCCTGAAGGAAAGTGGAGTAATTTCACTCTGACTATTGATAGCAGAAAGAAAACCTTTCCCTCCCGACACCGAGCGCCCTCTAGTCAAGCAGAGCGCTGTGGATTTACCTCCACAGGGTTTTAAGCGTCTGCCCCTGAGACTTATGACCACAACGCTGCAGCCAAGGGAAAAATAAATCTCACATGTTGTGTTTAAAAACTGGCATTCGACACGTTTAACGGCCTCTATCCAAGACAGTTCATCTGGACAATCTGCACATTTCCTCTCTGGACGTTTAGTATTTAACCTTGAGTTTAGAAAATGGCTCCCCTGAAAACTATTATGGTGGTTTTGGGGTAATGTCTTTTTAACACCTGAAACAAAACCTCTTTCAATCCATTGTGAGTCGTATTATTTGCACGAAAGCGTTGAAAATAGAAACCACATCACCGGAGGGTCGATAAGAAAATGTTTCAAATCCTTAGATTCTGAAGGAAAAGTCACGCCGCACAATTTCATGAACTCACCGAATCAACACACACGGCTGCGCTGCCCCCAAAAAATCCATACCATAAAATATAAATAACACAATAAGTGTCTGGTGGATGATGATTCATATTCAGTACTATTTTTGTACCAGGAAACACGACTAAGGGGAAATGGCTCTGCTTCATGTTTATGTTTATTTGCTGGTCGTTATTTAATGAACTGTGCAGTGATGTGTCAAACATTTTTGCAAAAATATGTATTAAAAAAAACCATCATTGCTTTTAATTGTTGTAATTTTTCTCTGGCTCACGTTTTGTTCTCCGTGTGTAAATAATCCTCGTGTTGATGACCAAACACCAATAGACTAAAATGAGAGGTTTTAAAAACTAAGCTGAAACGATATACTGACAGTTTGTTGGAATTCTTGTGGGTTTGAAGCGAATTCGTGGGACTTGACATGTGACTGACAACTGTTGTATAGAAAATGTAAATTTTTTTGTAAAGATATTTTTATCAAGAGGCATGTTTACCGTAACTTTGTATTTTCAGTTCATGTATAAAAAAAGATAAAATAACGGTATATCCCCAAACTGTTGTGAGGCTAGAAGAAGTCATGGTCGTAGAAACTTTTTTGTGTTCTTATGAGTCCCTGAGATGTTTGTGTCATATTCTATGTTTCAACACTTTATTTTACAAATAAACATGAACTGAAGGACGAAGGAACCCGCTCAGACTTTATTGTAAATAAGACGTGATAATTAGTTTCAGATGGTTTGTCATCATTAAGGCCGTGCCACTTAAAAATCCATTCTCTCCTTTCATCCCCATCTCCCCTCAGTGCAGGCGGCTCACTTAATCCTGATTCATAAAGTTGATTATGCAGCGCCTGTCACCGCACACTGACACTTCTACAAGTTGTGTGGCGCTGTGTTTGAAAACATGTCAAATTAACGTCAGTCAGTAGAAAAGTGGAAACCACAACATCCGCTCGTCACCTTGTTTTTCACTCGTGGCTCCAGTCACGATGACGGCAAGTGAATATCGCTGGAAGCTTTTTTTTTAGAAAATGCAATACAACCATCAAGTTTATTATATTAGTCTAACTTTGTGACAAAAAGGATGCACCTGACCTGCACTGAACTGTTCCTGAAGTTATCCGGAGGGTCTGCATGAGAGAAGGCAAACATCCGAGTCAGTTGCTCCAGACGTTCTCCAGATCTTTTCCTGCAAGCCAACTCGTTAAAAAGTGAGTATAAAGAGGAATGAAAGAAAATAAATCTGATTTCAGAAATGAGATATAAGTCGGGACATTCTCTGGAGATGCACTTCAAATATGAAGAAAGCAGCAGGAGATTGGAGGAAAATGTCCGGAACAATTAGGTGAGGGTTGGAGCAACATGGCGTTCCCACACCCACTTACTCACGTTGAATTCTCCGGTCACTCTCCTGCCTGGCCTAGCTCGGACTCTTTGCCAAGGGGCTGGCAGGAATAGCTGGATAATATATTGAGCAACTTGGACATTTGTGTTCCCCGGATAAGTTCATGAAATTGTCCGAAGTTCAATGCGTGTCAGCTTAATATCTAACGCCGGGGAAGCTTAAAGCATCAGCTCCTGACGTTAAAGCTAATCTATGCTAATAAAAGTGTATTTGGCTTCGCTTCCAGCAGCCAGAGCTCTTCAGGGTGGTCTCGTGTCTCATCACTTCCTTATTAGACGACAACGTTAACGTCCTTGAAAGGCTTCGTCGTGTCGCTCTCAGTTAGCGACCAGGCAGAGGAAGGTGGGCGGCAACAGATGGCCCATTCGAAGCCCGCCATTTATCCACGATGCAAGGTAACGCAGTGAGGTTAATGAGGGCCAGCGTCACCGCCACACGCAATTAACCCGCTGTATCAAGTCTACACCACCCCACCCCCACCAGCAGCGGCGGGCACGACGGCACACAGCTGTTCCCGTTTAACCTACGGACGAGGAAACTTTTTCACCGCTGCTTAACACACCGGAGTTTACTCACTTCAACAGGAACCACTGAAACTTCTCGAGGGAAAGGAAACTGGGCGATGACGCTCGGCCGTGGAATCAAAGAGACCGCATGTGATTTTAATTCCTCTGGAGCCGTCGAGCTTCTGCAATATGGAACTTTTTGACTTTCACTGCCGTGGCAATGCAAACAGATTAAATTATCACCGCTGCTGCTGCTGCTGCTGCCGGACGCTGCATTGATTTGGAAACGCTGGGAATGTGCACATATCTTTAATTTAAACAAATTCATCCTCACCCTGTTTGGCTCACATCAACTCAGCTGACAGATTGAATTCACTTATTCTAGCTCCTCCGGTCGGGGACTAAATGATCAGCTCGGTTTCAACGTCACTGTTTGTTTGTGAAGAGATTTGCATCTTTAAATTATCTCAGCAGCGGCCACCTCGTGCGCCAGTGGCAAAGAGAATAACTGAAATATTTACTGTTTATGTTCTTCAGTTATGTTCATAAATACATAATGTATATAAAAAACAACTCTCATTTTGTTTTCCTCTTTAAGTTGCTGAACGAGAGAAAGATCCTGTGCTTTATCCCACATATCCATTCCCAGCACTCGCCGCACAGACCTTAATTAACATTTATATTATATTAGCTTAGGGGTGCATGAGGAGAATATTTTAGAGGTTTGATTTGAAAAAAAGAAACACAAATTCAAATGTGCACATGTTGCCAATAATCCCAGCGTCCCGATTCTCATCCCTGCAGACGCCCTAATGAAATAAAGCAGAGTTTATGGGGGCGGTGAAGGATGAGGGGCCTTGTGTCATCAGGTGCGATGGGGCTAACGTTAGCCTTTAGCTCGTAATGTGGAGAAAGGAGAGAGAGAGGATTCGAACCCGCATGGTTTCATCTCTGGTGCTTGTTTATGCCAATGGGACGATATTACATGGATTCAGGTGCAGGGGAGGGGGCGGAGAGAGCGGGTTGAATCATAAAGGTTAATCCTGTTAGATCTCCATCAGACGAAGACGACCACAAGGTGTGAATGTGAGTGTGTGTGTTTGTGTGTGTGTGTGTGTGACGTTTGGATTTGCAGCCTCAGCAAAGAGGAAATGTCACATATCCCATAAAAAGCGGAAAGTTTGTTGTTGCTTATGCAGAAACTGGAAGAGAGAAGAGGTAGAAACTTTAAGAAAGATAAACCTATATTATAATCACACATAGAACATTAAGTTGATTGAGGTTTGTAGATATATGGATTAGTTATATTCAAGTTTATGTAGTTTACTAAGATTTGTTGTCATATGGGAGATCTAGTAGATCTACAGAGGGAAAACTGTACAAACCCCCAGTAACCATACAGCCACACCAGTGATGCCAGATGAACAATGATCATTGTATTTCTACGATTGTTTTTCCCTCTGAACGTTGTACAATCTGCCTCATGCTTCAAAATAAGAGCCTGGCCTTGAAAAGGATTGTGTCTGTAACTTAATCACTCAACAGAGCTTTGAAATGTCAGTATCGAGCGTCCCATCCCTAAACTGGTCCTGTTCGATGACTTTAAGCTTCTGGTTCGATACTTCAACATTTCCCATCTGGCAATGCTGAGCCACACTGAACGAAAAATGTTGGCTGTTGTAAAACCAAATAAAGTGCTTGTTTTTCTCGATTCAATCTAATTTGCAGCATGGACACAAAAAAAAAGTATAATCCCAAATGTTATTGTACCTACTTTGAGTTTTAGCTATTGTGTTTTATCTGGCAAGTGTGTCGTATGAATAGTGCTTACAAAACAATACAATTTGCCAAGTAGAGATTCCCATTGTGTCTAATCGCGATAACATCACAACAACACAGATTACTGCGGCTTTAACAAAGCAGAATCCAAGTATAGATTCTGTTCCAGCAGTCCATCACCAAGTGGAATAAATAGGATGTAAAAACAACCTGAAGCAGAAACAGGACTGAAGGTATCAGCCTGTACAGAGGAGGAGGAAGTGACTGAAGGAAACAGGAGGAATCTGTGAGTGCAGACTTATCCCTTCAGTTCTGCACTAATTGCTCTGAATCAATAAAAAACCACAGGAGAAGTTCTTCATCACATTCAGGCTTCGTCGTGACTTTGTGAGTTTCCCTTAAAACACAACGAGACACATTCATTTGTGTTTCTGAGGTTTCAGGGAATCAGTGAGGGGGAGACAGACAGAGGGGGGGGATAAAGGGGGGGGGACACTTTTTGACTGATCTCGTTTGAAGCAGCGAGTGTCACTTCGCAGGCCACTGTCCCCCCCCCAGCCCCGACACACTGTACCACCAGCCTGGTAGCCCCCCACGGGGATGGAGCTCCTAATGGAAAATACGTTATTTTGCATCTCAATGGGGAAACGAGAGCACGATGCCGAGAACTGTCTCATAATTATAACGAGCGGTAAATGTGTAGAGAACCAATCCTTCAGGTTTGGTGACTGAATCCTCTCCACCGCCAATTACGCTCTGGAGAGGCCGCGAATCCATTCATGCACAGACACATTATTATTGTCATTTTAGTCCCCGGCTGTCGTAATTATCATTTCCACCGTGACATTAGAACAACGTGAGAGGGAACATGGTGCAAGTGGAGAGGGAGGGATGACTCAGCAGCCGGCTTGAAAACACTGTGTATTTGTACACAGACATAAAATGGGATTGTGAAGTGGTCGAGGTTAAAATACTGGACTCAAAATTCTGTTTAAGAAGAATATGTTATCGGTGAAGGTAAAGAACTAAAACCTTGAAAGTTAACTAAGGATCAGTTTTTGAGTGAATGTTCTTATTGACTTTATCAGTGAAGAGAAAACCAATAAATCTGCGTTCTCTTTGAACCCGATGACATTTTTCTCATCACATATTTCACTCTGCACATTTTCAAATCTGCAAAAACTCACAAACTCAAAAGTGATTGTGTACAGTCTGATCTGTGCTGCCAGCAGAAGTCGCACACAGGCCGGTGACTGATTCACGGCTGTGGTGCACCGCTCGTGAATGCTCATCGGAATTTTCCCGACTTTTTGTGCTAAGAAAAGGGAAAAATGAAATGAATTTTCCTTGATCCATTCCAGCCTCATTCCGAAGCCCAAATTGACTATTGATCTCCGTCTCTTTGTCTATTAAGGGAGAGCCTTGCATGCCAGGATCGGTCACCGGCGTGACGGCCGCCCATATCTCACCGCTGATAGATTTCTGTGCTCGCTGTGGCCAGTCGGGCTAAACCAAGGCTGATGGGAGAGGGGATGAGGATGATTGTCTGAGGTCACTGTCGGACGATGCACGTGATCAGTGGAGCAGGAATCCAGAGTCTCAGGCTCGCCATCAGACCCACACTCCCTGTGTTCCTGCCCATCAGTGGGGGAGGAAATGGATACAGGGAGGAAGGTTATTCTATTCATCCATTTGGAGGGACTTGATGCAATCAATACTGGCAGAGTGGGATGATGAAGCGGCGGCTGAGGCGGAGCAAGGACCGAGGCTGTGGTATTGTGTGAGGGGGCAGAAGAAAGGGAAGCTCCCCACTGTGACCCACTGGGAGAACAACAGTCGGGTTGATTGCTTTTTCCTTCTAAAAGAGGTATTCAGCTCTGCCTTGTAGCCGTCGCTGGTTCGAATCACAGACTTTTAAAGATTTCACTCATATTTCTTAGTGTTTGAATGTTAGACGGTGCGACAGGACTCCTCCAGAATTACAATTCACAAATATTAAATCCTTATTAATGCTAATGAGCAGAAATTTAATCTCATACAGAGACGTGGTTGGTGTTTTATTAATCATCCAGGTACAGAAGCATGAAATGGAATGAGCTCATGTGTGTATTTGATAAACCTTACGATAATAACTTCAAATCTCATCTCGCTCTTTAAACGTGATTTTCTTTTTATGGATTAACACGACTCCATTAAAAAATAAATCCCCAAAATGTGCCGGGGTTACCAACATGTGTGCGTGACCCCTCGGAGGATCCAAATCAAAGTGGCTTCATCCAAATGGCGGAGCTCTGAAGAACTGGGTGTTCCTCTTGCTCCGTGTTCTGCAGCAGGTCGAACAAAGACGTCGCCTGCCGGAGCAAATGGGCTGTTTCTGAAATGTCAAATGAAATGGTGCAACCTTTCGAAAAGGTTACACATAACAAGGGAAGCCCGACTGACTGTCGGCACGGCCCCCGACACAAGGTGATGCTCCCCTGGGAACCGATGGAAGGATAATAAAGACGTCAGGACGGGAGCCAAGCTCAAATTGAGTCGGACGAGGTTTAATCTGGACGACAGTATTAATGTTCCGCAGTACCAATAAATCATAACTTACACCGAGGGCGGCAGCTGAATCTCGATTTTATCCCCACGCATAATTAGATTTTCCCAAACAGCTGCTCAGGGTAATGTGGACGACGTGATGAGGAGAATCCAACCGGGGAGGAGGAGTCCGACTTGAGACCGACTGGAACACGGGTTTGTTTTAAAAGAGACATGCAAGGCTTTTTATGAATGTTAAATATTGTTATTACTCCTAAAATACAGTGTGCACACGCCTCATTGAATAGTTTTAAACTTTAATCAATCATTTCTCCAACAAATGTAATAAGTTCATTCTAACCACACTTCTGCTGCTCTGAGCAGGAGAAGCTAAATCTTGATTAGCCTTTGATTGTTTTAGTTTTTTGCAGCGCTGCAATATATTTTCTGCTTTATTAAAGATCGAGGTTAAACTGTATCACTTCACCTGATCCAGCTGGAAATAACACATGTGTGTTTTCAGCAGTTTTGTTTCCTGAAGACAAAGGCATGGATTCAGAGTTTATATGAGTTATATGCGTATATGTGTTATTTGCTCCACTGATTCTAGTTTTCCTTGGACTTTCTATTGAGAATTCAGTTTTTGTAAGATGCTGCACAAGCCACACAATCCAGAAAGACTTTAAAAAACTACAAATATATCCCTGTTAATGCTTAAGACACAAATACATCATCACACACTCGCTCCTGCATATTCTGATGATATTACAACACTTGAGGCAGTTTTTCTTTCCGCTAATGTACAAAACCATCTTTAATACATTTCTGATTTCAGGACTAATGATAATGTTTTTCCAAATGTTTTGCTGTGTGGAAATTGCCTCATAAATGTCCCGTTCATGAAGGTATTAACGAACATTCAGCTTCGCAGAAAATCCAGTGTCTTGATTCTACATATCAACGTGTCGTGTTGCAAATCCCAGACGTGTCCACGAGGTCGTTAATGGCATCGCAAAGAATGGAGATGGAACACAGATGGGTTTTCACATAGTTCATTAGAGTGCCTGGTGAAGAACAGCCTTGTGTGGAAATACAGTGTGTGTGTGTCTGTGTGTGTGTGTGTGTGTGTGTGTCTGTGTGTGTGTGTGTGAGTCATGGACAAAAACAAACACTGCGGCTCTGGCGACTGCAGATGGATCTCCGGGCAGCAAAGAGCCTGTTGTGCTTTTATCAGTGGGTGTTTTTCCTCTTAGTGCTGCACATTCGCAGAAACATTATTAAATAGTGAATCATCTCCACTGTGGGAGATGTCCTGTGGATCTGGACATTTTAATTGTGAGTTTTAGAGGCTGCGGCTCGTGTTTCATACTCAACAGACCTTAAAACCTGAAAATGAAAAGTATTAAAAGTGAAAAATATGTTTAGTTTCATTTTCTTCTCAGAGTATATTAACTAGGAGTGTGTTTTTGTTGTAATGTGACAGGAAGGATTCAGATAAAAAGTATGGCAGTAAAAGTTGCCAGTACATTTTACAGTGTAACACACAGGATCTACATCTTTGGAGCTTTGACCCTTAATTGATGTGTCACTTTTTTTGGCCTGTTTTACCTTAATTAACAGTTTTCTTCACTGTTTCATTACGTTTTGCTCCTCGTGCTTCATGGGGAAAACAATGTGATCGTGGCCTGACCGAGACGAGGCTGAATCTCAGAGGAACGACGTCACCAAGCCACAAACGCTTGTAGCACCAACCTGTGTCCGTGTTGTTGTGAAGTAAAAGCTGCATGACAAGTTTCTGATTCACCATCGATGCTCTTCATCATCTTTGTTCTCAGACGCAGCAGGAAGCCGTCGTCTGTGTGGAAAGAAAATTCTAAAATGGGCACATGACTAACGCCAGAGAGAACAGACACACAAACAGGAGATGAACACAATGGAGCCAAACGTTTCCCTCAGTAATTAACCGGAGAAAAACAGCAAACAAAAGGAATATTTGACTCGCATTCATGAAGGAAACTCAAAAGTCAACTAAATGAGCCTTGTTGAAAGAGTTCTGAATAAACTGAGGAGGCCGGTTTAACATGGAGGATCTTCCCATCCTTGCAACATTTTTTGAATCATGAATAAAATAGAAGATTTGAGACATGCATCCATCCATCCATCGTCTTCTGCTTATCCAGGCTCACAGCCAAGTAGGACATTCCTTACGTCCCTCTCCTCAGCCATGCTTCCAACTCTTCCTGGGGGAACCTGAGGCGTTCTTAGGCCAGATGGGATATGTAGTCCCTGCCTCGGGTTCTTGGTCTAACCCGGGGTCTCCTTCTGGCTGGGCAAACGTCCAGAGAGTTCACTTGAGAGGTGATGTCTGGGTAGAGCATGAAGGAGGCAGGAGATGTTTGTTTACAGCACATTCCCCAAAAGCTCTTGAATATCTTCAACCTTCTAGGCTGACCTCTTCCTTGATATCATCTACATGTACGGCTCCTCTTCTTGATCCTGAAATATTTATAATATTTAGTGTTTCTCCAGTTTCACTTCCATCACGTTTCAAGATTCGTCACCAGGGGAAAACATGAAAAATGCTGGAGAATATCCAGAGCAGCTTTAACGTACATCTCGTCTTCATTGGACAAGTCTCTTCTTCTCTCTCTCCTCCTGTTGACAGCAGGTATTGATCTGAAACTTCCTTACTCTTATCTGCTGCTCCCCTTCAGACTCTCGGCGGCGCCTCCTGTTGGCTCCACCATGTTTACCAGCGTTCACTCCCACTCTGCACCATCTCCACCACAATTGCACGGCCTCGCTGCCGAATTCCATTTCTTCTCAGCACCTCTGGGCTCCTCACCTCTCAGGGGTGAGCGCAGCTGTCATCATCTTTCTCTCCGCTCGTCTGCAGGTTGAAAACTTCTCCCCCGCTCTTATCTGCGGGGGTGAGAAGAGGCCTGAACGCCGCGCTGGCAGACAGGCGGGATTTTAAATGTCACTCAGTCGAGGGGAACATCATCCAACACAGATTTTTCTCCACTCAGTGTGCAAGTGTCTGACTTTATCTGGACGTGCTGTAAAACAGTGATAGCAATGAACTCTATGAGCCAAACAGCGTTTCAGTTATGAGCTGCTAACATCTAGTTTTTAATTTATTACGGTGACATCCTGGTTTTCTCAAAACAACCAAGTGATTCAAATCCAGTGATCAGCTGTCAGTTTAACACTGTGTGCAATACTGTGCAAAGACGTCCCCTCAGTGTTCCCTGCATAACTGACAATCATGAGTATCTGCATGAAAAGCTCACAGTTCCTCTTCTACGGGGTTCATATGCTCTCGTATCTTTAGTTTTTAAAACTCAGGAAAAGGTCGAGCGATACATTTTTTTATAAGAAGAGATTTAATTAAAGCATTTTCTGCTCATATCCCAGATCATAATTGAGAAAGAGGAAAGAAACACTATAAAAGCTTAATTTGTAACTATCGATGTTTCCTGACTTTTCCACAAGTTCGTGGCTCTAAAAGCAAACACCTGTTTATCCTCTGTCACCAGAAGTGATCTTGGAACAACAAGTTGTTTCAGGATATTCAAGTTCCACATAAACACAACTTAATATCAACTACACAGGACATTTACCAGCCTGATGGTGTCACAGCTCTGTTTGCTCTCCTCTCTCTGCGTCTACCCCACCTCACCAGTGTGAAACCCTCAGCTCCTCCAGCCCCCTTGATCCCCGGCGGTCCACTGACCTGCTCACCCCCCGGCCAGGACACCAGAGAGCCTCCTCCTCTGCCGCTAAGACCCCATCCACAAACACATCACGTCCGTCCTTCCCTCTCCTGAATCACAGACCTCGCTCCCTCGCCGCTCTCCTCTGCCAACACTGGAAATGTTCCTGCCTTGTTACAGAAACCGATGAATAACATTTCGCTCCATGCAGCCTCTGTCGTCCTCTAACTACTGGTTGCTCCTCATTTTGGCATAGACTGCTGCTTTAAATGTAAAGAGGTCAGATTTCCGTGTCTGTTAAATCTTGTTTACTCCGTTAGACACTTCACCAACAAGCTTCTCTGACTAAATGCAAACTGCAGACCTGGAACAAAGCCACTGCTTTCTTATTGTTAAAACAAATTGAGATATTTTATGCATGCAGGGAGGTTTTGCTGAGCATGCACACTTTTATTCGCAAGCCTCGCATTCTTATTTACATTTGAGCATCTCCTATTGTGCTATAGTTTTCTGCTGCTGCCGCTGACGAGATCCAACAAGAGGGACTCGCTGAACTCCAGGGATCATCCACGGTGTCAGATTGGAGTAAAAAACATCTCAACTTCATTTCTCGCCTGCAGGTTTTTGTTTTTTTCCTGCAGATCATCTTGGATTTCAGCACATCGAGTTTTGTGCAGCAGGAAACATTAATCTCTGTTAAACACATCACGACTGGCCTGAAAAGTAGTTATATGAGAACACAGATGATGATGAGAAGTAAATATGATATATAGATATATATATATTCTGTTCCAAAACACTGCAGCAAACGTTTAAAATGAAATGACGAAACAAACTTCCTTGTTAATCGTGAGGGGAAAAAACAAATCAAACACAAATGAGTCACGTTTATTTGTTATCTTGTTTTGCCCTTTTGACCAATCACGCGTCAGTCTCAGCTTTAAATCATCGTTTATATAATCAGCAAATAACTAATTGTTTATTTAACCCGGACTTTGATTTTCAAGTCCATATCCCATCTGCTAACATGGAGGAGACATGGTTCATGACCTATACTACAGCCAGCCACTAGGGGGTAATCAAGATGATTTGGCTTCACTATTGGGGGGCTGCTATGTCATCTATCAACTTGTAAGAGAATGTACGGTGGCCTTTAGGTGACAAAAAACACAAAAGGTCAGTGTTGGCAGTTGGTTGTAGAATCCTTACTAATAGCTGCAGCTACATTTCACTTTGCCTGTGTGGAATTATATTAAGATGCAAATGTGATACAAACAGATCTGAGGCTGAAATGGCTTTTTAATGTTGAAGTCATATATAAAACCGTACAACAGATGAATCAGTAATACAATGTCCATGAAAAAGAATCAGTACATTACCCTGTAAGTGATGCAACAACAGAAAAATGTAATGATATACAAAGATTAGATTTTCCTTGTTCAAATGTGTGTATCGTTTTGCTACTAAGAAAAAATATCACGTAAAGGGACCAAACCCTGAAACTAATCGAATGTGACATGTTGAAAACAAGAAGGCACTGAACCATTTAGTTTTCCCTCCTTTAGTAAACATGATATATATATATACTTTAATGTGTTTTTCTTATTCCTGTGACTGGTATCGAGGTAAATGCTCATACGGGTGTGGAGCACAAAGCGACAGCGAGGCAACACAAATGTAAGTGCTGTGTGTTTTTTTAGAAACCTGTTTTTAGTCTGTGACATGTGACAGAGGAGGCGGAGGAGGAGGAGGAGGAGGAGGAGGAGGAGGAGGAGGAAGAAGAGGAGGAGGAGGAGGAACAGATGTACTTTGTTCATGCATCTGACAGGTGTAGCAGAAAACTCCCTCCCCACGTCTGAGCCCTGCACCTCCCGGCTCCCTCGGCCCCAGCAGCTGCAGGTGGAACCTCACCGGCGACTCCAGCAACGTGCCCTGGATCCTATTAAAAAAGTAACTCTGTGTGACGTGTGTTCTCTCGAGTGTAAAACCTATTTCATTCCCGACGAGCCAAACAGCTTGCAGTGGTGCGACGCTCCGGTGGTTTGTTGCAGATGGAAAATAGAGCGGCAGAGCCTTGAGTTTGTTTGTTTTGGCAACCGGTTGTGATACAGACACAGTTTGTGTGTGTGTCTGTGTGTGTGTGTGTGTGTGTGTGTGGGGGGGGGGTGATGGATTCTTATCTTGACTGCAAATTGAGGTCTGTACCCACGAGTGCATGTTGGTCAAACATGCAAGTCCTAGTGTGAGATTCTTTAATATTTCATAATAGACACAGCTGGTGACTCAAATCAGAGGATTCACCTGCTGTGTCAATTATGATAATGAGGCTATGAGGTCACTTCCTGGTAGCTGCAGGTATATGTCCTGTTAATTCCTCACTTTGGTGAAAGTCAGTGTTCTGAAACACAAATTTACAGATTGTATAGGCATTATATTAGTTTGTTTTGTATGAATTCCAGAAACACACACTCAGTGCAGCTGAGGCTTCAGGGGACTTTAAAAGTCAATGTTCCATGTCATGATTTATTCATTGAACACATTTCCATTGCACTTCTTTAGCATTTTGTGTTTATCAATACAACAACTTTCCCACCTCAACTAGACAAAAACCCTCTTGTGTGCTCTTCTGACTCTTGTTTTTTAGATTTCTGGCATTTAAACGCAAAGTGTTTTCTTGCCCAGACTTAACATTTGCATAGAAACAATAAAAGCAATGAGCACAGTGCGACGTGAGACCTTGACTCCAGACTTTACCAAACTTTGGCCCCAACACTCAGACAAATCATCAAAGTTTCAACTAAAATGAATTTATGTCTTCAAAATACCTACGAGTCTGTTTTACATCATGTGCATCCAGCAGAGATGAACCTGAACATGGTGAATTAAACTCTCCTCTCCTTTTACCACTTCATCAACAACTCAATGCAGTGAATCTCTAAATCTGTTTTTCAAGGCAAAGACTCGAGTTGCATCTCAAAGATTCTGTCTCTTCCTTGCCCATCATCTAAAGTTATTTTATATTTTTTTTGTCTGAAATCGACGGATCCCTACTTCTGCATTTTTAAACCCTAGGTTTTCAAAGTCTGAGTCCGTGAACCTTCCCCCGCAGACAGAGTTTCAAAAAAATGAGCCGCTTCACTCGACCTTAGTTTACAACTCGTTTCACTCAATTTCTCTGGATGTCTATGAGATCCCTATTATTTTCTTTATCTTTGAAAAGAACGATAGAAACCTGCTGTGAGCCTGAAGTGTTTCTTTAACTGAATCTTTAACCTCACTGGGGAGGCACTCCTCCACAATTAAACTCCTGCCTGAAGATGAAGGAGAAAACAACAGCAATTAATCACAGCTTTCACTTACTTTTATCAATTATTAATTAAGAAGTATTTTTAATCCAGAAGTTTTAGCTACAACATTTCGCCCTTTATTCACTCGAACCCGATCTTTATTTGGATGTGCACCAAATTGTTCACATTAAATATCATCATCTTCTAAACACCATGATTAAATTCTTCTGAGATATAAACGAGAAAGGTTGAAGAACGCCCCAATTCGTAAAATTAAAGAAAGGAGAATTTATTTTGAAATGCAAGTGGAATGGAAAACATGTTGTCAACATTTTTAATCAACCAAACATTCTCGACCACAGACACTGAGAATAGTTTATAGAAAAAGCCAATTTTCTCCCTGATTGTCTCATTTGCTGTTGTAGGTCATAATATAAAAATGAGATGTTTCCTAACCAGTTAAAAACTCCTTGTGAGAAATTGAACCACAAAGTGTGTGAGTTGATATTGGGTTTAGTATCTTGGGAACGTTTCTATTTGCATCAGTAAACTTCTCAGATCTTCTCTCCTGCTCAAAGTTTTTTATATCGAACATGAATAAAGAAGAACAATGACACCAGCAGCTCAGTTCCAGCGTTATAGAGGCAGTGTGGGATGTTGTCTCTGGTAGAAAGTACAACAGGCTTGTGTTTATTCTTCTTTAATGGAGGAAGGGATTCTCGATCAAACAGCGGATCACACCGAGGGCACAGCAGCAGCAGCCGAAGCTCCCGACTTAAAGATTGAAGCAGATATATACAGATTCACCTGAGATAAAGTCTGAAGGTCTGAGAGCGTGAGGAGAATCTTTGGCTACTTTAAAAACTCCCCTGAGTCATTTCTCATCTGAACTCTGGTCCGAAGAAGCAACTTGAACCATCATTTAAATCTTGGCTGAGTAACTTGTTGGCAAAAAGCCTTCAGGGACATTAAGACGAGATCCAGACGATGAGAAAGGGCTCAGCTTCTATTTTTGCATCTCAAATGTTCTTCAGCGAATTTATGAGTTAATATATGAATTTGAGGTTGTGCAGCAGAATGATGCATAAGACTTGTTTTAATGGCCCCGTCAAGATAATATTTTACATTTTTATCACGGCTAATAATTTAATTTGAATGGATCTGACCTTTCAAAAACCATTATGGAGCCCTCTTTGAAATTCACAGAGCTTTGCATCTAAGTAAAAGATGCCTCCCTTGATACAAGAGCAGAGACAAGTCTGGGGTGAGAGACTAACACGACAACACACACACACATGCTGCAGTTGTGTCTCTCTGGTTTCAGCAACACACTGATTCTTATTTCTGTCACAGGAAGACGTGCAGGTGCTGTAGCCTCTCGCTGCCGGTCCGGTCGGAGAGAACAAACCCAGCTGTGCTGCAGGAACGACATACTGCAAAGAGGCCTTCAGCTTCTTATTGACATGCAGCGAGCCCAACACTCCTCTTTTCTCTGTGTCCTCAACTCCCTGACACACACACACACACACACACACACACACAAACACACACACACACACTTCCCTGTTTGTCTCCCTGCATGATGATGAGCTCATCCAGAGCGCCATCTTGTGGACACCTCTAGCTCTGGCTGGTTATCTCGTGTCACTTTTGATTTCGTTCAATTAAGCAGCTGATTGAGGGTTTTTCTTTCTTCTCAAATAATTTACTTCATGAATCAATACACTCCCATTTAATTGTCTGTCTCTAGCTCGTCCTGGCAGAAGGCTTAAAGGTTTTGATTGCCGGTTTATTCCCAAACTCTCCTAAAGAACCTCTTCACGTCCCGATAGCCATCAATAAATAAGGTTTAAGGTAAAAACCCTGGTGTCTGTGGCCTTTAACAAACAGGACATACCTGCCTGACAATCCTCTACATGTGAGCTCACCAAGCATGATCGGAATCTTCAGCCGTTGGTTTATGGCAACAAGCCGAACTCTTGTTTATGTTCTTTATAAAAGGGCTACACCAACACTTTGTGACGAAACAAATTCACAGACACACCCTTTTCTTGACACCAACACATCCAGCTACCTCCCCACATTCGGAAGTCTACATATTTGTGTTCTGGCAGATCCACGTCCCCAGGGTGCGGTGGTGCCACCTCACTGCCTCTGCTGTGGTGCTGTCATCTGGATCCTAGCGAGAGGCACCTGCTCAAAGTCTTGACACCTTCACACAGCAGCTGTCGTTTCTTCTCCCCTGTTCTCGAAATAAATGTTTCGGCAAACAAACATCAGTTGAATGGATTTCAGAGCAAACGTGTTGTATCTGAGTGTTTTTGTGGTTCGCTTGTCAGGTCTGCTGCACTTTCCTGCAGCGGCATCCTGCATCACAGAGTTGAATATTCGTTTTTTAAGCTGCCGTGATCACAAGGATAAAAATATAAACTTCTAGGGTGAGCGGTACGTTGGCCCAGAAGTGTTGGACAGAATGCAACAGTTGAAAATACAAATGCGAAAGCCACAAGGCCGCTGGGAGAAGTGAAAGGTTGTTTGTTATGATTATCAGAAATGAGCAATGTTGCCTGCAAGTGGCCAAAAAATTAATTCTTGGAGATTTTAGCTTTTCTCTCCTCCTCCACTGCCAAATACAAGGTATCTGTATTCAAGAAGATTAAAACCATCAGTCAGGTAGTCATCTGGGCTGCGGTCCAATACTTAGGAAGGTTCCAAATGAGGTTGAATGACCCAGATGTATGTCAGGGCCGCCATTAAGGGGGTGCATTCTGTAAATAATAAGTAGGGGATCTTCAATGCTTCCCTAGGAAACACTGGACTATCCTTTTATGACAGGAGAAGAGGTAATGCCGTCCCAGGATCCTTTGCAGGATGGGGTGTTGCAACAAAACAGGCAAGTGTTTAGGGTCCTGAGCTGAGAGAAGCAGTCCTTGAGACGGCCTGATGTCCATGGAAGTCCCTGAAATCCCCAAACTGGGATTTCTCATGTGAGAACCCTCATACATTGATATAATCCACTACAGGAGACTGAAACATGGTCAGAAGAAGCTACAAGCCAGGATCTTTCTGTCAGTAGGTAAAGACAAGAGAGTCCATCATTCATTGGATGTAGGGCCCCTAAAGTCCCTTGAAACACTATGAGAGACACTTTGGTTGCAGCAGGGCAGATCCAGGTAAGTATAGAAGCCGAGCAGCTGTTTTATTCTCCGCTGCACAGCACGAGCCATCTGCATTCGAGTAGATTAAAACCATCACTCAAACGCTTCCGTCCCGATCATCATCTTCACCTTGAAACTGTCACTCTCGGCTTATTTACGTCCACGCCGGCTTGTTTACCAGCCTCGGCACTGCCTTCGCCGGGCTGCAGATTTATTGAGCAACTAACTCAGTCAGAGGTCACGATTGAGACAAGCAATTAGCTGGGTGCCGCTACTTCTGTGACCTTTCATGTCAACTCGCTACAGTGGCAGAATACTGATAACGCAACCCCTTGCTCACAGGTGGCGCAGAAAGAGAAAAATCTATACTTCATCTTCTTCAGGTTGCACTTCAGAGCTCGTACATGCAGAGGTGGAGGGAAGGCAGGAGACAGCTGACACCGGGACTCAGACTCAACTTGATTTATGGGCTGCAGCCACAAAACGAACAGTGCACACGTGTAGCATTTGTAAGATATCATCAAGGAACCATCTGCCTCCTCAAACCATATCTTGAGGTAGATTGTCACTCAGTGGAGCCCATTTCTCAGCTCCCTTTAAATCAAATGAACCCATATATCTGAGGCCTCATTACTGAGCTTCACATTGGTAATAGCTCCAGTTTCGAGCCGTATTTGTGACTATGCAGTTGCTGAGAAACGCCAAAGGAAAACGTTGAAAAACCCCACAGCTCACAATGTTGAAGGGGAAATTAAAATTCCTGGATCCACCCCAAATACTTTATGGGTTTCTACCGGACCTATATCACATGCTTCCAAGTTTCAGAGGGAATCCATCCAGTAGTTTTTACATAATCCTGCTTCCAAACAGGCTGAATGACATCACAGGAGCTCATACATCCACAAAGGCCAAACCGTCCTCTATAAAATATTCAGAATTACATCTATAACATTGTTGAAGCACCCCCGATCTCACAATGTTAATGACGGTGAAGCTAAATATCCAAGATCAGCCCCCTGAGGGTTCTCAACAAAATGTCATTGATCTTCCACATGTAGCTCTTGTATCATATTATATTGTTGTAATCATTGAATGAACACATCACATAAATATTAAAGATCAAAACAAATCCATGCAGAATGAGATATTTGATTAGAGCTCCTGCTGAGCTGTGTGTGAAATCCCTCATTTACATTCTGTGACTGATTCTACATGAAATGTTAATGACTTCCGTGAAAACCACAGGTAACAAAAGTGTTGCTGGGAAAAAGCTTTGATGGTTCCGAGCTGCAGCTGCTTTCACACAAACCCCGACATGAAAAACATGAAAGAAAATCATGTGAAAACCTCGAATAACCTGATGAAACCAAAGGAAAGATGCTCATAGTGAAGGATTTAATATGATGCAAAACATGTCAACACTGTTTGATGGAGATGCAACACATTAACATTAGTCAGCAGAAAACCACATGATGTTTCTTTTCTTAGCAGATGAATCATTTCATCTACTCATTCCATCTTTTTTCCTTCTGTTCTGATATTTGACAGTCAGGGGAACATTCATTTGATTCTGGGCCGCTGACGATAATCCATCCGGGCTCTGGGATTTTATTATGAGCAGTTATTTCATTATTTTCGGATCATTTAAAAACCAAACAAGTCATGATTCAATCAAGATAATTATCATTAACTGCAGCAGGAATAAAGAAGATATTTCTACAGGAACATTAAGTCTATGAAAATAAAAGAAAATCCTATAATTCCAACACAGTATCACTAATGATGATGCTCAGACTCGTTAAGTGATTTCTTTGCACAGGAAACACAGGATGATCAAGTTAAAGACACGTTTTTAACAACGCGCTCTAAATGCACCTCCTCTCTTTTCAGACTCATCTGCAGAGTCTGTGTCTCGGGCCTGAAAAGTCCAATTTCACTGGAAGTAAACCAGCGGCTCCTCTGAGACCTGACTTCAAAAACTGGAAAATGAGCAAAGAGAAGCGGTTCAACTCTTTCATGAAAGAAATTCATCACAGTCCTTTTCTCTCCGGGTGCGTTACAGCTGAGAGAAAAGCTGAGCAGCATTGTCCACATTCACAGATTCCTTGGGCGGCTCCCTGACGACCTGAAGAGACAAAGAGAAGAACGTGGGATTATGTGATGTCGGTTGCTAAGGGTCTCAATGCCTAGTTTGATGATGTTGTGAAGCAGCGTGGGATCATGGGAGTTGTTGTGTTCACCACCAAGATGAGGTCCTGGTTAAAGTTTTATTTACGTTACAGAGCAAACAGCAATAAATCATGAACCAATACAAACAGTGGGATTTGGGGATTTCTCCGGGTTTGCACACTGCCCCTCAGTAAACAAAATATAAGACAGGTTCATTCGTTTTAAGACACATATTTTTATATATAAGATCTTTAAACATAACAGGAGAGTTAAGTTTCAAAAGTTTCCTCCTCCTACCTGTGGTTGTTTCTTCGGTTTGGGAGCGACAGACTTGGAAACACACTGAACGTCCCTCTGGACCTCTGTGAACATCTGATTGAGGCTCTCCACCTTCTCATTTTTCACCGCATTGATCTGTGAAGTCACAACAGATGCTGGAGCAGGTGCAACAAACACAACAGAGCACAAACTGTTCATGAGGAAAATAAGAGCAGAGGAGAGATCTTACGTGTTTGAGTGTCGTGGTGATGGGTTTGGTTTTGTTCTTGTTCTTCGGCTGTTTCTTCACCACTCGAAACACGTTCTTCTGTTTCGACCCTTTAATTTTATTCTTCCCCATGTTTCCTGGAGAGAGAACAACACAGATTCTGATGTCAGTGGAAGGCTCATATCAGCCTCTACTCTTCATGCTAGAAACTCTTTGAAAGTGAACATGGCAAAAAGCCTTTTTTTTTCAGTTCTGGCCTCTTTTCTTTTTCTTGCACAACGACGTCTAGACTGCTACCAGGAGTTTGCAACATAAACAAATACAGGTGGCCTAGAGGGCAAAGTAAAGGGATCTTCTGTTCAAGGGTAAGATAGAAAGAGAAAGAAATAAAGTCTACAAATAGTGAAGCAGCCTGCTCAGGAGACCATCCTGCCTTCCACTCCTGTCAGCCCACAACAAGGTGAAGCTGTGGTGAGCGTGCAGGAACCAAGAGAGCAGAAGAGAAACACGAGTGTCTGGAGTAAAGACGAGGAATCACACATCCTGATTCAAGCTTGGAGAAACGGGTGGCAGAGTTTGTTGTGTGCACAACTTCAACCAAACATCTGTTCTTGGTGTATTTCATGTTCTTTTTTAATCGTTAAAGTTAAAAAGGAAGGACATTTTCTTTATATTTAAGGAAAGTAGCCTCTCTCTATCTTTTAAAAAAAATAAGTTAAATTATTATTGGATCATTCTGTGTCAAATCATCAGATCTCATTCCATTAAAACCCACCTCAACTTCACATCTGAATATATCAAAAGTTGTTCTCCTCCTTCCTTCTTCATCTATCTCTCCTTCCAGAAGTGAATTATCAGTCTGTTTATTCTATCCCAATGTAGTTAACTGAAAATAGTGTATTTTTGTCTTTTGCCTGTATAACCTGTATATTAAACCTGACATTGAAATAAAGAAGAAACTAGTGTGTTTCAGAATAAATTAACAGAACACATGTCAGGGAACGCATTGGTAAAAAGTCAGATTAATAGAACATCATCCATTTGCCTATGGTTAAATATGAATATGACCAAATCAGCCCAGATGTAAACACGTTTGTATAGTTTGTATTTCTTCAGTTTTCCAATGCAGTTACTGAAACGTGTTGTTAACGTGACGAGATGAATCTAAATCATTTTGAACAACAGATGTAAAAGAAACGTAAAAACAAACCTGCTCGTGAACAGCTCGTGTTTTTATCCTCATGTGCGACACACG
The DNA here is from genome assembly GCA_038501795.1 of Pseudopleuronectes americanus. Lineage (NCBI taxonomy): Eukaryota > Metazoa > Chordata > Actinopteri > Pleuronectiformes > Pleuronectidae > Pseudopleuronectes > Pseudopleuronectes americanus. Next base: position 1,512,252 of record CM076736.1, on the reverse strand, counting down.
TTTCCGCAATGTGACGTCACTGACGCGCGACAACAGAGTCGACGTACGTTGATTGCGTCACATTTCTTATCATACATTTTATTGTATTTGGGCTGAAATATGTATTTATCACACGTATTGTTAATTATAATTTATGTAGAAATATTTGTAAAAAAGCACAAAATAACAATCATCATTTTAGAAAATGATTTGTAACGGAAGTGTCTTTAAAAACTGATTACAATTTTACAGTATGGGATCATTATTTTTGTATCTATTTATCAGACACTGTGTTCAATAAAACCAAATATATTACCTGATTATTAATTATTAAAACGAAAATAAATCTTCCGTTTTGGATGTGTAACCTTCACAATAAAAGCAGTTTAGATCAATTTTATATTTTACTTATTTTATTTAACAGATTCAATAACGATACAGAATGTTACACACACACACTTGGGGACACATTTTGTGCAAATTATCCTGTAGATCGTCTATTGAATTTTTGGAGTCTTTGTATGTTTTAACATTTTAATAATAAAGATCTTTGTGCAGATTTGCTTAATTGGATTACGATGTGATTCATGTTTTTTTTATTGTGTTTGATTTCACATCAAAACCCTCAAAAAACGAACAAAGAAGTAAAATCTCTGCAAAAGCACTTTAATGATTGTAATTAACCACAGTCCGTGTAGTCCCATCAACCAACAGCAGATGGCACCGTAGCACCACCGGTTCCTTTCAGCCTGTGTCAGTTTGCAATGTGGATGAGTTATTATGTCATTCTCGTCTGAGCACTAGGATCTAATCAAACTGTTCAGGAGCCTTTAGAGACTTTTATGAGTCTCATCCCTCATTAAGACGATCAGCTGTTTCTGTCTGATATTAGTTTCTATATATGTTACAGCAGCAGCTGCAGTTTCCTAGCAACACTCGTCCTTTTATCCCTGCTTTTTAAAATAGTCTCCCTTTAAAATACTTTAAAAAAAAAGAAGAGAACGATGACTGCGATGATTGAAACTCTCTTGAACTTCAACAGACTATTTTTATAATGCATGTTGATGGATGTAACTGCACATACATTTGAAAACGATGCACTTTGCACCTGCTGCAGACAGATCATGGTCCTTGTGGTTTATGTTCTCAGGGTTTCTACACCTTGTTTTTGCAGAATGAGAACTGCTCTTAGATATCTTAATTTAAAGCCATATAACTCGAGCTGACTCAACCTCTGCTTATTTGTGCAGGAACCAAATATCATTAAGACTTTCTTTCAAACATGTGTTTTCTTCACACTAACGCACTTCTGATTTGTGGCATCATCAGACGATAGTTTAATATTGTTTATATATGTGCTTTTGCGGTGAACCCTGCAAAAATCATTGAGCAAGGCACACAGTGAATTCTCATTTATGTAAGGTCGTTGGATCAACTCCCTAAAGGTGCAATGAAGCCAAACATTAATTCTAGCATAGCTGTGACACTTGAACAAATAGACTCATGGAACCTTTCTGTCCCGGGCCATCAGAACTCTCAACTAATATGATGACATAACAAAGTGCAATATACAATCTGTGCTACAACAAATTGTTTTCTGTTTCAAAGTATAACTCTTATATTTATTGATTGTGTTGTATAGAACATATATACGACAAGATGGTGTATATCCCTTGTGTATGTTGCCAAGCAGCAGTAGATGTCTTTCCTCTGAGGACAGAACCACCAGAGGTTGTTCAGACCCGAGTGTCCCTAACATCTTTGGTCCCAGTTGGGATCTTGAAGGACTTCAGTGGTTGCTCTTAGCAGGAGGCTGATGTTTGCATCTATTCCCCACAGGTCCTTCCCAGCTGATCTTCCCTTTTCTCTGGAGGTATTGCTATACCAGGTTGATGCACATCTTCTTCCACGCTCCTATTACCCGAAACACCTTTGGGCCTCTTTCAGATTAGGGAATAAGGGGGTTGGACGCCTCTGGTACTTGGGAATAGGGGCAACTTCCAAGGCTTTTAACCCTTGTGTGGTGTTCACGGGTCTGGTGGACCCAACGCATTATTTCAGCCTTTCAATCAATACAGCTACAACAATATATGTAAAAATACTTAACAGATGTTAACTTTATCCCAATTACAAGCAATATAAACAGCATATATGGTTAATATTTGTCATTTACCCCTTGTTAAGTCATATTTATGAATAAAAGTGTTTTTCTTATTTTTTGTGTTATTTAAAATGCAATTAAACAAAGAAATATCATTTACAAGCAAGATATGATTGGGAAAGACGAATATGAACCAAGGTTTTTCATCAGTATTGATGTTTATTTCTTGAACTTGATTGGAAGTTGAACTCACTCATATCAGTCTACACACAAGCCCCAATGAACAGATACAATATCTAGAAATGATTTTTTAAGAGAGAAAAATCTTTGGAAAACAATGAAGGGGAAAAGATTAGAGAATATGAAGATCATGTTTCTGTCAATTCAGAATCAGAGTCTGACAGTGAGTTTGAAGAAGAGGATGAGATTGACCATCAGCCAGCTACGTAAAAATCCAGGCCATCAGCAGCCAACATATGGATGTACAAAAAAAATTATATTGAATGGTCTTATTGCCCTTTAGCCACCCGGCATGGCTACCAATGTAATAAGGATGCAACCAGGGCCGAAACAGACACAAGTGACTCATGTGCAGGACATCAAGCCTTCTTACGAACTTTTCATTACGAAAAATCATTCTGGATTGCACTAATTTGGAGGGACAGCGTGTTTTTCGTAGAAAGCTAGATTGAGATGGACCAAACCCATTTACCTGCATACTTTGGCGTTTTCAAATCCAAAAAGGGAAATCAACAGAATCCTTGTGGGATGCAGAAACTGGGCACATAACGTTTTACGTAAAAAGCAGAGGTGATTGAAATTTAACACTTTACGTAGTCCTAGTCCAGTGGACCCAGGATTACGTAAAAGTGTAACGTTTATGTGAAGTTTAAATGTTAAGTTCTACGTAAAGTTTTAAACACCACATATGTAATATACATGTGTAGGGGTGTACAGTGTGTAGACCCTGAAAATATGTTCTTTTATATGTTCATCAAGGCCAATGAGTCTCAGGTTGAAACAAATATTTATCGCATCATTTTTATTTTAGCAAACATTGAAAAGGTAGGTTCTCCTTTGATGTTGAACCTATGAATCATAAGGTCAGATCTTAGGCTTCTATACCCTATGATCTGACCTTTTACATTTGATGGTTCATAATTATAGGCACCACCTTAGTAGTGTTTTGTCTTGTACACAGGGAATAAAGGAATTTTGTTATTTTAAATAAAAATGTAACTTCACCATCCTTCACACTCACAACATCACCAGTGACCAGAGAAGCTGCAGCGTGTGGACGGACTGTAAAGGCAGCTCGTCAATTGAGAGAGAGAGAGTGAGAAAGAGAGATAGAGAGAAAGAGAGAGAGAGAGAGACTCATTGATCCACTGCTTCTACCACTGCGCATCGAAACTCCTCCCGACCCGCACCAGCCCCACACGCGCTCACAGGGGACCGTATATAAGCCGCTCCGCTGTCAGGTGGACGACACTGACTGCTCCGGGGGAAACTCGCATCACTCACGGATTACAGCTCCGCATTTACTCTCACATTCACAGTCTCAACCATGTCTTGGGGATACGCAGCAGACAACGGTGAGGCACGGCTCCTACACGATGTATTCACTGTAGAAAATGACTGTGTGTGGTGGAACCAGTAACACCAGCAGGCAATGCGCAGAATGAATGGAAGGAGGACGGTGCGTTCACGGGTCACTGCAGAGATTTTGCCATTGTGCGCGTTTTGGTGGCGGGGATGGATTTACGCACGTTCCCAGATGCGCAATTTAACCCGACATAGCAACCATAATATTCCAATATTAATAACATCATTATCTCATTTTAGGACCCGACAAATGGGCTGATAACTTCCCAGTGGCCAATGGCCCCCGCCAGTCTCCCATTGACATCTTACCTGGGGAAGCGTCCTTCGACGGAGCGCTGAAGCCGCTCAGCCTGAAGTACGACCCCTCCAACTGCCTGGAGATCCTCAACAACGGACATTCCTTCCAGGTGACCTTCGTAGATGACACCGACAGCTCAAGTGAGTGTTTGATATTAATATTGAATGAATGCACCGCTTCATATCACCTTTCCATTAATATTAAAATGTTCATAATTCGCGTTATCCTGGAGAAAAACAACGTTTTTATCCACATTTATATTTGTAATATTTGAGTTTTGTGGTTATTTGACTCGAACCAGTGCAGCCAGTCTGTGGTGATGGTTTACAAGATGCAGCTAAATGCAGCATTCGGCTTCAGTGCATAGGAAGCATGGAGAATCCAACATGTTAATAGTATGAGTCACGCCTCCAAGGCTTTGGTTCCACTGAAATGGTTTTTATTACATATTTAGTTTTTAGAAATTTTTGAATTAAAATGCATGAAAAAGGCTGCAGGAGCTTCATTCCTATTCCAGCCATTATGCCACCGTGCATGCAGATCCTAATTGAATTGGTAATGTAACCCCTGGTAAACCTTTCCCACGCCAGCTCCTTTCTGCTGCAGGGAGGTCAAACAGCCAGAAAAACGAAGGTTACACTGCAAATAAAGCAACACTGGGTTAACTACTAATGTGCCATGAGTGTACATGGAATGTGTTGAGCTGCCAGAATAAAACTCTTTGTTCCCCCCCCATCCTTTTAAGTACAAATAGCAGATTGTCCCTTCTGGGATTAAAGTCCAGGCAACCAAAAGAGGAAAAAGGGGGGAGGGAGAGGATTCAACATTTGTTTGAGATTATTTTTCATGTTTAGGATTTTGTATTAGTTGTTCTAAGCTGCTCAGATTTAGGACAAAGAAGAATATGGTTACACAATCAACAAAACCACGTGGCCACACAACGAGCAAAAAACACGCTCCTGCAAATCTAAGCTTAATGAATCTCTGAAGCCTTCTCGTGCTCTTATTTTCCATCCTGCCCTTCCAAATAAAGGGCGAGCAAAGTGTGTGTGTCATCATCACACATCCAGTCATGCATCATGTGTGCAACGTGGAAAATATTGTGTGCATCTATTGTCCAGTCATGTAAAATACTCCCTCGCATTAATGTGCTTTGAGATCAGTTCTGCGCCTCCTCATCGTTATAGAGGACAAAGAAACAAAAACAAATCCTGCTCAGGGCCGCATGTGTGTGCGTGTTAACATCGCACCAGAAATAGAATATACAGGATTATCTGCTACTGTGTCCAGCACTGTGTAATCTGTAAATAGACAGATTGTGTAACACTGGCATCCACAATACCTGGACCCCATTTCAGACTCTGTGCCGACACAAAAGGAACTGAGTCGGCTTGTTTCATGGGAGCCGACTCAGTTCCTTTTGTCCCTCAGTTCCTTTTGGCACACATGTTGCCATGGTCAACGCCTGTGTGTGTTCTCACTTCATCTTTCATTCTTTGTGTTCTCATATTTTCTGTTCCGGAAGATATTTCACAGGAGGAGGTATCACTGAGTAACAGTGTTGCTCACACAGTCGACTGCAGCGCTGCCCACACTCGGCTGATGGACAGATTTATCCTTTGTCTCTCTCTCTCTTTCTGCAGCTCTGAAAGATGGGCCGATCTCAGGCGTCTACAGGCTCAAGCAGTTTCACTTCCACTGGGGAGCTTGTGATGAGAGGGGCTCCGAGCACACAGTTGCCGGGACCATGTATCCTGCCGAGGTGAGGAGGCCGCTCACGTCTCCAGAACAAAGGAGATCAAAGCTTGAATCCTACTGGCTGGAGAAAAGGCCTCAAATGGTTCTCCAGTTTAAGTAGAGCGGAAGACATTTATTTTCTGTCAAGAGAATATAGCATTTATTCAGCTTTTTCGTCTTTTTTTTTACACTTATCATATCTCAACCAATAACATTATAAATATGCAATATTTTCAAATATGTAAATAATGTCCCGAAATCATTTTGAAAAAAAAATATTGTACTTCAATATGATTATTTTTGTTTTATCCCTGTATTTATGTATCTTCTTCTCCATTCCTTTCTCCCCAGCTGCATCTCGTGCACTGGAACACCAAATACCCGAGCTTCGGTGACGCCGCTAGCAAACCTGATGGCCTCGCCGTCGTCGGAGTTTTCCTCAAAGTACGACAAAAACATTCACGCACTTATTGACTTTGATGTACTGCCTTTCATCCCAGTTTAGATCATTTAATTACCACAAAAATATAAAACAGTTTTCTGATGATTGTTGCTTTTTCCAGATTGGGGCTGAAAACGCCAACCTCCAGAAGGTTCTTGACGCCTTCAGTTCCATCCAGGCCAAAGTATGTGTCTATGGAAAATAACCTATTCTCATCCATGTTATTTATAAGACACGTGACTGACCTCTTCTTCTTCACCTTCTGTTTTACCCTCAGGGCAAGCAGACCACCTTCGCTGGCTTCGACCCCGCCAGCCTGCTCCCCGGTTGCCTGGACTACTGGACGTACGACGGCTCTCTGACCACTCCCCCTCTGCTGGAGAGCGTTACCTGGATTGTCTGCAAGGAGCCAATCAGCATCAGCGCCGAGCAGGTATGACCATCTCGCCATGCGGGATTGGCTGCGTGCCCTAGGTCTAGAATAGCTACGTCTGCAAATCCTCCGCCATCTGAATCAAGGGTTTAATTGTTCAGCTGAAACGTCTGTGGTGGTGGGAAAGAAAATACAGGGGATTTTATTTCACTTTCAGAATGACCACCATAGAAACTAAGGTAACCACACGGGCTGGTGATGTTGTCTCACTGCTGTGTGAACAGGAAACGTCCCAGACATGCATCACATTCTGTAGGTGATTAGATGTACAGATAAATAGACTCAGTACACTGGTACATTAAACCTGTATTTGCATAAGTATTTACTCCTAAAAAGTACACCTACTCCTGTAAGTGACTTGAAACCACTCGGTAATTTAAAGTAACAACCCCTCTAGTCAGGTTTGTCCTTGTGGTCGGAACGTTTCTGCCCCTGCTCGGTCAAATGTTGGTTTCATGGCAGCGAGTGGGCGTCTCTGTGGTAAACACGAGGAACACACACATCTTTCAGACCCAGTGCCATATTGAACCGGGCGACCGAGAGGTCACACATTAGCGGCAGAACATATAATGTCAGTGATTGTGAGAGGAAACACTGAGCAGCCTTCAGTGTATTTATGTCTCTTAAAACCAAACCTAATTGATTTAGAAAAAGCATCAGTGAATAGATTATATGAATCTTGTAAAATGAGATAAACAATCTATAAGAAAAGAAATGTATTCGACGTGAACTCTGACTTCTTAGTTCGGTCCATGTCCCATCGGTTAACACGGAGGAGGCGGGATTTAAAACTTATGCAATCGTGTTTTCTAATTTTCAAATTGCTACGTATAAATTTGTCTACAATTGTTTGGAGAAATGTTGATGTGCGTTCGTACCATTTTATCTTTTATCTGATAATATAAACCGTGAGCTTAGTGTAGAGACTGGAATCAGGAAATAACCATGACATGTTTTCACTTCACATTTTGTACAGATTTTAAAAGATGTGTTTAAATTAGTTTAAATGTCCGACATCTGTATTATTGATACCCTATCTCTTTAAGTATCAATAATACAGCTGTCGAACGTAGGCTGTGGATGTGTTCTGATGACTCAGCGCTGTGTGAGTGACAGTCACAGGAGGTCCCGTGGAATGACTAAAGCCTCGTCTGTCTTCTCCCGTCCACAGATGGCCAAATTCCGCAGCCTGCTCTTCTCCGCTGAGGGTGAGGCCGAGTGCTGCATGGTGGACAACTACCGTCCTCCCCAGCCGCTCAAGGGTCGCACTGTCCGTGCTTCCTTCAAGTAAAGCCCCCTCCCCCCCCAGTTGCCCTTTGGTGCCCCTCTCCCTCCCCTCCCCCCCTCCCTTTAGTCAGAGTTACCTCTGGATGCAGTGAGCCACAAAGCACACATATCTCTCTCCGTCCTTTTTTCTGAAAATTGAATTTCCTGTGGCCCAGCTGCTTTCGGTGCTTGGGCCGGTCTAGCCGTGAGTTCGAGCCCCTGGAGGATTTGCGTCTGTGTTTGTGTGATAAGCCAGTGAAGACACCCTGTCGTAAGTTATGAAGAAAAGCATCTCATGGTGGAGGCCTCGCGTTTACCAGGATTTTGCATCTGGTGCCAACGTTTTTGTGTATGAGGTTTATTTGTGTCACGCAAACTAAAGATGTAATGTCAAGTCTGAATTGTGCTCTGGAGCCTCTTGGAATCAGGAAGCAGGAGCTCATCGCAGTGGCCAGAACGGATGAAAGTATATCACCATCTGTGAGGAGGAGGGTGAGGTGCAGATAAACAGACACCCTCCCACTGGCAGTCCGTCTGTAATCTGACCGACTGCCAGCTTTTGCATCACAGCAGCTTAGTAAAACGCTGCTCCCGCCTCCATCACGGCCGATTGACGCAGAAAGTCCCCCCCTGGCCCACTGCACGTGCCGTCTCATGCAGACACGCTGCCTATAGGCACTGACTTGCTTATTGATTCCAACCCCGGCTGCAGAGGACACAAGGACAGGCCAGCTCCAGCTACTGACAACGGCTTATTTCTTTTACTGCTCTAATCTATAAACATGTTCGTCAACCCATGTTGTGTTCTTAATATGATGTTGTTTTAGCCTGAAAGGTCTTTCAAAATAAGTCTTAAAGTATTTTTACTAAATTATGTTCTCTGCAACCAAAAGCTCTTAGCATTTTCGATGCTCTATAATATAACAATGTAGAGGATCGACCCCCCCCCTTTTTCAAAATGTAACGTGCAAAACAAAATTCCCTTTTTTATGTTTTCAAACCTCAGTGGGTTGCGTGCTAATGCTGAAAACGCACAGTCGCCATGTGGGCAACGCCAAACAGGCTAACGCACTAAGCCAAGGAAGGAATCGCCCTCGCCGAGGCAGCCAAGGAAGAAAGGAACCTGCCAACAGATTAAAGTGTCAGCCTGGTGTCAGGCCTTGTGTGTAGGGGAACAATTAACGATAGCTTCCCCTCCACATCAAGACCTCAAGGTTTCTCAAACACTGACGACAAAGATGCCGATTTCGAGAAGGATTGTAATTTGTGTTTAACAAGGAAAAAGCCTTTTGCCAATCTGTGTTCTGGCCGTCCCAGGAGTTTGTGTTGTCTGTTTTTGGAAGTGGACGTTTTACTAGTTGAATAAATATATTTTATGACTAACTTCTGTTTCTGTGTTCATTCATGTTTTGCATATTCTTCTTATATTTATAAACATTCTGTGCATTCAGAGTGTATAATGAAGCTGTTATTACCATCATTATTATTTTGAGTATTTTGCTTTGTTCTTCAGACTGTTACCAGTAACCGTCAACACTGGAACCAGTGAAAGCAGCATAATATACAATCACACATTAAATATTGGTGAAAAAAGTATTGAGATATTAATATTCATGCTTTGCTCTATCATGGATTACTGTGGTTTGATCAGAGCATCCTTTACTGGCTGCAGCATGAACGTTTTGAAATACATCATACATTATAATGCATGATGAGCACCTTTATTTTAGAATATAGGCACTATATTTAACTGCACTCGATTTTGACTGCCACTTTGACATAAAACGCTGTTTACACCAACATTAGTACGTATCCCACATGTTTTTAAAGGTGTTCTAGCAGGATTGTAAAGTTTCTCACTGAAGACAAGAGCAACATGTTAGTGGATGTTAGAACAACACATGTTTCACACAGGACAAGAAAAACCCACTGACATAATGTGAAGGTATTTAGAGACAGTAGCTCCACTTGGGGTTTTGTAATAACATGAAAATATTTGACAGTTGTACTAAAACTTCTAGTGAAGGTGTATTTTTCTGCACGTGAGTGACCCTGACTTAAATGTTCCTTTTGTAAAACAAAGTCTATGAATAAAAGAATCCAAATTTAAAAAACTACCCCTAAAACTTCAACATGTTCTTCTGTATTATAGAGCTTTCAAATTGTCAGAACACAAACTGATCAGATATTGAATGATATTCTCCTCATCATGTGATGAGCAAGAAAATACCACCGACAGCCAGCGAGCTCACTAACACCTAAGTGTACTGGAGCTTTTTAATCAGCAGCGACATGTCACCTTGTGGACTTCTAACCTCTCCTACAAACCCTCAACAGGAAGACAAGACACATTCTAATCATCACAACCTTCCTCTGCTGCAGGGGGGCTGGTGTTCAGCTGGTTTGAGTTTGAGTGTGTGTTTTATTCACACTGGACTTGTCCCCAGAACGTCCTCAGCCCCTGTTCGCCCTCATTCCCCCCGTATGTTGCTCTTGTACTGGAACATATCAATAGAAATAAGAGCTATCGACTGCTGCTCTGTCTGTCTGACCGACCCAGTCTGGATCAATGATAAATTGAATAACGAAACTCTGATGTGATCACTCGTGTCTGCTCGTGGAAAAACTTTTACAACCAGTCGATCCACAAGGTCAATTAATAGGAGTCAGCAGAACAGAACAGGAGACTAATGGTCAGAACCGCCTGGTTCACTCTGGTTCTCTGTTCCCTGATGGTTACAAACCAGTGAAGAAAGAATCACCATGATGGTATTTAGTTCTGCCAGAAGTAGATAAAACTTGAGCCCTGCCCGTCTTCTTTCTTTCAGTTTACAAACAGGCTACATACAAATTATTGTGCTAAACCTCGGTATTTATTAGCTGCTTCCAATGGGCAGTGATGGAAACGTGACACTGAAGCAAACTGTTAATTTGTGCAGATGGGAGTTGAGAAAGTGAGAAGTTGTCGATGTGTGTTTGTGACGTCGATCATGATGCACTGGAGAGTAGAAGAACTGAGAAGCTCCTCTACCGGCAATGGGAAAATGAGTCAATCACCATTTCTTCTTAGGTTTACCAACGTTTAAAAGGTCCCAGGTTCACCTGCTAGTTCTATTCCCAGTCTGACTCGGGGGTTGCTCAGCTAAAGTCCCTCTCCCGGAGTCGTTCTCTGCACAAACCATCCACGCTGCTGAATTATTCAGCCAACTTCCCATTGATCACCTTCATCCCCTGTTGCCATTTCCGTGCAGCTTCCCATCTCCACCGTCCACTGTTCTTTCCCCTCAGCGCTGCCTTTGTGTTGCATCGGCTCGTCTCATTGGTTGTTGTGACAGCTGGGCGAGAGGGGAAACCCCTGCTGGCTGCCGTCATGTAACACAGATGTGGCCACGCTTATTTAGCATGTTCTACTCCTGCAGCACACGCTTGTTTTGAAGGTCAGGAAGTCTAAAACATATTTGGATTAGCGAACGCCACATTAAATACACACAATGGTGCGTTGTTGTTTCAAATGGATTTTATTGAACATGTAAAGCGAAGGCAAACACATGGAGGCTAAACCTTCGGGGTCAGCGCACATGACACAGATTTGACACACACCACGGCCACACACAGCTCTCCCCCCTCAGGCTCTTGACCAGCACTGCAGCTTGTTGCATAATCCAGCATGTCAGGCGGGTGACACATATTAAGGAGACAGGAACCACGCACTGGGGGAGTGTGAGGAGAAGGCCGACGTAATGGACACCGCTGCAGTTTGGGGGATGTGACCCAACGCTCCTGTGTGATAAACCAGGGTGAAGCTGACCTCTGGGAAATCCATCAATCTACGACAGACATGCTGAGGTGTAAATTTACAAGTCTGCATTTCTGTCGTAGGTTTAAACCTTTTAATTATTCAGATGTGTAGGATGTCTGTGCTCCCTATATGTAAATTCATTAAAGGTCCATTTTGCCATCAATTATCTATATCGCCTGTCCGCTGGGGGGGTTGCAGGGAGTTAGCTGGAGCCAATCACATTCACCCTCAGGGAACATTGTGAGTCTTCAATCAACCTCCATGACTGTGGACTGTGGGAGGAAGCTGGAGAAAGGCCACTGACACAGAGAGAACCAGGCCGAACTGGGATTCAAACCAAACACGTGAGATTCGTTTTTGTGTGCAAATGGTAAATCGTCTGTATTCAGTTCACACTCATTTATACAGTCATCTATCATCCATCACTCATACACTGCAGACACAGCCGTCAGGGGGAATCTGGGCTTCAGTGTCTTGCTCGACGGCACTTGGTCACACAGACTGGGATCAAACCGCCGACCTTCTGGTCTCTGCTCTTCCTCGTGAGCCACAGTATGTGTCCAGCTGCTGGGAATGAAGTCAGGATGTGACCACCCCTTGGTTGTTTGAGTGAGGGGGCCTGATGTTGAAAGAATATTGTTGCTGTAATTGATTAGATTCAGGAAGAAACATTTTGAAAAAATAGACTTAATAACCTGTTTTCAAATTCACTTTTTGTAAGATACATGTTTCCAATCCTAGATTCCTGTGATCAGACTGTGAAGAGATGCCCACTCAGTGTAGGTGGTGTGCCACTTTCTAGATAAGTGTTTTTTGATCATTGATCTGTGTTGTTTCCTGTTTTTCACTGCGGTTTCCTTTAAAAACACAGTGAAACTGAATGACACATTCATGTAGTTTCTGGCTCTGGTGCCAAACTCGTTCAGAATCAGGTCATCAGTTCAAAGATGGTTTCAGGAAGCCGTCCACTTAGCGCCCGGCCGTTTTCAACCTGTGAGTAAGAATGACTTCATGTACACATTTCAACAGCAAATTTCCTCTGTAGTTTCCTCCCGTCTGTCTTCATTGGAATTTCATATAAACATCCATTTGTCAGCTGTGACAAAAGTGTGATTCATTTCATTCTTCCTTATTGTTTGATGGGAAATCAAAGCTGCAACACACTTGAGATCGGATCTGAAGTCAGGGTCGATTCCTTTGTACGGAGCACATGCGGGTTTGACTCTGTCCTCAAAACATATGGGCAATCACTCACCCTGTGTATGACTCTGAAGTATACACTCGCTTTCCTTGCAGATGTTTCAGTCAATAATCTAAAGAACAAAACTAATCTGGGAATAACAAATGTTTATGGGACTTTAAATATCTCAAAATCTAAAATGCAAAGTGTAAACAGTTGTGTGGCGGCGGCTGCGGACGAGACTTTGGAACAACAGGATATTTGCCCTAAACATCAACAGCAGTGTTTTCACATGTTAATCCATGGTGACACACATTCTGATGATAAACGATGCAAAAGAAATTCAAATATTTGTGAAGTGGAGCCACTTTATTTAGTTTCTCACGAGGACGAGCAAATAAACACGTTTATTTTTATCTCAAATCCAGACTTAGTCTCAAATTCAGACGTCTCTCACAGTGGCCTCTATTTTCATTCTGTGTCAAATGTGGAGAGATAAAACAATCTTCATGCATCTGCAGCATTCTCTCAAACTGTCAATAAAATGAACAAGAATATATAAGACTGTATAGATAATATAATAACTACTACATCACTGGAGCTTCTCCTGCGCCTCTGCCTCAGTAAGATGAGTTAACGTCGTGCAGCTCTAACTTTAATGAGCTCAGTGGATAATCCCTGTTAACTGCAGGGTCACTCTTCTGCTGCACCAATGTTTACAACGATTACCCCGTGGGTCATTACAAGCCGTCACGCACGTATGTTTATCACCCGCTCATAGGTTATCGATTAATTACTCCTGATGTGGTCGAAGGTGACTCTGCATTTTATGTGTCTGCAGCAGTCTGCGTGATATAAAAACCATATTTCATCATCGGGGGAAGAGGTGATGTTGCTTTGTGTCTGTGTATTTCAGAAGCTGAGGACAGCAGCGTTTTTCAGGTGGAACAACTTAAGAAAATCAAGCGAACCAGTTTAAAGTGAATGTAACAAGGAGATGTAAAGTAAAAGCACCCGAAAACGAATAGTCATATTTTCAGATTCCCAGATTTTTTACAGCTAAATCAGCTTTTTTAAATTCAGAATCCTGAGTTCTGTTGCTGAATCATGACCAGAAAAGTTTGCAGAACTCTATCAACTCACAGTGTTGAATTTAATCATAATCAGGGTTTTAACTCTTCAGTATGTTTATGACGTCACGTTGACCTTTGACCACTGAAAACAGAATCAGTTGATGACATGTCCAGCTGTAATGAGATTCCCTAAGAGCGTCAGATATTGCATTAGGATGAAAGTTAGAACCTTGGACCTCTGACCTTTAAAAATCGAATCAGTTCATCCTCGAGTTCAAGTAAATGGTTGAAAAATAACCTCCAGACATTCCTGAGAAAATCCAGTTCACGGGGGTGGAAAGGATGGACAGATGGAGGGGGGACAGACAGACGGGGACAGATGGACAGGGACAGAGCCTTTTTAAACATGCCTCAGCCACAGAGACATCAAACCACCTCTGGGTCCGTTATGCATTCCTCTGATCTGTGAGGAGATCATCTTCCATGACTTCCATGAACTTTACCCTCTCTATGTATATTCTCCGTGGCAGGTGAAAGGAAACATTTACTCATGTGAATCTGAGAAGATCCGCCTGATTAAGAGCAACAGGACTTTCCAGTTTGGTTTGGAGGTCAGATGGTATCTTGGTTCCTTGAGAGGTTGACTCATAAGATGGCAGATAGAGAGGTGGCAGAGGAGGTAGAGCGGGTTCTCCACTAACCAGACGGTTGGTGGTTTGAATCAGTACAAATAAAAACCGTTGAGAAATTACTTTGTGGGTCATTTTCATATTTCTCCCCCCTGGATTAACCATAGATTTAATTAGAATTGTGTGGATATAAATCTCAGCTACAGAAGAAGCCATTAATCAGACAGTTGGTGGCTGAGTGTGACGAGTGAGATCTCTCAGTCTGAATCCTTCTCGCCGTGTCTGAAGCGTCTGAGCTGTTTCTGGCGTGAACTCCCTCACACGATATCTGCCTCACAACACGTCTGCATGTCGGGCTGATAACACGGAGCAGGGGGGGGCTGATAGACGAGGGGCGTGTGCCACCTCGGGGGTCTGCCCCACTTATCTAGGTCACCTACGCCAGAACCTCACCACCTCCTCCTGCTCCACCTCCTGCTGCTGCTGCTCACACCGATAAGAGTGAGTTGGAGTATCAGCCTCTTTGTGAGTGCACCAATGTACCTTCAGGTTTTTCTTTGTCCCTGACTTTTTCTCACACACACACGCACACACACAAACACACACACACACACAGGGACACAAAGTTCTCGAGGTGGAGAGAAGTTTCGCCTGAATAACCAACAACAGTCACTTTCTCATTCCCTCCTTCCTTTGTTCGCTTCTTGTTCGCACTCACTCGGCCTGATGAAATTCTTGTCTCCTTCTCTTTCCTCCTCTTAATCTCCCTCTGCTGCTCTTTCTCCTTTTTGAACCACAGTCCCCTGAAAGCAGCCGTGGGCCGGATTCGTCTCCATGCTCCCGTGCTCCCTCGCTGGCTTGCGTTACCCATGAGAGTTGGGTTTCCTGTGAAGCAGCGGGGGGTCGCGTCTCTCACATTACCACCTCTCAGCCGGTGCTGGTGACGGTGCAGCAATGAAGGGACATTGTTTCAATGTTTGCAAATCCGCTTATCGACAGAAGTCATTTTTATTTTCTTTCCTCGATGACGCCACGACTTTATTAATGTTTAACTTTCTCTTTTCTCTTGTGTAATAGTGTAAAAATTTAATTAAAGAGGTTGGACCCTGACCGCTATCACTATTAGAAAAGGTGTGTGTGTGTGTTTGCTTTAGATTATATATTAAAGATCTACTGTTTGGTTACCTGATATAACCGATAGCAGCAGCCACTCATCTGACGATTAATGTAATATAATTTTACAGTAATCGTTCGTCCTTGGGAATTACTTTGGCAGCAGTTTATTTAGAGATACCACGATTGCCAAGTACAATATTGCAAAGTGCAAGATAATAAATCTGATTTGATGAATTCCGTGATTTATTTCTTCCGTTACCTGATATTTTACAAACGATCAAAGTTTTCTTCTACTTTTTGTAATAGGTTTGAAACCGGTTTAATTTAATCCACATTGGCAGAGAATCACAAAAGTGTGTAGAGTGTGTGTATTTGTACGTACCCATTTTGTCACGTTTTAATGAGTCATAAAGCTTTAATGACACATACGGTTCATGATAAACAGGTACATGCTGTTTACATGAATTTGAATAAGTTATAATTACTGAACAAGATCCCCAAAAAAAGAAATCAAGGTGTCCTGTGCTGTTTTCATTTGAATGTTTTACTGTTTAAAGCAAACATGATTCAGGACATGATTTATAAAATCCACTTCAGCGTTCTCGGGCCCTTATCGCCAGAAGCTCTCGGCTCTTGTTGATATCTTAGTTCACATCTTCTACGTTGACGCCTCCTCATTCTACCTGAGAGATTTCTATCCTTCCAGTGATGCTTTAGAAACTTTATCGGTCAGACGCGGTCACAACAACAAGGACATTTGTGGAACATCCAGGTGACGGTTGGTGCCTCGGTAGATATGAGATAAATTCCTCTGTGGAGATCATGCGTTCTTGTCTAGAACACGTTGTCACGGCACCAACCCCTACTTTCTGAGTTGACATCTTCGTAACCTCTTGTTCATCCTCAGGTATTTGTATAAACACTTTCCGGTTGTTTTCTTACATGGATTCAATCAATGTCTGGAGCAACCAACTCGAACTTCTGCCGGAAATGTTCGGTTTTCGGTGCAGGTCTGAAATAAACGTTGATGTTACACGAGAGGCATGAAACAGTACAATGTGAGGTGCCCTCTTCAACCTACACACTGAAACCTCCTAAGAGCTTCAGGGTTTAAACGCTGCACTTTGTCTTCCGTGGAAATAAAAAGCAGAAAGCATCTGTCACCACTTCCAATCAAAACATCGCAACAACTGCCGATATTTCTAAAGAATCCCTATCGTTTCAAAAGGGGAGAGCTCTTGTCTGGCGCCATGTGCACATGGGAAGGAAATTCCTTCAATGTAAACAGCGATGTGAGAGATCACGCCTTTTGATAGTCGTCCATAGTCCAAATAGTTTCTGTTAGAACTTCTCCAAGGGGAAGGAAACGTGCGGGGCGAGATGCGGGTTGATGAGATGATAAAGGGAAACAGTGGTGGCCCCTCATTAGCTTTCAAACAGGCTGGAGATGGCAGAGATTCTGAGAGTCCCATGGCAGGTGACACACACACACACACACATGAAGCACATGTAACACTAGCTTCTATATCCAAAGCCTCGCTGCAAATTCATGCCTGAATTAACCTTTGATTAATGACCTGCCTCTGAAGCTATTACAGACATTTCAGTCTCGGACCCGATGATGTTTGATCCACTTTCAAAACGCCGGATTGTCCAGTTTCTCCCTAGAAACTTACTCTAGCAAAGATTGAAAGTTGCTTTGTTAAATAAAGATCTGGATCATGTTCAATACCTCCACACTGTACAGATCATGGAGGAAAGAGGGTCGTTGGTCGTCGGTGCAGAGAACCGGACTTTGAAACTATTAACCTGGATTTGTAACCTGGATATCTTGATGTGGTTTTGAGGCGAATAAATCATTTGACTCCGGGATGAACAATTTGCATCTGTGGTTGTCTGAAATGTTCATGATGGACATTTCCCTGTTGTGCTAATGAAACCGTCTGGGAGGCATCACATCCATACAGAGCACAGGTTTACTGCTGATGAGTTATTAACGACAGAATTATTCAAATCATGTTGGGATAACAATAATATTTAGTGAAATTTTTTACGCCCTATATCGTACACTTATGTTTCCCACAATGCATCATGGATAGTGTACAATCGATGGTCACCACTAACGTATGAAATAACCCGACGAGGACATTAAGAGGCTCAGGAGGTGGAGAAACCGTCCCCTAACCTGAAGGTCAGTCGTTGGACCACTGGCTCCTCTAGCTCTAAATGGCTCCTGATGGCTGCTCTGTCAGAGAACAGTGCTGTTGGAACGTGGCTTGGAGTGTGAAGCTGTAGCTCCAAAGTTTGACATATCCATCCATACCCATCATATTTAAGAGCCCTGTATCAACGTGCAACAATTTTTCTCAATAATAAGATTACATGGAGCATGTTCCTATTATTAGGAACATTAAACTCAAAGTTTATTAATTGTATTACAAGCTAACCGCCAAAATGCAAACCTAATAAAGCTGTTTTCCTTATGCGCGGCACCTGATGGGTAAGTAAAGGCAACACAACTGCAAATGGGGCCTAATTCATCCCTGATTGAATTCTCCCGTCCGGTGCAGTTTGAAGACGACGCAGCAGGAAGCTGTTGAGGGTTGAGAATTCAAAAACAGAAACTTGTGTCCCTCTGCTATTTAATCTGTCGTTATTTTGCAATGCAAACTTGCACCAACTCGTAACTTCCTCCTTTCAATCCAAAGAAGGTTGTCTCTTCACCACGAGCCGCCGCCGCCGCCGCCTCTGTTTATCTGCAGCATCACTGAATCAACTCACACTGTTCATCAGCGTCACAAAACATTTGGAGAAGTTGTGTGTTTGCTGTTCTTGTGGCCGCGCCGGGCGTCACATTAAAACCAGCATCGATTCCGGATAAGCTCTCAGTTACAGCCTCTGTCACGGTTTCCCACGGAGGTGAATTTGACTTGTGAATGTCAACATGTCGCGTTTGTTCCTCCTGCTTCCAGAATCTCTCCGTGCTCTTTGAGAAGCAGAGACGTTCTTGTACTGTCAGTGGAAATGAATGGGAACAGGTGGGAGGGTGATTTATGTCTTTGTGTCTCTCTCAAGTAACAATAGGTTGTGTGTGTATAAATATAAGTGAGCAATTTAGAGTTATAATAATAGTCAAATAATATGTAGGTGCATGTATTTACATATTATATCATATAATGTGAATACATACACATATAGTATATATTATATCGCATGCAATACACACACAATATAATTTTGCGAATATATCTATTTAGCAAATACAAATTACTTTACATTTTATGATGTTTATATTTGAGAGCTGTAAAACTACATTAGCTTTGTACTGTGTGCTGTGTTTGTGTCACACCCTCTATTACACAGTGGGTGTGACACAAATACAATTGTGTCCTTAAAAGCAAATACACTCTATTGCTTTTAAGGACACACATGTGAAGTGTAACATGCAGCACTGACATGTTCCTGTGTCCCTTCATTGTTAATGGTTGATCAGATTTACTGTCACTCCGACCAAAGTTACAATCGTGAGCGTGTGTCCAATACTTTGTAAATGTTTAACCTCCGTGTTGTTTTCCAAAGTGCAGAGAGATGCATCGTATCTGATGCTTCTGGGTGCGGTTGTGTGTTGTCGACTCCAGACTTCTGGCACAGAGTTGTGTGTGTTGGTTCTCTGATAACATACAGTCCCGCTGATAACACACTGTATGTTCTCTCGGGGTAGAACCACCCTATCCTACTGTAACACTGAAAATCTACACATGTGCTTTTTTTACTTGACTTAAAAGAAATACTTTGACAGAATTTAGATTTCTAGGCCACAGTAAATATAAAAAAAATCCATTTATCTATTTTGACATGTATGGAAACACGTAAATAAATATGTTATTAAAACTCACATGACATTAAAATAATTTTGTTCCAATACATGTCTGGTTCATCCACCCTTTTGAATGCTGACAGCATTATTTAATAAGATAATTCATCTAATTTGACAAAATGTAATACGTGATCTCCCCCAAATTCCCGTTTTTAGATACGCAGCTCCATGACAACTGACAGATCACCCTGACGATCATGGAATGAAATCATGGTAACACACCTGTTGGTTAAAATAGCTCGACACATGGTAAATTATACATCTAAAATCCTACTTCAGCCACGTTTTGACCATGAACATCATGTTGTAGTGTCTCATCTTTGCACCACATGAACATGAGGTGATGTTATCATATTTAGTGGTTACACAATCTCAATATTTCTCCTGCACAATAAAAGCAGCGACTCTGCTCGGCTGGTTTTCCGGTTCACGTTCATTCTACAAGAGATTCTGCAGCTTGTCTGTGCAGCCGAGCAAAAACTGAACACATCTCCAATGTCAGCGTCCACGGCCCCTCGCCTGCAGGCCCAGTGGCTGTATGAACGAACACGAACCGACAGTCGTGAAGCACGACACAGGGAATGACCTCGGGGGGTCACAGCTGTTGACGCATGTTGTGTATATCTGTGTGTGTTTGTTTCTGTGTGTGTATGTGGGTAAATGACGAGGGTTCAGCGA
Source organism: Pseudopleuronectes americanus (assembly GCA_038501795.1). Classification (NCBI taxonomy): domain Eukaryota; kingdom Metazoa; phylum Chordata; class Actinopteri; order Pleuronectiformes; family Pleuronectidae; genus Pseudopleuronectes; species Pseudopleuronectes americanus. Next base: position 1,492,039 of record CM076736.1, on the reverse strand, counting down.
GAGACCGAGAGAGATAAGAAAATAATCGTAAAGTCCAAAGTGAGCTGTTCTCTCACTACAGATGTTTCACCAGATGGGCAACACATTTAAAATGTTCTGAATAATTATTTAAAAACACAGCTTTGCTCATGTTTAATGAGGAAAAATATAAAAAATTGCATTAATGAGAATTCCGTGTCAAGCCAGAATGCACACTTTAAAATTTTGGGACATCAAATATTACGCAACATCAGAAATGTGCCTCCCCTCCTCTGATCTGTGCAGATAACTATGATTGCAGTTAATTACTGTGCTGGGATAAACAGGAAGCTGGTTGCACTGGTTGCTGTTTTCCTTCCGCCGCCCCTCATGTGGGATACTGGTCGGCTGCGTGCGCCTGCTGACCTGAATCCAGCGTCTGGCTGAGTGTGACACATTAAACCTTGAGGGTTCACATCAGCAGCCAGAGTTCATATGTTCTATTCCAAGCAGAAACTGATTGAATGTCAACTCAAGGTCAATTCATTAATGGAGAGCAGACCTCTTCTTCTTCTTCTTCTTCTTCTTCTTCTTCTTCTTCTTTTTCTTGACGTTTCCCCGACCTGATGTCACCACAGTCTTGTCAGCTCACCAACCAGATACACACTGTGGCTGCACTGTTGGCAAAGCAAACACTAGCGCCTTCGGCATTCGAAGTAAAAACAGACACAGATCAGCAATCACACTTCCCCGGCGAGGCCGAGCACGAGGGCACGGTCGTCAGGTCGTCTTATGCAACCACACACAGTCTGTCACACACATTCTGTCTGGGACCCACATAGCAACACAACTGCTGTGGAAGACGAGGGAAACGTCAGGGATGATGAGCACACAGAAAATGTGTATGTACATCACATAGTGCACAGAGGGGCCATCGCAGTGTATGGTATGCAGACATGCACATGTAACGTAGTTATGTGGAAACTAATAGAACAAATAGAAATTTAATTTAAGTAGATTATGATTAACTCCAGTCAGTTTTCACCTCTGTCCATTTGTATGTTTGTCAGCAGGATTTCACAAAAACAAAGGAAGGAAGGAAGGAGGGAAGGAAAGAAGGATGGAAGGCAGGAGGGAAGGAAGGAAGGAAGGAAGGAAGGGTCCTGGAGAAAGAAAGAACCTGCTCAATTTTGGCACATTTTCATTCTCATTTTCATTGTTTTCCTAGAGAATAATTCATGGATCTTGAATTCACTTTCCCGAGATAGAACATTTAGATATTTTTAAATTGCCCATGCAGGGATTATTTAATTGATCCTAAAAGATAAAAGAATAGCCGCTGTGTATTTTTACTTCTGGAATTTTAAAATGAGCTGAAGGTCAGTGGAGCACAGTGTCGAGCAGCAGGTCAGTAAAAGTATTAGACGTTTGTTTGTATAAACACAACGGACATCCGACAAATGAGGGAAATCGTGTTCTCATCACGAGCAAGGTAAATATTTTGAGTCACAACAGATCTTTGTTTTCAGGTTTACAGGGATTACAAAAGTCTAATTCCCTCTGCTGCTCTAACCACCAGACTTTCCTTTAAGGTGATTATGAATGAACAAAGATCTGTGTTTATGAACAATAAGCATTGTTTTAATTGTGTTGATTCAGTTTGCACCTGAGGCTTAATTATGCTTCTCAGGAATTTAACCCGTTCTATCACAGCTGATCGTTTCCTGAGGAAACAATGAGAAACGTTGTGTTGACCCTCTGAGCTGCAGCGTCTCTGCCTCTCATGTCAAGGTCCTTCCTGAGAAAGCAGATCTCATTATCTGTAAAGCACAACAGCTTTAATCCAAAGCCTTCGCTGTAAAACACACACCCGGTCACAGACAGACAGAAAACTCACTGACCATTTAATGAGTGAGGCAGACGGGTTGGGCACGTTTCAGGCTTCACCTCCGAGCTGACGCTGCAGGTCCGACTTTTATTTGTCCTCAGTGACCAGAGCGGAAACAGAAAGCTAGATGCATGAAGATGTTTGTACAGTAAAAACGGTTTCTATTGTAGAAGGGTGTGAAATTCAAACACAGCTACAGTGAGTCCTCAGGTTTTGACAAAGAATTAGAGCGTATAGAGATGAGAACAATGATATCCACACTGGAGAACTCCGGTTTGGTCACATCAGCCGACTCTGGAGGACACAAGGACGAATGTCTTTCACTTTGGCTCAGAGTTAAAGTCATTACTGTATTTTAATGGGGCTTAGCAGTTAATGTGAGCGTTAACAGCTGTTTACATGAGCTGCTTTCAGACATGCGATGAACTCCAGAGAACCTCTGGACGTTCTCCTGAGAGGGGAGAGAAACTCCAGAGAGTATTATGACAAAGACATTTATAAAAGTCACACACATAGAGGCTGTCCACTTGAAGAGACAAGAGATTTGTGAGTATAGTATATAACTAAGGTTAAAAAAGGTTTATTTCATTATGAATTGGTCCTTCAGTCTGTTGAGTGAATGTGTGTCTTCTATAAAAAGCCAGTGTGTGTTTTTGTGGCTCCACACGGATCAAAGTTCACCACTCACCTCTGGTTAACAGGTTTAAACATTTGCCCACAAACACAAACAGGTTGAACCTTTTAACCACAGCTCCTCGTTGGCCATATCACAGGCCGCTGCTGCCACTACTACACCCAGATGAGCAGCTTCCAGTGGAGGATAGCACGCTCAGTACAGAGCTCTGTGAAGATAAGATATGGTGAAACATTACTGAGCTACAGTGTGTCAGAAGAAGCAGGTCACTGCAGCAGCGGGGGAAACTAGAACATGAGACGACAAATGGACTCAATTCTGAAAATATAATGAAACAAAATACAGACAATCTTAGAAAATGGAGTATTAATGTTATTAGATGTCACTTTATTGATTTCTCAGTTAAAACTTGATTAAAATTAATGCATCGCAAATAGGCCTAATGTCTTAAAGTATATAAATGATGTAATGGCTGATTCCAGTCGTTTTCATAACCTCTATATCATCATTTCTGAGTGTAAATTGTGCAGAATAATTTTAGCTGTGTTATTTGCATCCTGCAGGGAGGTACAATAGTAGAACTGATTATGTAAATGGCGAAAGGGGGATAATTCATCATGTGATGGCTGCAACAATAGAACATTCCAGGGATCTGATGGCCGGAGGTTCTCAGAGCTCGACTCGTTTTCTCAGATCTGAGCCTTAATTTATCAGAAGTCTCTTAAAAATGCATGCACCCTGTGGTTATCATTAGGGATCTCTTCATACTTGCATCATCAAAGCTTTCATATCAAACCCCACGTAACATATGTGTCATTTTACTAGATATTTTTGCAGATTACATGAAATTGTTACTCAGATCATTTGGGTTCAAGCGAACAGTAAGATTTTTCATTTTCCAACAGACGGTTGAGACAGATGGAAACTCTCTCTCTCCTCGTCTCACGACCATCTGCACGAAAACAGAGACGTTCATATCCAAAGAAAACAGGAGATAAACCGACAATTAATAAGTCGGCGTTATGTCACAATTTATTTCTCCAATTAGTCGTTGAAGAAATCCTGAACAAGCGCACAAGCAACTCTTGTTTGGTCCTTGGCTCTTGCCAGTAAACCGGGGAGACATGGGGGTTGCTGGTAGCCAGTAGTGATGGGTGCAAGGGGATTCAGCCATGCCGTGCCAAAAACCTTCCCTCCAATAACGCCGTTGTGCGCCCTGTGACTGGGAGGCACAGAAACCAGGCCAGCTCCCCCCATTGTGTCCGGGAGGCTGGAGGCACAGAGGAGCGTCTACAGAAGCTCCTCCACATACTGTGACTGAGGAGGAGGAACACTGGAACCTGAATGTCTGTGCAGGTCTGTTCTGCAGCCGACGTTATCGTTTCTCTTTTTTCAGCTTTTTATCACCACCTGCCCTCCCCTCTTCCGTGGGTGTGAGCCGACTGCAGCCGAGATAAAAAGAACCAGGATGAACAAAGGATTTTGACATTTTCAACAGATGCACCCACCACACACACACACACATCCCCACCTCTCCATACACTGTAAAAATATATAACGCAACATCTAGTACAGTTACATATTGATTCACTGTTAAAAAATAGCACATATATATTCATTTCAGCACAAACAATGAGGAAGCACAAAGAAGTACAGCAGCATCATGTCTTTGTTCTATTTTTTTTTACCATTTAGCTCCTCCTTTTAATTTAGGCAGCGTGCTGAAGGCTTATGAAATCATCATATGGGTCTTATAGTCTTAAAGAGTCTAACTTTTAATTATTTCTAAGCATTTAGATATCTAAGATATGTAAAACTGTCCTATAATAGGTCTTAAATGCATTAAGTTAGGTTTTAATTATTGCAACGATTAACATAACTTGTAAAGTCTCATGTGTTCTAGTTCCTTCTCAACAATAGAGATTTTATCAAGCTGAGATAAAAATACAAAATCGTACATTCCCTTTTCTGCTGTGTACTGCAGAGGAGTTTCAAACAGATCAGATTTCCTCTGCAACAAATGATAAATGTAAAAAATGTGTTTGTATTTCAGAGAGAAATTGGAGAAGGAGCTTGTTTCTCGTGATGGTCAACAAACCTCTGTGTGTTTATACAGTAGCTTCCTTGGTGATGGTTTGTGTTCAAGCATCTGCTGAGGCCGGAGACTCAGACACTGCGGGACTGGGACTGAATATCAATGGTCCGGGGCCAGTCCGATTTTTTTTTCCTCTGCTTGAATAGAAAGACGTGTCAAGGATCACATTATAAACCCACTTTCTTTCGCCCTCATTCAGATGCATATGAACCAGTTCCTCTCGCAGCCTTTCTTCTCCGGCTCCGTTTTCTTTAGAGCGTCCAGTTTTCTGTCCCTCCGGCTCCGCAGCTCAGTTCCTGTGAATAGCAGAGAGCTCCTCGTGCTTCTTTTGTCACCGGCCACTTCGCCCCTTATGACAATGACAAAACTGTGCAGGAGGGAGACTTGATTTGCATGGTAGCCCTGACGTGCATTATGTATTCCAGTCTATTCATATTCTTACTCAGCGTGTTGAGGTTTGGACGATCTTCTAAAAACAAACTTGTGCAGACACATGTTTGTAAACCTGGTGATTTATCCCCTTTTTTTACTTGCTGCAGCAGTTGCTACATACTTGTCTGACATATAGGACTCAGTGTTTAACATAACACACTCTGGTGGATTCACTGCAGGGGAGACATATGGCAAATGTCCAGATTATTAAAAAAAAGGCTCCAAGAAAGGAGCTGAATTCTTGTGTCGAGGTCGTTTCATATCTCCAGTAAAACTCTGATGAGCATTTATTTATTTGTAAAAATATAAAGATAACAGAAGGCAATAAAATTAGGTTTAAAAAATAATGCTTATACATACTGCACCTTTCACCCCTGGGTTAGAGAAACAAACATGAGTAATGTGATCTCCATCAGGGCAGCAACATGCGACTGAACCATTTCCTGTTTGGTAATATGTCGTCCAAGCAAAAAAACAACGGTTACTTTGTTGCTGCAATGTTTCTTCACATCGAGCTGTATTACAGAGCTTTTATTGTGAAAAGTTATAAACTTGGTTGCTTCACAAACCTCTGAGTCAACATACATTGCAAGAAATTGCTGTGAGAGTAAGAAATAGATGTTAGTACTGTGACTCCGACAGACGCAACAAACTGCGTTTTGTGGCTCTGCTCGGTCCATGAGGGTTTTTAATCCACTCGATCAGCGCTGAAATGTAGTTTAAATACAAATTGGGATTATGCGAGGTCTTACATAACGTAATCCCTGAGAGGAAAAGGGACGAAATTAAAGCCGTGTCCTGGCAAACTTCTCCGGAATTTCGTTGAGTCCGCAGTGGGAGGCTCAAACGGTTCAACTGCCTGAAAAGGTTTTTCAAGACAAACACAGTCAAACCACTCCCACCATTAAGACAATTAACTGGCCGAGTGCACACTGACCAGATGTGGGACGCCTATACGTCAACGTATAAGAGAACCCAAGAGAAAACAAAACTCTCAGATGGAATTTTTCACATGTTTATTCACATAACATCCCTGAGGTAGCACAGTAACCCCCCCTGTGATTACGTAAAGGAGTGACCCCAATCAACTTCCTCCTAATGAATCATCTGGACTCAGTTAGTGTATTTGTGGAGCTCGTCTGACGCAGAGGCCGGTTGGCCACAGGAAGAGAGGAGGTCACAGTCGACTGCTGCTGGATGGACGAGCTGCTCCGTCATTATTCTCCCACTCAAACCTTTTTCCACGCCACTCATCCGTTATGATCTGTCACCCTCTTTGTGTCTTAGTATTTTTACATTATTGTGATCTCGTTATTACTGTATAGTGTAATGCACGTACATTACATAAGTTCAAACTGTCCTGCAGCTTCGTAGTCTGCGGTAAAAAAGTCATCACGCATGCTTGAATGTGCGCCGGTCATTTGGTTAAACGATTACTTACACGCAGCCGTAAATTTGCAAATGGAAATAATAGTTGGCTTCATTTAATTTTCTAGTCAAAGTGGAAAGTTATGTTTCTCACTATGCAAAGTGCTTTGAGATAATGAATGTGGTCATTTGGTTCTGTACAAGCAAGATATGATTTAATCTCAACTTATCCAACTTCATTAGAGCATCAGAGAGGCTAATGCTAAGCTAATTAACAGTTAGCCCTGATTTCAAGTTGCTGCCTGGTGACACAGACACATTAGAGCCACAGATCTATGAGATATGACATATCAAGTCGTTTTAAATTTTGCAGGTACGATCCTCAAATGTGCAATTACAAATTTGTTTTGGTCACTAGGGGGCATCAGAAACAACAAGGACATGTGGTTGCATCACCATTTTAAGTTGATTGTCGTTACTTCAACCAGTCCTCTCTTTTTGCTCCATTTTTGGTCACCACCTACGCCCGAGGTGAATATCTGGCTCATTAGCAACCAACAGATAATAATTCTTTTATCGAAGCAATTCAAAGCCTTTTGATTTGCTGTGAATGGAGGTGCACAGTGGTGCGTTTTATCCTCCGGGTCATTCATGAGAAAGCTTGCAGCTGTCACTACACTGCCACCGTGTCTACACACTGATTTACTGAGGAGACCAGATACTGGCTCCTCACAGAAAACCAAAGGAGCTTAAATCAACTTATGATTGTTTGTTTCAGGGAGATGTGAAAATAAAAAACGAGATAGTTGCCTTTATTACACATGCTGTTTCTCCATGTGTTGATGAATTGATAGAAATAAATGTCACATCATGAGAGCAGGTGTTCTGGCATCAACAAACAGTAAATCCTGTAAATCTCTCTCTTGTAGATTCTCCTCTAGACTTTTCAACATGAGATTTCTCTGCTTTGTTCTTTGTAATTATATTGACTATAAATAGTTCTTTGGAAAAGCCGGTCCTTTATTATCTGAACATCACATTTAGAGAACACCGAAAACCAAAAAATGTTGAAGGTTAGATAAGAGACACGATGTGATGTACCTTGAATTGATCAAGCTTGACAGAGCAGGACAAGAGAGAAGCGTAAAGGGCAAAATGTGATCTGGAAATAGTTGCTTGTGACAGTGCAAATATCTGTCAGGCTCCCTCTCATGTTATCCTCTTCATCCTCACCCTGCTCCTCATCCTCCTGACTTCACTGTTTCCTTCTCTGCTTCCATCAGATCATCCAGGACGCAGCTGAATCCCTGATGATCTCTAATCCAACACGAAGGTTGATATGTACAGAATTCAATCACTTTTTTTATGTGCAACTGAACCAAAATATTTGCATTGGTGAAATATGCAGTAATGGAAAGTAACATCAACACTTGTTCATCATTATTCATATTGTTTATCCTCTGAGGTTCTTACTGGGGCCCAGATCCACAGCCCAGGGGACACTGGGCGAGAGGCCGGGGGTGCAGAGAGGACGGGTCACCAGTTTACTGCAGGTCCAGCACACAGAGACAAACACACATTCAGGCTCAAACCAATTAAGGGTCTCCAATTAACCAAACCCCAATCTGCATGTCTTTGTACTGTGGGAGGAAGTTACCCAGAGGACAAACATGCAGGCACTGGGAGAACGTTCAAACCCAACACTGAAAGAGTCCAGCCTCACTGGAGCCTCATCCTAAACCTAAAAAGATGCAGCGTATAATACACAAGGTACAATTATTTCTGTTGTTATATAATAAGGCCGACAGCAGGGAGACAGAAAACAGTTTGTTTGTTAAACTTTATTGTCATGAGGTTCTCTTGGGCTCTTCAGCATCACAACTGTTTCTGGAAAGAGACAACTGCAGACAAGTCCTGCTTCATCTAAACCCTTCGTACAGAGGAGAAACTCTCCCAGGATGCATTGCGCTCCAGTGACAAACCATTCTTCAAAGAGCTAAGGGCGCAGGTTAATAAAGAAATATTCAGATTCAGCTTTTCCCTTTGCAGTCAGTATTATATGTTTTCTAAAAGTCTTTACAAGCTGTGCAACAGGAGAATCATTGACAGGAATGATTCTGTTTCCTTGTATAATCTTAGTTTTTACTCCCTTCAGGTCACAGGGGTCTTTAGTCTGCACATGACACTCCTGGCAGAGATCAGATAATAAAACCTGATAATATTACTGACACCAAGTTGCTTAACGAGGGGCTGAGGGACGACTGTCGCTCGGTGGAGGATAAAGTTCACACGTAGTAAAGCAAGCTGCACCTGTTACTTCTACAGGAGGAGGAAGAGAGTTACACTTTAACAGCAATGAAAAACTCTGTAAACAGTAAAAGCAAAGAATATTGATGAAGTGATTTCCACACCGTTGTTCCAGGGGGTTGTGTAAAATAATAAATCAGGACCTAATGGCCGAGCGACAGCATGAGAGAGCGCCGGCTCCCCACGTCACAGTATTTGATAAAGGTGACATGTGGGATGAGAACGAGAGTTAATGTGTCAGGAGGCAAGGGCGTGCAAAGATCAGCTTGTGAAGGGTTGTGAGAAATACAGGGAATCAAACTGTGACTTTATAATTTACAGTGCAGAACATGCAGAGCTGCATCAGCGCCCAGTCAGCCGTGTGAACATACGTCTGTTCTGCAGGGGTCACTGTTTCCTCCGTCGCCCTTCAACTGAACTGAATGTTAACTAGGTAAAGCATTGATTACATCATAACCAGTGCAGGGGCAGCTCATTGCGATGGTACGATCCACTGAAGCAACCCAGACACCAGCAGGTTGTGTTGTATGAAACTGATCCAGGAACGTCACACTGAAACGTGACACCGGGCCTCGCGCCGCTATAAATGTCAGAAAGCATCCACACACATGCACACACACACACACACACACACACACACACACACACACCACACACCTTCCCCTCCACAGGACGCCTCTGTACACAGCTCACAACTATTGACCTCTTGAGACGGTTCTATAAATAGCAGCGAGCGCCTGTTTCCTGCGGCTCGTGGTGGATCCCTAATGACCGGCCGCTCACCTTCAAAGGGCAACGCAGCCTAAAGTCACCAGGACGCCATGCTGCCTCCATCTTGGATGATCTCTTTGAGCAGAACATGTGGCGGTTCAGATGTGATGCTGCACGATGCCGCCTGACATGAAACAGTGACGATCAAAAGGTGGATGTGGAGGGAATTAGATGAAATGTGGTGAATCTGCTGTGACGGTGTTCTGGTCTACGTCAGGATCAAGGCCCTGGAATCGTAATTTCTCTATCAGAGGGACAGGGATCTGGTCAGAGACTTTTTTTATGTTTTATGTTTTCAGGTACATATGTCCATGCAACTTGTGAACAAGATATCTTGAGGACACCTTGAGGGAATCTCTTCAAATTTGGTACAAACATGTATTAGGACTAAAAAATGAACTGATCACAGTTTAAAGGTCAAAGGTCAATTTGTCTGTGATTTGAAGTGCACGAGACGAGATGGTTTAGAAGTGAAGCATCTTGTGCAGTTTTCAGCTGGATGCCTAACCCTAGCACTCTCACTGCCAGATGCCAGTAAATCCCTCACACTGAACCTTGTGCCCTTTTGCTTTATTTTGATTTGCCAGCTCGTCCCTGTTTAAAAGGGACATTTCACATATTTAAGTGGAGTTTCTAGAAAAAGAGTTTCTGTCTATTGCTGTTTTATAAATTTGGAATATTTTTTCCTTGCTGCTTCTGTAGAGCCACAAAAAACCACCTGAGCGTGAAGAGTTAAGCCCATAATCAGGATGCGTTGTATAACAGTAACCATCCATTTTCTTTTCATGTTGTATGATTTACAACCAAAGACTTAGTCTGGTTTACATGAACCTTACAGTTTGATTTCTCCAGAGAAAACGCAAACGTTGACGAAAAGCGCCTGAGCCCAGCTATGGAGGGAGCCGGTGCGGGCGAGCTAAATGACACAGTGTGTGTGTGAGTCAGCAGCCCGGTGGTCAGATGAAGGGCTCGGTCATCTGGTGCACAACAGCACCGCCGATCAAAAAACTAGACTGTAATTATGATCTGGACTAGATTTATATCTCAGGGAAACGCTGCGGCAGTTGAGAAAAGCCATTACAGGTCGGAGATTGGATCAGCGGAGGAGAAACGACCTGAACAAAATGAATGGCAGCGTTTACGTGTTATGTAACATGGTGACTGAGGCTGAAAGGGTGAGAAACCAAATACTGAGGCAGGGCACAGGAGGAGGAGGAGGAGGAGGAGGAGGAGGAGGAGGAGGAGGAGGAGGAGGAGGAGGAGGAGGTGCAGCAGACAGAAAAGAGACAGACTAAACACAATGTGACTGGCGGGTGAACCGGTGAGGGCCGGGCTGCAAGGGGATGAGGACGCTCGGAGATGTTTATCATGTCCCACAGCTTCAGATCATTTGAGCTTTTTGTTGAAGGGAGGTCACCGGACCAGCCAGACTGATGGCCGCCGGCCTGCATGAGTGTGTGTTTGTGTGTGTGTGTGTGTGTTTGTTTGTGTGTCAGGGGACGTGACCTACGAAAGATTGTTGTAATGTAAACATTAAGGCGGAGGGTTCTGCCAGCTTTGCTACTTGACCTGCTGCAAAGGGCAAGAGAAGGAGTTCCTTCCTTTAAACATAGTGATTCTCTAAATCACTACGTTCACATCGAAGGTTGAGGAGCTCAGAGACAGAGTCAGAGTTTAGAGAATCTCTTCCTCCGTAAAATAAACATTTAATTTGAATTATGACGACATTTAAATGTGACAAGCGCTCTGCTTGAATATTGGTTTTGCTTGAATCACAATTTTTTGTTTGTATTAGTAAAAGTCAGTTTAATCATTATTTACCTACAACAAGAATTAAAGATCATTATAAATATTATAAGGTGTTCTTTCATGTTTTTTCAGACTGTTTATATTTACTTTATATAAATACTCATAATGTTTGCTGACATTAAGACAGATAATATATAGACTTTTCATAATTATGCTTCTGAATATTGTGTCTATATGCTCATATTATTTTATGTCTTAAAACATGCCTAAAATGTATCTTTTAAATGTTTATATTTACTTATGTGTTAACCACATTTCATAAATACACTCTAATTCCCCAGCAGAATTCGAATTCATAGCAACATAAGATTTTCTCCTCCAGCTCTTGTTTGTGTATTTGTTTATTTTCTCCATCCTTCTGTATTAAAAATAAAAAACCTGCATCCTCTCGCTCTCCATCTGCCAAAGCTAATAGTCCCATAATAGCTAATGGATTGTTCTCAGAGTTTAGTGAGTGCATCCTCCTGCGTGTCCATTGTCTTCGGCTTCGTGGAAGCTGCTGATGCGGCGCCAGTAACAGTTGAGGTAAACTGTTGTGTCTGATGTGTTTTCCGTGTCACTAATGGAAACAAAAATCAACAACCAACACAAGGGATAAAAATAACATGAAAAAAAAATAAACAACTATTCTTAATTTGCTACAAATATTCAGGATAAAATAAAAGGTTTTAGATAAATAATTAAAAATTGATGTCTCTCTTGACTGATGGAAGATTGATGTGGTTTCATCTTCTCCCTCAAAGAGGTAAAACTACAAAGTTTGTGGAAGAATGAGATATGGGCCAAAGGTCAAACTGTGAAGCCAAATCCTCTTGATCACCCCCTGGTGGTTGGCTGCAGTACAGGCTACTTCCTGCATGTTAGTGGATGGGACGTGGAGCAAACTAAAAGGTCAAAATAAACGCTTCCCAATATGGTTCTGTGCTTATCTTATCACAATGATGAATGCTCGAAGTCATATTAATGATTTAATTCATTAATTGATGCTTAAAAAAACAGGATGAAAGGTTATGATTGGTGACACGCAGCTAAAAACCGCCTCCAAGAAGAAACGCTTAATATTTTGGTGCAGATCTGGAAAAGGGAAAGATGAAGGATTTAATCTCACCAATTATGTACATGGCAATAATTCCTAGAATCCATGGAACGTATTTAGGCGACTGATATTTAATCCAATGTGTAATTTGACCCAGATAAAAATCTGGATCAATAGCAGATTTAAATGTGGTTCCATCTTCCACGTTGGGTAATCTCCTGATCTGCATTGTGTTGAATGTGTTGATTGTGTTGATTGTGTTGATTGAGTTAAAGGGGACAGTAGAATCACAGGAGGAGGTGGGGAGGTGTTGCAATCAAGAGAAGTGCACACAAACTTGATTTAGATTTCTTACAACTGTCTATTAATCAGAGTGGAACACACAAGCTCACACACACACACACACACACTGTATTGACACACACAGACTCACACACTGACTGATCCAGCAGAGAAACGGGAAGGAAACGTTTGCTGACGCACAATCAGCTGATGACCGCTGCAGAGTTTCCTGAGCTAATGACCTTGTGTCCACAGTGTGAAACCCACTGGTGTGCTGGAATCATGTCTGTGACATGTGAGTGACCTGTGCACGCCGTGGGGTGACCTCTGCAGAAAGGCATGATGGGTAATTCTGTGTGGGTTTTTTTTCCTGCAGAATATTGAGCCGCAGAGTGAGACCTCAGCCAAGGACGAGATTCCCCCAAACACCAAGCTGCTGATCTGTGTGCAGACACAACACAGACACACTGAGCTGCTGCTGCCAAAGCAAAACAGGCTCCACGGCGTTAAAGGTGGTGGGTGGTTAAAGGACGCCACCTGCTGGAGGAACCGCAGAATCACAGTATCACAGTGTCAAGAAAGGAGGAGGATTTTTATACTTTTGTTAGTTTATTTCTTTGCTTTATTATCAATTTATACTTAGAAGAGGATGTTTGTAAATTGGTTAAAATCCGAGTTACACATTGCAAAATTAGATTAGTTAAATGTTGTTCATTAAGGAAGAATTATTAGAATTGCATTACATTATATTATAATTCTGAGGGATATTATTTTTCCCTAGCTTTAGAATAATTGTTTTTTACTTTTATCAATCTTTATCAATCATATTATATTTAACATCAATGGTGTAATGCCAAACTGACACAACTCTGACATGAGTTTTACAATTAAATACATAGTGTATTTGATATTGTTGAGTACATTTACTAGAGTCCTTAAGAATTGAGGTATTTGTACTCTACTTTGTACTTGTACTCTACATTTCTAAGATATATACACTTTTTACCATAATTTTTTGATGGCTTTAGTTATATGAAAAAAAAACAATAATCAGCAGATCAATCCACTATGAAAATAATAATTTTAAATTCACACTAACCAATTAAAAACTAACAAAATAAGTGTGTATATGAGTGATGATAAAATGTCATCATATATTTAAATGTGTCGTCAAAATGGAACATTTTTCAGAACTGAATATGTATTATTATATTTAAAGTACATTTTAATTAACATATTAATAAATAAATTCTCCTTTTTAATTCGACCTTAAGCCCAGTTATGTTGTCCCCCGCCCGTCTGGCGCCGCCCGCATTCATAATCAAACACAAAGATCTCAGAGGGCGGACTGAATTTCACAATTTGACCAATCGGCGTTGAGCGACGAATACGCCTTCGCAGCTGATTGGCTCAAACACCGGACAATCAAACAGGAGTGGATAATGTAAAACTACACTTCCGGATCAACAGGTTTTCAATTTATGAAACAGTTTAAGGTTCGATTCCCTGAAAATTAAGATTCACGGTTTGTTTTCAGTGTTTCAGCCTCAAAACGAGACAAGATGCAGGCGATCAGGTGAGAGCTGCTTTCATCAGGTGGTTGGATTCTGTAGTTTTAGTTCGAGATTAAAACTACAAATAAAAACCAGATTCTGTCATAAATAGATTAATACTCATATAACTGTGGACATATTTGACTGTCTTTGGATGAAATAAGGACAAACACGTGGTTTAGTGTTTGTGTTGTTTAGTGTTAATGTGGATTAATGTTGTTTTCAGGATTTTTCTCACCATTTTGTTGAGTCACAGTTTCTCAACATCCTGGAAGCTTGTTTTTTTTTCAAATGCTTTATTGAAAAAAGAATTTAAATGTATAAAGAATCAAGCTTGTGTGTACATGACTAAATAATATGATGATAAAGTAAACTAAAGATAAACAGAAATGAGTATATTTGCTTCCGAAGGGATTATGAAGGAAATGTGCCCATAAATGAAGAATATGATAATAGTAATAAAAGGAAAAAGAGATATAATCTGAAACAGGTGGATTTCCTTTGGGATTATGAAGATGAAAGTGATCACGTTGACAGGTTTATTGTTTATTTCAACGTCTCAGAAACTACTTCCGTACGCCCTGGTCCTCTGACGTCCGACTGGATGACAGCACCGTGGTGATCACCGGGGCCAACACCGGGATCGGTAAAGAAACGGCCATGGACCTGGCAAAGAGAGGTGCGACCGGCTAAAGCTTCTTACAGCACGACACACGGCTGCACATGAGATCATCTGACTCGTTATCACATCCTCTCTCTTTCTGCCGGGTCATGATGACTCACATGAATTCAAAGAGACCTCCAGTGTGTGAGTCTGGTTTTGTTCAACCAGACATCCCACATGATGTGTTTCTGGTGGTTTGACCTGTTCCAGTAGGCTCTGGTTTCCTTTCACATCAAATTAAACCCAGCCTTCAATTGAAAAATCCTCCTCCTCACCTTTACATTACAGATGTTCTGATACCACTCTTCCCATCCCGACTCATACCTGGACTTTCAGACTGTGTAACAGCTGTCAGCTACTGATCCTGAATGGAAGTGACGATTGGTTTTATATGACGTTGCTGAGGTTTAACCATTGAGAATGATTCCATAAAAACATATTGTGTAAATCCCTTCAGCAGTTTTTTTGTCATCCTGCTGACTTGAAAAGGCGATGAAGCAAAAAATTGTGTAAATTCTGTGTGTAACCCATTTCCTGTTTCACAAGACAAAGTGTGCATCTGTTTCTTCAGTTGCTTCAGTGATGAAACCAGAAAGTCTAGTTGAGTAATGTCCACCTATGGTCATGAGAGGGTGCTGTCCCCCCTCTTCTCCACAGGTCACTTTACTATCTGTTGATTGTCTGGACCGGCGTGTAGACAGACAGCTGTTTTATTCTTCTGTTGTAGGGGCGAAGGTCATCATAGCGTGCAGGGACATGGAGAAAGCAGAGGCCGCTGTTAAAGACGTCATCGAGAAATCTGACAACAAGAACGTCCGCTGCATGAAGCTTGACCTTTCAGATACCAAGTCCATTAGAGAATTCGCTGAAGCCATCAACAAAGGTAAAAACTGAGAAATCTGTACATGTGAAAGGAAATTTAAAAAAGAAACCAAAACAGCATTGTACATTTTTCATGTTCTTTTCTGCAGAGGAGCCAAAACTCAATATCCTCATCAACAATGCCGGCGTGATGGTTTGTCCTTATGGGAAAACAGCAGATGGCTTTGAGATGCAGATCGGTGTCAATCACTTCGGTAAATAAATCCACGTTATCTGTGTAGTGAGGAGACGATGACCTGGTCCCAAGCAGACGGCTCTGAATAGGTGTTACGACCACTGATCTGGGAGCTGATCTGTGATGCCTCAGACGAGGGACTGCTGACCCACCACAGTTTTATCATGACAACAAAAATGTGTTTCCACTCCTCTTCAGTGTGCACTTTGAGTCGCTCGGCTCCTCCCGACCCTCTCTCCCTCTGTCTCTCTCCCTTCTCACACCAACTTAGTGACATCTAGTGGTGAAGGGTCATGTTGCAGCTGATTACCCCCTCTTACCTCACTCTTAACCTTCCAAATATGAAAGAGAACCTGTGGAAACCTTCTGTTGTCATAAAAACTCAAAAGGTGTTTGTTTGGACGACTGTAGAAACATGGCAGCCCCTGTAGCGAGGACCTGTTCCCAGTGTAAATATAAAGTATTTAAATATAAACGGCCAATTCTAGTGTGAAGAGAAGAACCATTCGTACAATTTAGATAGTGATCCGATCTCTCAGTACAGATGTGGATTCCACGTCTGAACAGGACCTGTTGAGGAGATTTTAGCCTTTATCCCAAACACCTCAACACTAATGTGTCCTATTCTACCTCCTCCGTTCTGCTTGGTAGGAGATTTTGGCAGCAAAACCAGTTTCTCTGTTAAATATTTAATATTTGCTGATATCAGCTAAGACAATCCCCTGGGGGAATAATAAGGAAGAGATGGACAAACTTCCTCCTGCTGAAGTTCACAGACACAGTTTTTAATGAGGGTGCATAAAGTGTCAATTTAATCACTTTAAACTCGAGCTGGTTGGTCGGGACTTCCCTTCTGTGTCTGGCTTCCTATAACAACTGCAAAACGACAACACAGAAGATGATGGTTAAAGTAAAAGCTTCAGTCTGACCAATCTAATTTACCTGACGACTGAGTTTGCATTTTGCTTCTATTTGACACGTGTGTTTAACAAACTTATAGAAGTTCAACTTCAGTTAGAGCTGTAAGAGAAGGTGCAATGATAAGTTCAACTTACAAGTATAAGTCGATGGACTCTTTTTGAATAACCGGAGGATCCAGTGAACCGAAGTGAACTTGAGTAAAATCGCCCTTTTCCTTTGAACCCTAATACTAATGATAGTAAAGGGAGTAAGAGGGAAATCTGCAGAGTATAGATTTGCTGTCCACTTATCTTTTGTTGACACATTTACTCTCTTGATAACGTTCCTTCGAATGAAATGTGTCATTGTGCACCTTTGACTTCAGGTTTAGACATTTAAAGACCCACACACCCAAATGTGCTCCGCCAGGCACATGTGCATTTTCTGGATTAAATATAAACACAGCTGGAGGGGAGTGTGATACAAAATGAGATCGTCCTTTTTAAGGGAAATTTGACATGTTAAGGAAATAGCAAAATCACTAAGAAAAGGATGATGCATTTATAAAATGGCCAAGCAGACGTCTGTGTGAGAGACGTGCAGTGTGTAGACTTGTTGTGCACTTAGCTTTGTTGACACAAGTACTTTCTTGATAACGTTCCTTAGAAATAAGTGTGTCATTGTGCACCTTTGACTCCAGGTTTTAAATGTGAACACCAACACGCCCAAATGTGCTCCGATACGCACAAGTGCATATTCTGCATTAATGAATTTGCTGCACATGGAGGGGAGTGTGATATAAAAGTAGATAGAACTTTTAAAGGGAAATTTGCACTTAAGGAAATAGTGAAAATCAGTAAGAAAATGATTATAAATTCACGACAACTACATCAGTTTGATGCACAGTGTCGCACAAACTCTTCAATAGTACATTTAATCCTTTTTTCTACGTTGGTTCTGTATTTGATGCAGAGACGGTTCTTGATACAATTCTTTACCATCTTTTTTTAAGAAACCATTCTGAGAAGTCTATCAAACATAAGTTGTTGAATCTTCTTCTCTTCTTCTCCAGGTCACTTCCTGTTGACACATTTGTTGCTCGACCTGATCAAAAGATCGGCGCCGGCCAGGATAGTCACGGTGTCCTCCATGGCTCACTCCTGGGGCGCCATCAATCTGGACGACATCAACAGCGAGAAGGCTTACAGCAAGGGCAAAGCTTACTCCCAGAGCAAGCTCGCCAACATCCTGTTCACCCACACGCTCGCTAAAAAACTAGAAGGTTGAGCACCACACTCTTTTAAAAAGCTCCGTCTGGTATCTTTCGCTTTCTCATTCATGTTTTACTGCAACATTTTACAAGTTATAAAAATGTTTTCCCTAGGCACGGGTGTGACGACGTACTCCCTCCACCCCGGTGTCGTCCAGACAGATTTGTGGCGCCACCTCAGCGGCCCCCAGCAGTTCGTCATGAGGATGGTCAGTCCCTTCACCAAAGACTCTGTGCAGGGAGCTCAGACCACCATCTACTGCGCGGTGGAGCCGACGCTGGAGAAGGAGAGCGGTGGATACTACAGGTACTTTGATTTAGACTTGATTCAGACAGTCCATAGGTTTCCTCTGCACACACAGAGCACTGCCTGATACATGATGTCTTTGTCTTTCCAGTGACTGTGCTCCTGCAGCCTGCTCAGCAGCTGGGAAAGACGACGACGTGGCTCAGAAGCTGTGGGACCTGAGCTGTAGTCTGCTCTCCATCACGTGAAAATGTGTCCGTCTGGATTCAGAATGAAATCCCAGAGTAAACAGTCTGATGTGATGGGTTTTCTTATCATTTATATATCGATATATATATATACACATGTTTTCCAACACTTCTTGTCTGTATTTGTTTTACTTATGTACGTACAGTAGGATGCATGGAACTGGAAGTATTTATAATAAAGAAACTACTGAGATAGGTTTACATTACATAACCTTTTTTAATGGGTCAGACTGCAGCGTCTTCTCAATGTCATTATTCTCTGTTCTGTTTTTTCCTGAAATTAAACTCTCTAACACTCCGTCACTTTGTGTCTGCTTCTGCATTTTGTTTCAATAAGGATTCATGTGGAAAAAGTGCAAAACCACAACTTTGTAATTGTGTTAATAGGGTTCTTCCTCGTCAAGTCAGTCACGATTTATTTAGTTACTTCCTTTTCCTCATTCCTCAGGGGCTTCGTCACTGCTTTGATATCAAGCAAGGGCTCGAACTTTTATGCTGCCACGTGATTCCAGTGTACCAGTGGAGGATTGATAAAGGCAATGACACAAAGGTTTAACATCAATATTCCGGGAAGTTTACCAGAGGTTACTGGGGCCAGGACGACTATCAAAACAGAGTTCCTGAGAAGACAGCATTCTTCAGAACTCCATTTACACACCTGGTTATCAGCCAAAGAAAATGACGTCTTAGAATGAGATTCTGTTTTCATTCATTTCAGTTGAAATCTCAGTTTTATTTAGTTTTACTTTACTATTTATGGTAAATAACTAACAATAGGAAAGTATATAATTATTAACCTTTTACTTGTAAACATTAATTTGGTGAAAGGAAGCTCAAATGCTGCAGTAGAGATAATATGAAGTGTGGGGTGGGGGCTGGGGGGGGGGTGGAATGAGAGGTTCCATGTTAAACTGATTTGGTTGACTGTCATTGATGATGATATAACTGTGATAAACTGAAATGAAACGAGACGTGAAGTCACTCCCTTGTTGGATAACTTACTGATTTACCTGTGAATCCCAGTTATCATTGTCAAGGTGCCATAAAATGTGGGCACCGGAGTCATGAAACTCCGTGGTATTATAAGCAGTCAATCAATCATTAATCTAAAAAGAGTAAAGAGGCTTACTATATAAGAATCATCCCCTGGTCCGGCAGCAATAGCATCACTTTGGGGGAAAAGGCAAACGGTACGGATGTATGGGAGATCTGCTGCGAGACTAAACTGGACTAATTACAAACTCCTTCAGTAAATAAAATACTTTTATTTCTGGATGTGAGACGCCTGCAGGGACGAGTGAAGTTGACGTGACGGTGCACTGAAGATTTCTGATTTTCTCTCGTGCACAGAGAAGATGGAGGAAGCTGAGGACGCAATCGCAGTGGTGGGCATTGGATGCAACTTTCCTGGAGGTAATTTTTGAAAGAATCCTACTACATTAAAGAAACATTTTATTCTGTATCATGGAACATTGATGTTTCCAAACAGGAGAGGGGCTTGATAATTTCTGGAAGGTTCTTGTTGATGGGAGAAACTGTTCTGTGCCAATTCCCAAGAAGAGGTTTGACTTGTCCACCTGGTATGACCCCGACGAAAACAAAGCGGGTAAATCCCGAACAGCCAAGGCTGCCCTCATTGATGGGTAAGCGTTAAAATCTTATTATATTTAGACCTAGAGGTTTATTTACCCTGTAACTTGTGAATATCAGCATATAGGTTTTCATCTATGTATATTTGATGTGTAAATAACCTTCTAAGTCAAGTTTATTTATAAAACACAGTTTAAACACATCCAGTCGACCAAAGTTAATAATTCTATGTCTCAGTATTATTCACTGTAGCTCATATAAAAACAAAATGAGGAAAAGAAAGCAGGTCCAGGTGTCCATTTATTTAGATTTTAACATAAACCAGTGCAAACTTGCTCTTTGCACTGGTTTATCAAAAATATTTGTATTAATGTATTATATTTTGGATGAAATATCATTTATATATCAAGACGAAAGTGTAAAGTATCCTCTTCTCATTAATATGATCTTCAAACCTATACATGGTCACTAGTTAAGTAAAGCTGACAATGATTAATATGGTAATACAAATAGTGTTGCACCTGATAAAAATAATAAGAAATAAGGAAAAATGTGAGAAGCGGCTTTTCTCATCTCAGCTCTGGAACAACTATGGATGTTTCTTGTTTTTTAAACAAAACCAAGAGAAATGTCCCAAGCAGCTTCTCTGTATTTTAAATCTCACATAAAGTAGATGTTTTCTTGTAATACTATTAAAAGTATAAAACACTTATCTCCTAAATAGATTCAGCGGTTTAAATCTTTTGTCTTCTCCAGGTTTAATGATTTTGACCACAAGTTCTTCGGCATCAGCGACAGTGAAGTGGAACAAATGGATCCTCAGCAGAAGCAGCTCCTTCAGTGTGTTTACAGAGCTTTGGAAAATGCTGGGATTCCTATGGAGGAGGCCAGCGGCACCAAGACAGGAGTGTTTCTAGGTAAGACAATAAAACATTTACAGCTATGAAGTTATTGTTTGAACCAAGTTTTAATATGTGAACTGTCAAAATAAATAACCTATACAGGAACTTTGAAATTGTAATGAGCAAACTTTTGAGTTTCAACATGTTTTCCTGTTAAACCTTTTTTTTATTCAGGCCTGATGAACAGAGATTACGAGACAGTTTCTGCGCGTGTGCACCCGAGTGTGATCAACCACTGGACTGGCACTGGCCTCGCCATGAGCATCGCAGCAAACAGAGTCTCATACATCTTCAACTTCACTGGGCCGTCACTGGCCATAGACAGCGCCTGCTCCTCGTCCCTCGTGGCTCTTCATCTCGCTTGTCAATCCATCAAACAAGGTGAGAAACACTTCAGAGAGTAACTACATTGAGAATTTAGGACGAGATGTCGAATGTCACTTGTACGTTGGAAGGTCTTCTGCACAATTTTACCAATTACCAGTAGATGTAAGCAGTGGTTAGTGGCCACCAGAGGGTGTTACAAGACTGAGAATAGGTAATGTTGGTTCTGCACGTTCTGCCGCAGTTATTTATGCCTACTGCCAGATGATGTAATCAGGTGTAAGAGACCAATAGCGGATGTTAGGGACATATAACTGGATTTGGTGCCAGATCATGCTAGTGTGCTCTAAACATCTAGAGAACCCTGTAATCCCAGTGTTTTTGGACTGTTGTATCCACCAGCTTATTTTTCACCAGTTAGCTTGTCAGCCTTTGGGCTATGACTCTAAATAAGATCTTGCCCTCTATATTGAGGAGCCTGATGGGTGGAAACTGCCTGACGTTTGTGGAGTCCTCCTCTTTTGGTTTCAGTACTCCTCCAGCCCTGCGCCAAGCTTTTGGAATTGTTTGCTTCACCCATGCTACTCTCATTCATTTCCACAAGAAGCGTAAAACATCAGGAGCATTTTTGTATACCCTGTACGGGACTCTGTTCGGGGCCTGGGGCTGATGATGCTCTTGCCCGCCTCTCTCCATTTCGGAGGGCTCTCATCCATTTGGTGTTCTCGCTGCTCAATGGGTGGGCTATCAGATGGAATAGCTGTCGGATCATGAACCTTTGCTCCTCCCTTCTTTGTGAAGAGAGATTTCACAAACTTGAAGGGGTCATTAAAGAAACAGGTTGTTGCTTGTTCTTTCCTTTCTGAGCTGTTCTTAGCCACTCTGCTCGCTTTAAGGTTGTCAATCGGCTCTTGATGTTTTCCTGGAGTATGTTCATTTCCTCTTTCTGCTCCTCTGATGCTCTCTTCCACTGCTTAAATACTTTTATTAGAATGAAATGTGCTTTATCTTATCAGGTGATTGTGACATGGCTGTGTGTGGAGGAGTGAGCTGCATCTTTGAGCCAAGACTGTTTGTCGCTCTCAGCAAGGCCAAGATGATTTCACCTGAAGGGACGAGCAGACCTTTCTCCAGCACGGCAGACGGCTACGGTAGAGGGGAGGGCTGCGGGGTTGTTCTACTGAAACCACTGAAAAAGGTCAGAAAGGTCACAACCCTGAGTTTAATTAAGTTATCTCCTTTCCTCAGGATTGTGTCTCATTTCGTGTTTTGTAAAGTTTGTAGCTGACACGCTGGTCAAAGGCAAAACCAATAAAGCACTAAAGCAGATTCAAGCTCATAATATTTAATGCAGATGGCTCAGTTTCACAGGCATCATTCAAACAAGGTCAGAGTTATAGAAATTAAACAGTTGAAACGATACTGGTCACACACATAAGAACAGGACTGAATGACGCTGTACTCAGCAGTAACCAGACAAACAACATTTACTTATTATGGGTGATTATTTTGTTCTTTTAAACATTAACTAAACAACTTACCGTGAAATTTATATTATTCTCTAACTTCCTGCTGACCCCTGTTTGGTTTCAGTCATGGAAATAAAGTGTTATCTGTTGGGCCCATATGCACCAATTAAAAATGTACTTCCTCTCTCGAAGAGGATGAGGAAAAATCATCAGGAAAAACGTTTTAATTGATAAAATAATGCAGAAACCTCAGAAACGATTATCCATGACGATGGTTTGATTTTTGTCTTGTTTTTTGCATTTACAGGCTTTACAAGACCGTGACCATATCTGGGGTATCATCAGCAAAACAGCCGTCAACCAAGACGGACACTCAGTGACTCCAATGACCAAACCCTCCATGACACAGCAAGAGGAGCTGCTGCGAGGAATCTACTCAGACTACGACCTTTGTAAATGTTCAGTACATAGAGGCTCATGGGACTGGAACACCGGTTGGAGACCCAACAGAGGCCGGAAGCATCTCTAACGCCATCGCTAAGGCCAAACCTCCCGGATCACAGAGACTCTGGATTGGCTCGGTGAAGAGCAACATCGGACATACAGAATCGGCAGCCGGAGTGGCCGGACTCATTAAGATTCTTCTTATGATGAAGCACGAGACCATTGTTCCCTCCGTCTTCTACTCTGAACAAACTGACAGTGTTGATGCCAAAGCCCTGAACCTTAGAGTTCCTCAGAAGGCAGAAAAATGGCAACCGTCTGGTGCACGAATTGCAGGGGTGAACAACTTTGGCTTTGGGGGTACAAATGCACATGCTGTTGTCAAACAGTACAAACAGTCACCCATCATACAAGAGCATGATGAGACACAACCAAAGTACTTTATCATGTCAGCTAAAGTCAACAAAATCCCTCTCTCTCATGATGGAAGACACCGCTAATCAGCTAGAGGCCGATAGTAAAGTTGATCTAGATTCTCTCTTGTACACGTCAGCTTGCAGAAGGAGCCATCTCAAACATAGATACAGAAAAGCCATCATGGTATCATCTGTGGTCGATCTTAAAGATAAGTTAAGCGCTGCTGTTGGTAAAACTATCAGCCAAGCCCACTCTGATCCAAAGTTAGTGTTTGTCTTCTGTGGAAATGGCGTCACTTACCATGGCATGTGCAAGCAGCTCCTGAAACAAGAACCTGTCTTCAGAAGTAAAATCAAAGAGGTTACAGAACTGTTCAAAGGGCTGAGTGGGATGAACATCCTTGACGTGCTTGAGAGTGAGTTTGAGAGTAGTGACTTCAAAAACCCAGAGGTTGTCCAACCATTGCTCTTTGCCATCCAGGTTGGCATTACCACCCTACTCAGACATTGGGGTGTCAAGCCAGATGCGATACTTGGACACTCTGTGGGTGAGGTAGCAGCCGCTCACTGCTCTGGCCTCTTGTCTCTTGAGGATGCGATAAAAGTCATCTATTTCCGTAGCAAGCTGCAGAGCAAAGTCACTGGTGGGATGATGCTTGTGATCAGCAACATGGCTGTATCGGAGGTAACTACTCTTCTCCCTTCTTACTCTGGTAGAGTTTGCCTTGCTGCTTACAACAGTCCACAGTCCTGCACCCTCTCAGGGGATGCAGATGCAATTAAGAGCTTCCATGCAGAGCTAAGTGCCTCAGCCAATGGTCATAATCTGTTCCTGCGTCTGCTGAATGTCCCTGCTGCTTACCACAGCCACATGATGGATCCAATTCTGACAGAAATCAAGGATACAATTGGCCTCTTACAGGTGAACAATCTTGACACAGAGTTGTTCTCAACAGTGACAGGCAAGGAAGGCCGGCAGGGAGATTTCTGCACAGGTGAATACTGGGCTAGAAACATTCGTGAGCCAGTGGCCTTCGAGCAAGCAGTGCGGTTGGCAGCGAAAGGAAAGAAGAATGCAGTCTTTGTAGAGATAGCGCCAAGAAGGGCACTGCAGCGAAACATCATTGAATCTCTGACTAGTGACACAGCTGTCCTTCCCTCTGTGCAGCCAGGGAAAGATCATGAGACCATCATGTCTGTAGTTTCGAAGCTGTTCGAACTGGGGGTTCAGGTCGATTGGAACACCTTCTATAAAGGATATGAGACAATGCCGCTGCCTTTCCCGAGGTACATGTTTGATCTCTCTGACAGAGACGTGATGATCAGTGCAGCGCAAACAAATACACCAAGTAATCACCCTGTGATCAGTCAGACAGGAAGTGAAAGCAACATTTTCAGCTGTGATCTGAAGTCAGACTCTTCTTTCTACCTGAAAGAGCACAAACACAACAATATACCCATCATCCCTGGCGCCTTCTATGCCGAGTTGGGTTTAGCCGCAGTCATGGCCAGTGCCAAACCAAAAGTACCACTCAACTCTCTACAGCTCAGTGTCAACTTCCACAGCCCGTGTGTTTTAACGCAGAATTCACCTGACATTAAGGTGAAACTAGAACAAACCGATACAGAAACCAGTTTCACTGTATTCTCTCCATCTGCAGTTTATGCATCTGGCACGGTTGTTTCCAAAAGAGAGCGGCTGATTGAGGAGCAGAGCCTTTCACTGAGCGTCCATCAGCCAAAGATGCAAATCTGTCGTGAGCTCTCAGGAGCTCTATGGGTATTTGTCTCAAGGAGGCTTTCAGTATGGAGATGTCTTCAAGAATGAAAGGGAATGTGCACTATGGAGAAGATCTCAAGGAGACTTTTGCAGTCGTAAAAGTTCCAGAAGAACTTCTATCACAGTTGCATGACTACTGCATCCACCCTGTTGTGTTGGATTTTCTGATGCAGCTTCTCCCAGTCACAGTAGAACACATCTTTGCTGGTAGACCAGGCTTCCCCTGCCAAAATCGGAAGTTTGACAGTTTTTGAACCTTTGCAAGAGGAGATGATTGTGTATTTGAGAGCAGTCGATGTGGGTAGTGATCACTTTGAGGTTTGTGGCTGTTTTACAGACAAAGAAGGCAGAGTGTTGGTTGAGGCTAAACAAGTGATAATCAGGTATCTTGGCAGTCAGTCTCATGTGGTTGAGGACTACTTCTACCATAACTCCTTCAGTGTCCTCCCTGACACTATCCCATCTGCTCCTCCTCCAAAGGCCTTGGTCTTCTGTGATGACATGGGGATCTCTAAAGGTCTGCAGGCACATTTGGACTCCAAATCTCAGTACATATCAGTCACACATGCAAAGGATATTTTGAGCAATGGCTTCTCTTCTCTCTTTGCAAAATTCAAAATCAAAAATAAGCAGGAAAGGTTTGATGAGGTCTTGTTTCTTTGGGGCCAAGAAGACCTCACTTCACAGGCCGCTGATGTTGCTCTACAGAAAGTGGTGAGCTGCTGTGAGATTTTCCGTCGAATCGTCCTTGAGCTTAAGCGACTTCACTTTCCAGCCTCTATTAGAGCAGTAACCTACCGTTCATCTGACGTCACAGTAGACCACGTCAATCCAGGTTTTGCCATCGTTGGTATGACCAGATCATTTGCTGCAGAGATACCAGATCTTTCATTTCAACTCATTGACATAGATACTGTCTCCGCTAAGGACATTGCAGCTCTGTCTGAGGTCATTCGATCATATCCCTTGCAGCAAGTACCCAGAGTTGGTAGTAAAAGATGGGCAGATTTTTAGACCTTCCATTGTCCATACTCCCCCTGAAGTCGTTGTTAGCTCAGGATCCAGTTTTACTTCAACTATGTCCGAGCACTTTCCTCCTTCAAACAGCTGATGCACATGAGATAACTCAAGTGAGTGCCATTCACGTTTGATGAGGGGGACATGCCAATCAGTGACACATCAGTTGAAATCAGTCCCTAGCACGATTTGTGTCCATTCATCTGATTTCTTCCCCGTCAGTGCTACACACTTGAAATTTGGCCAGACACTGTACTGGGATAAACATTCCTCCCAAACGTCACAAGCTGCTGGCTCTTGATTTCAACGGTACTGTAACCGCAGTTGGAAAAGATGTGAGAAAACTGAAGGTGGGAGATCACGTCGCTTCCTGCTATCCTGTGGTGGCAGCCAGCAAGGTCCAGGGTCCCAGAGGGTGTGTGCTACAGTACAAAACGATTCCCATTCCTTCAAAAAACACCTTGTGTTTCCTACTATGTGCTGGCATGGGAGATCCTGCAACGAGCCTTACCCAGAGCCAAACATCATCTAGGAATCATATCCCCTGTTCCTGACTCGGCTCTGACCAAAGTCTTGGCACTTACTTCCTCACAATCTGGCTGGAATGTGGTTATTGGAACGCAGTATAATGGTTCTTTCGTTGATGTCAAACAAATTGATGCATTTGTCATCCTGCCCCCACTTGAAGAATCCTTGATTGACAAGATTTGCAGTTTTCCAAGGGTCCAACATATCGTCATCATCTGTGAATCTGAGACGCAATGTTTGCTTGCTCGGAACATGTTCCAGAGTGTGAAGGAAAGTGTTCATGTGCAGACGATTCTGATACCAGCCATTTTGCAAAGGGGATCTTTGGGTGCCCAGAGGCCACATATTTATCACTGGCTCAAAACCTTGAAGTTGAGCAGGAAATTTGCCGTTAAAAACTTCACCTTTCAGAATGTGAAGTCTGACAGCGTCGACACCTTTCATCCTCAGGAACCAGAGTCGTACTTCAGCTCAAAGAAACTGGCTGTTGTGGCTCTGAACAAAGACAAGGGCCGTGTTCTGTCGGAGATCCCAGTGCTATCAACAAAAAAGCTGCTTTTCCAAAAGAGGGGCGGTGTACATAGTGACAGGTGGTCTTTCTGGTCTGGGCTTTGAAACCGTCAAGTTCATCTCCCAAAGAGGGGGGGGGCTATGTTGTCATACTCTCCCGGAGCAAGCCCACACCAGATCTGGAGCAAGACATACACAACGTAGAGAATCAGTGTGGAAACTACATCACGAGCATGGAGTGTGACGTGTCTGTTTCTGAGCATGTAGACAGGGTTGTTAGTGCCATTGGCCAGAAGTTCCCTGGTTGTCCAGTTAGAGGAGTGTTCCACAGTGCCGTGGTCCTGCATGATGGGCTGATTGAGACCCTTGACAGATCTCTGTATGAGAAAGTTCTTAAGCCAAAAGTAAAGGGTGTATTAAATTTGCACCACGCAACGCTAAAGTGCCAGCTACACTATTTTGTGTGTTACTCTTCCATCTCCGCTTTTCTGGGAAATGCATCACAGACAAATTATGCAGCAGCCAACACGTTCCTCGACATGTTCTGTCATTACAGGCGCAAACTCGGGCTGCCTGGACAGTCCATCAACTGGGGAGCGCTCAACCTTGGCCTCCTCTTGAACAAGGACCATTTCCAGCAATTTCTGGAGGCAAAGGGGATGATGGTTCTGAATGTGACCGAAATTCATAGAAGCTTAGAGCAGTGCCTCCTCATCAATCAACCCCAACAGGCCGTTTGCAGGTTTCACTTCAGAAACATCAGGTTCAACATCCTGTCCCAAAATACATCACTGACCATGCGCCTATCTGCGTTAGTTAATGAGGCGTTGCAAAAATCGAAAGAAACAGATGCTCAAGCCACAGAAGCTAAATGTATCTCGCCCAAAGAGTACGTCATCTCTCTCCTCACCGAGACCATCGGCATTGATGCCGGTGAGCTGAAAGACGACTCACTTCTCTCGTCTTTGGGCATCGACTCCATGCAGGCCATGACTCTGCAGAACCTGATCTTCCAGGCGAGAGGAGTGAACATACCTCTGGTGAAACTGTTGGACCCCAACGCCACAGTATCAACGGTGGTAGCTCTGCTGAGTGAAGGAGCCGAAGGTGAAAATGTCAGTGTTGACGCAGTGACAAGTAACTCCAGAAAAGAAATGGAGGATCTTTCAACCAGATTGTAAAGATTGACAAATGCTTTGAAAGGATATGTAAATACGTATGCAGAAATTTGTATTGCTTATTTCACCAGATGGTTTATAAAGGAAATTGTAGCCAAACAGCATAATTGTGTTTGAAGAACGTCTGTCTTTTTAAATTTTTGTAAATTGTTAAGTGCTGCCAATAGATACACCCTTCGAATGTGTATGTGAAGCTTTATCAGTTTTATTCATTCAGCATTTTTTTTAACTTTCATGTGAACTCTTGAAAAGAATTTAAAACAAAATGTACCATGTAATGAATTCAGTGTTTACAATTGATGTTGAGTATGTACATAATTTCTTTGGATATTTCATTCAAATGTAATCTTTCAAGTCTGGGTTCAGACTGACATCAACTTACTTATCTGCCGTTTTTACAATCACAATCAATGTTTATGGTCTTGTTGTTGCCAACTTTATAATGATGATGGAACAAAAAAGCATTCGACACAGTACTCTGGCACGTCCTGTACATGTTAACTTGTCAATCGTGTGGGATTTCTGAGGCTTTTGCTATTTGAATTAATACTTTATTACATCATGTAGAAAAATAAACTGGGAAGACAAATAAAATGAGAGCAGATACAGAAGTCTGTTATCAAATCCTTTACACCACTGTTTATATAGTAAAGCAATTAAATAATGTATTACTCCTCCTATTCAATAATTTGACTATTATCAGGTGTTTTTATCATCTTCGTACATGATAAGATTGGTTTATTTACAGATATTGTTTAATGCAGGCTACACAATCTCACATTCGTCAACAAGAAAAGCTTCACATTTTAGTTTTGAATCCTGTTATAGTGACATTGGCATTAAAAGTGCATTCACTGTGAATCTTTGGGCCACAGGGGGCAGTTTACAGACTCTTGAGCACCATTATATATACACAAGAAAGAAATCAGAGCTCAAAAAATGTGTGAGTGCACCAAGATGAAAACAACATATAATGTAAGTTTGGAATTAGAATGATTTTTATACATAAATAGTTCATCCAACATTTTCATCATTCAAAGTACTCTGTGATGTAGTCGCCTAAATGATATTATCCATCGTTGTTTATAATAGTTGTCAAAGTGGCCAGTGTACTGTTCGGGTCCAGTATTCGGACCAAAGGTACATTCACTTCAGTCTCCTGGAAAATCTTGTTCTGAAGAGTCATGGCCAACATTGAGTCAATGCCGAGATCACACAGAGCCGAGTCGTCATCCAGCTCATCTACACTGACGTTGCTTATGTCACTGACAATTTGTCTTACAATTTCATGTGTGGAGAGCAAATGCTGAACTTTGGGTTCACGGCTTATATCCTCTTTGAGCTCTGCCTCCACTAAAGCTGACAGTCGCTGTCTGAGAGATGAATTCTGTGAAAGTACGTGAATGTTGAGGTTTTTGAAGTTGAACTTGCAAATGACTTGTTGAGGTTTGTTCATTAACAGACACTTTTCAAGTGCTTCCTGAACCTCGCTCACACTCATTATCATCATCCCCTTTGTCTCTAGGAACTTCTGGAAATGGTCTCTGTTCAGCAGGAGACCCAGATTCAAAGGTCCCCAGTTGATGGACTGTCCAGCAAGTCCAAGGTTTCTCCGGTAGTGACAGAAAACGTCCAGGAAGGAATTGGCTGCTGCGTAGTTACACTGGGAGGCGTTGCCAATGAAAGACGATATGGAAGAGTAGCACACAAAGTAATCAAGCTTGTTGTGAAGTGTTGCGCAGTGAAGATTTAGAGCCCCGCTGACTTTGGGCTGCAGCACTTTTCGGAAGAGAGCCTCATCAAGGTTTTCAATCAGTGCGTCATTTAAAACAGCAGCACTGTGAAACACTCCTTTGATTGGACAAGGAGAAAATCTTCGGTTAATTTCTGAGATCGCGTCCACGACCTGCGTCAACACAGAAACATCACACTGGAAATGAATGACAGAAACGCCATATCTTCTCTTGAGGAGCTGCATTTCAGAAAGAGTCTCATCTGTTGGAACACTCCTGGACATTGTTGCAATAAAACTTCCACCATTATGGGCGATGAACTTCACAGTCTCAGCTCCCAAACCGGAAAGGCCTCCAGTTACAATATAAACACAGCTTCGTTTAAATAGTCGTCCAGGCCTGGTGAGCACAGGGATATCAGACACTTGACAATGAGATCCTCCTATATCCAAAACCACCTGCTGCACTGTTTTTGTGGTGAAATAAGATTCGATCCGAGGCTCTTTTGTTCTTGATGATTGAAATGTGTCTCTCCTCAAAGGTAGAGATGTTATATCAAAGCCTAATAACTGTAGCCAATTAAAGACATCCCTGCTCTGACCCTGCAGAGTGGCTCTCTGGAGAACATCCGCCACATCAAGTTTATGTATGTGCAAGTTTTCACTCTTTGATGCAAACATGTTTGCAGAGAGTGAGGGTGACATGTGGCTGCTACATACGAAAATAGTGTGTCTCTCAAAGTCACGCCTGTGTTGTATTTCCTGCCAAGATTCGTCAAATGGAGGCAGAAACACAAATGCATGACTCTGATCAACATGTGGGGGTGTGCCTCTGAAATGTGGCCTCGAGGAAACGTTCCAGCCGGAGCGGTTTGCTGTCAGAGCTAAAACTATAATCAGAGCAGAGGCGAGGTTAGAGGAGACAATCGTCAGCTTTCTCTGCTGCTGGTTTACTTTAGGCAGCATCCTCTGCAGGATCTGCCATGCCAGTATGAAGTAAGACACACATGGAGTCTCTCTCAGAAATGGGAGTTTTTTTGTACTGTAGCACACAGCTTCAGGAACTCTAATCTTACCCGTGGCTGGAACCGGGTAACATGAAGCAATTTGATCTCCCACTCTTACGTTTTGAACATCTTTCCCAACGGCTGTGACGATGCCACTGAAATCTAAAAGCAGAAGTGTGTGATTCTGCGACGTGTGTTGATCCCAATACATCGTCTTGCCGAAATCTAAAAGTGAAGTTGTGACGGGAAAGTAATCGGACGAGTGCACGCACACGTTTGTGAGCTGGATCTCAACTGACCTCGTTTGGAGAGGATTTACATTGGTGTCAGAGGGACTGGAAGACAAGCAAAGCATTCGGTACGAGTCAGATGTCTGCAAAACAAAGTCGCTCAGATCCACAGACTTCACATCGCCTTCACATAAAGCCTCGTACTTCAATGGGGTGCGGGATATTCTTGTTGCTGATGCCTGCCCTTTGCTGATCATGACCTCTTGCTGTTTGCTGGTGTTGATTACATGAACCAGCATTTGAATGTCTTCACTTGTCACAGAAGCAAGATCAATCAGCTGAAAGGACGGACTCTCCATCTCTGCCGCACAAGCCCTTGTCATACCGGACAGAACAAATCCCGGACTCACATGGTCCACAGTCGATTCTGTTGACCTGTATGTTATGACATGGACTGTGCAAGATGGTCTTTTCTCTTTTAAGGCCAATACAATCTGGCGAAATTGCTCACAGCAAGAAACCAAGGCCCCCAACGTCTGCTCAGGTGACAACTGACTGAGGTTCTCTACACCCCAAATAAAGAGAACAGTTTCCAAGTCCATATTAGAGTTAAGTGAGTGAAACACGACATCTCGAAGTTGGTCGGACGTCCAGTTGTGTCTACTCTCCACGATGACCGACTCTGGGAGTAAGTACGGCTGAAGTATTTTGCTAATACAGAATTTGTCTTCAAAAACGAGTGCTTTTATTTTGAAACTTTGAGAGTCTGCCTTGTCATGTATTGGAAATATTTCATTGTGAAAGAACAGCGACTGAAGAGCATTCGAGCAATCACTCAAAAATGAGATCCTCACCTTCTTGAGTTCAACAAGTACTCCTCCCTCAGTGGTGCAGAAGGAACCACAGACTTCTAGGAAGTCTGGGGTCTCTTGAGTCGCTCGTAAGTACATGACCATTCTCTCTTGTAATGGAGCTGAGATTGTGACACAGCCTATAGCTGAGGGGAATCCCTGCTTGGCTGTTAGCCGTCCAATAGCCACCACTGCAGTCATTTGGAGGAAATAGTCCAGTAACACAGGGTGGATGAAATAGTCATGAAGGTGTTTCAGAAGATCCCCGGGGACTTGAATCGTTGTCACAGCCTCTTTAAACTCATCCCCGTAACGCACCTCATCGAGCTGTTTGAAGACAGAGCCATATTCAAATCCTGCTTGAGAGAGAATTGAGTAAATCTCTTGTCTCTTCATAACCAATTCGCAGCGTTGATAAATCACGTTGAGACTTATGGTGGGTTCCTCTAAGAGAAGTTGGCTACTTGCACTCGTGTATGTCCCTGAGGCATGTGTTGCAACAGCAGACTGTATCTTAAAAGATGCCTCGTTATCCGCATGCTCAAGTATTACTTTCAACTGATGACACTTTGAGCTTAGTGTAAACAGACTCTCAAACTTGATACTGATCTGGAGAAAAGAAACTGGTGTCTTTGGGGTTACGCTCGCCATCACTGAGGCATAAGCTAGTTCAACATAAAGTGCACCTGGCACGATGGAAACATCATTGTTCTTATGCTCCCAAAGATAAGGTGCACTCTCCAGTGAGAGGTTGCAGATGTACTCTTTGTTATCTGGCTTTATTTTAGATATGAGTGGATGGGGAGAAAAAGATGATAATTCATTCCCCCTTCTCATTTCTTCAAAATTCAGATCTTTCTTCAAGCAGTCGAACTGATAGATAGGAAGAGTCGTGGGCAATGTTTCGTAGCCTCTGTACACTTCATGCCAGTCCACGTTTATGCCCAGTTCAAATACCTTTGCCAAGGTAGACAAGATTGTGGCGTAATCTTTCTCTGGATGGACAGAGGAAAGAACTATGGTGTCACTTCCCAGAGCCTCACATATGTTTCTTTGAAGAGCCCTACGAGGTCCAATCTCCACAAAGACCATGTTTCCCCTCGACTGCTTGTCTTTAGCAACTGCACGCAGTGTTTGCTCAAATAAAACAGGCTCACGGATGTTCTTGGCCCAGTACGTCCCAGTGCAGAAGTCACCATCTGAACACCTGTCTGCAGTCACTGTCGAAAAAAGTTTGCATTCCATGTCATTTGCATCTAAACGATCTATCCTTCTCTCGATGTCTTCTAATATAGGATCCATCATGTGGCTATGATAGGCCGCCGGGACCTCCAAGATATGGAGGAAAAGGTTTTCACCGGGAAACAGAGTTTTCAGCCTTTCATGGAGGATGTATATCGCGTCTGAATCCCCCGACAGTGTGCAGGACCGAGGGCTGTTGAGAGCTGCAACACAAATTTTGCCAGAGAAGACTTTGAGGATTTCTAAAAACTTTCCTGCAGCCACATTACTGACAACGAGCATCTTCCCTCCTGTGACCTTGCTCTGAAGAGAACTGCGGTGGTACAACACTTTCACAGCATCTTCAAGAGACAAGAGGCCGGAGCAGTGAGCTGCAGCGACCTCACCAACAGAGTGTCCAAGCACAGCGTAAGGTTTGACGCCCCAGTGCTTCAGGAGAGAGGCAATGCCAATCTGGATTGCAAAAAGAACAGGTTGGGCAAAATCTGGTTTGCTGAAATCATCATTATCATACTCACCAGTGAGCCATTGACTGATGCTTGAGCTTTTATGACTCTTGAAGAGAATTTCAACTTCTCTGACCTTATCTCTGAAAACAGGAACCTCTCTCATGAGCTGCTGGCACATGCCCCTGTAGGCAACGCCATTCCCACAAAACACAAACACGACCTGGAGGTCGGACTTTGTTGACTCAACCTTTGATTTGAGAGCAGTTGCCAGCTGTTTTTGTAAATCTGAGAGGGAAGTTGTGAGGAAGGCCTTCTTATATCTGTGTCTGCAATGACTCCTACCGCACGCCGATGTATACGACAATGCCTGCAAATCAAGTTTATGAGCACTGCTAAGCTTTCGATGGGTGTCAGCGATTGTTAGGATCAACGATTTTTCAGTGGCTGCAGAAACCACAAAGAGTTTTGTACAACTTTTTGTGATCTGTCTGGGAACGGCAGTCTTTCCATAATCCTTTAAAATCACATGTGCGTTTGTGCCTCCGAACCCAAAGCTATTGATCCCAGCTACTCTCTGTAACGACCCATTTGCCTCCCACCTCTCAGCTTCAGATGGAACATTTAGATTAAGAGCTTTTACATCTATACTTGCACTGTCTTCAGAGTAGAAAACGGAGGGAACAATGGTCTCGTGCTTCATCATAAGAAGAACCTTAATGAGTCCGGCCACTCCAGCTGCCGATTCTGTATGTCCGATGTTGCTCTTCACCGAGCCAATCCGCAGTCTCTCTGATCCGGGAGGTTTGGCCTTAGCGATGACGTTAGAGATGCTTCCTGCCTCCGTCGGGTCTCCAACCGGGGTTCCAGTCCCATGTGCCTCTATGTACTGAACATTTACAAGGTCGGAGTCTGAGTAGATTCCTCGCAGCAGCTCCTCTTGTTGCTTCATGGAGGGTTTGGTGATCGGAGTGACCGAGCGGCCATCTTGGTTGACGGCTGTTTTGCTGATGATACCCCAGATTTTGTTGCAGTCTTTTACAGCCTTTAAACATAAAGTCAAACCTTTAGAAAGTAGCTATTATCCCCAATGTGATGTGAAATGACTGCGTAAAGCTAAATAAACAAAATAATGGTCTTACCTGTTTCAGAGGCTTCAGGAAAACGACCCCACAGCCCTCTCCTCTGCCGTAGCCGTCTGCTCTACTGGAGAAAGGTTTGCTGGTCCCCTCAGGTGAGATCATCTTTGCTTTGGTGAGAGCAACAAACACTCTTGGCTCAATGATACAGCTGACACCTCCACACAAAGCCATCTCACAGTCTCCTGGTGGAAAGAAAGAATGAACATGGACCATTTAAAAGCAATTCCGTGATAAACCCACTTTAGGAATGGCTTTCGTAAGGGAAGAGAAAACGATGTACCTTGCTTTAGAGCCTGACAGGCTAAATGTAAAGCCACCAGAGATGAGGAACAGGCGCTGTCAATGGCGAATGACGGGCCGGTGAGATTAAAGGTGAAGGAAATTCTGTTGGCAGCCACACTCATGGCCGTCCCAGTGCCGTTATAGTGGGTGATTGCAGTGGGATTATTACTTCGGAGCATCTCGTAATCCCTGTTCATCAGACCTGCAAAACCACAATCGAAGTTGAGTAGGTTACAATTTCTGTATTATAGCATTTCACTTGATATGATTTGTGGAATAATGGTGGTCACCGATGTAAACTCCAGTTCTGCTTCCGCTGACGCTCTCCATAGCCATCCCTGCGTCTTCTAATGCCCTGTATGTGCACTGGAGGAGGAGTTTCTGCTGAGGGTCCATGAAATCACTCTCTGCTTCAGTGATGCCAAAGAACTTGTGATCAAACTCGTTAAATCTGGGAATAATCGAGAAATTGCAGATCTTTCATAATCCAAACATCTAAGGATCAACTCTGTCCATCTGTATAAGGCTTACCCTTCTATCAGAGCCGCTCTGGTTGTTTGTGTCTTTCCGGGTTTGCTATCGTCTGCATTGAACCAGAACGTTGAGTCAAACCTTTCTGCTGGAATATCTGCTGCACAGTTCTCTCCTTCCAACAGGACCCTCCAGAAATTATCCAACCCCTTGCCTGAAATACACACACCACGATACCAGTAATTCAATTTGAATGAAGACAGAGAATAAATGTCTAAATCCTTGCAACAGCGTAATAAATTCATACCTCCAGGGAAATTACATCCAATTCCAACGACAGCTATTTCCTCATCTGGGTCGTCCATTGTTCCTTTAAAAAATGATGGAAGTTGTTTTTACTGGGATTCCAAAAGGCAGAGAGAAGTTTGAAGCCTCCTCATAGCGAAGCTCAGTGTTTAGTCCTGGTTTGTGGCCAGAGCCAGAGCTGCTCTACCCTTTATAGATATTCAGTCAGGCCTCAGTGGAACAGTAAGAGGACACAACAATGCCCTTGTTGGCTTCATGTGGAACTAAATGCTCTAATCGCAGGTTAAGATGAGGCTGCGGTCAATTAGCTTTTGTTCTCAGCAGGTTGACAAGAGAGTGTGTATAGCAAGAATGTAGTAGTTGCATTTTTAAAGTCCTCTGATTGGCCTGCGTCACTAAAAGGAAAAAGAGCCAGTTCCCTGATTTCATAATTTACACCTTTACATTTGAATTCAATCAATTCCTTTATGTTCAGGTTTGTTTTAATGTTTGTCTTATTCGAGTGAATGAGGAGACAAATCGCTGCTTAATCTTCATCCAGTACAACAACATATTTCCTATTCTACTTTACATTTAAATCTAAAGTTTGCAGCTTTTTGAAAGAAAAACCAACAAATGAATGTGTCATGAAACTTGTGGGTTGTTTAAGTAAGAGTAATCTTTATTTGAGCTTCGAGAAGGCCATTGTCTAAAGGAACAAACAGAAGCACAAAGCCAATGTACACTCTCACAGTATATATATATACATATCCCCTCATTTACACAGGTGAGCTCAGAATACAACATGATGTCTTATCACTACTTGCAGAAAAAGAGGACACACCTTTGGGCACTTAAATAAATAAGAACATACAGTAGATATAATAAATGCAAATGAAGCACATCATTTAGAGAAAAGAAATATGATGAATTAAACAATGAAGACATATCAGCTGTATATGTCTATAACTACATGGAACAGTCTATCTTGAGGTACTTTAAGGTCTCATGGTGTTCACCAGTGTGTACAGATTTAAAATGAGACATAAACACACACAGGAAAGTTGTTTTTATCTTAGTTATCTTCGATCTGTGTCCCACTATGACTCTGATGTATAAAACTACTACAGAAGTCATTCACCTCGACAGTAAGTACAAGCTCTTATGGAACATCGGATCTTTGTGAATTTTTGTGGATAACAGTTTGACTGAGGTATTTCAAAAATCACTGTGAAAATCAAAAGTCCTCTCTACAGGAAGTTATTGAAAAAAGAAAATTTGCATGAGGGGAGGAAACAAATCATTTCAGTGTCAACTTCACATTGATAATAAGAAGAATACAAACAAATGAAATACAAAGGCCTCCAAAAGGCCTGTGCTCCATTGCACAGCTTCATATGTACATGATACAAGGATCTAAAATGTCTATTGAGGTATCTAGTGCTCCAGTGATTTGCCCTCCAGCACCAACTTGATCTCTTTGGCATCCAGAGTTTCGTGTGCTAGCAGGGCATCTGCGAGCTCCTTGTGCTCCTTGCTGTAAGTCTTCAGGAGGTTTTTAGCGCGATCATACGAGTCCTGGACACAAGAGAAGATTTGGTGCATTAGAAATCGATGAATAAGTTATTGATATTAAAGTTTGAGGATTTATTTGAGTTTTTGGCGGACTAACCTTCAGTAAAACTCTGACTTCCTGTTCGATGGCAGCTTGTGTCTCAGGGCTCTGCTTGGTTACGTCCCCGTAGGTCATGACACCAAGCTACAACAAAATAACATCCTCAGGTTAAATAAACATTGCACCTGCTAAAGAGTTTTTACTGGACAAGAGTTACACAGAACTTTGCACTGTCTCAGGTGTAATTAGATTAGTCATAATAGTGTGAGGGGTCTAAAGGTCGGATTTAAACTAAATAATACAGCAATGTTCCCTTGGTGGAGACCAGCGAATGGAAAATGACTAACTGAAGAGATCAATTACGGTAAAGCCACTGTAAGTGACTCAGAGATAACGAAGGAATAAAGCAAAGAACATTGATAAGAATGTGCCAATTTTCTCATTGATAGCTAACATATAAACTTTGCTTTAAATAAACACTGCAAATATTAAGTGGGTTAAGTCTGTTAGTATAACTGCCTTTATTCATTTCAAGCCAGAGATCTGCAGTAATGTAGGACAATGAAAATAGTTTCAAGTCCCAGGAGAGCCCTTTTTGTGATAAGGTCTTTCTTCTATCGTCATGTGTAAAGGACAAAAGTCATCCGTCAAAGAAAACTTTAGATTTTACCTTGTCACTCATGCCGAACCTGGTCACCATCATTTTTGCTATCTTGGTTGCACCATCAAAATCACTGGAGGCTCCTGAAATGAACAATTACAAGAAGAGTGATATTAAAACAACACAGCGTTCTCCACATTATCAGACATATACTGCAATATGTAAACAATGTAAAATAACTTATTTTCACTTTTTACAGCTGTTCCGTTGCAGGTACCACAACAGAACAGACACAGACACATCAACCAATCAATTCCTCTTAATTTCGTACCGGTGGTGATGTAGTCGTCTCCAAAAATGAGCTCCTCTGCTACTCGACCACCCATACTGACATCCATCTGAGCCAGCAGCTGCGCTCTGGTTTCACTCCAGCGGTCGTTCTCTGGCAGCATCGAGACCTGGCCGACAGAAACAGAGAACATGGAGTTTGTTGTAGTACTGGCGAGGACGACTTGATATGATGGTAAGTGTCAGAAAGATACTCACATGGCCGAGAGTGGGTCCCCGTGGCATGATCGTGGCCTTATTGATGGGCATAGCATCTTTCGTGTAATAGGCAACGATGGCATGGCCGGACTCATGGTAGGCGGTGATGGTCTTATTCTTCTTGTCGATGTGAATGCTCTTCCTCTCAGGGCCTGGTGTGAGAGGCAAACAATAAAAAGATTAGAGTTGATTCAAACTTCTTAAACCTTTTTTACTTTGATTCCATTCATGTTTTCTCTCACTGACATTCTTCCCGTCTCCTAACCAGAGTGGGTCTAGGTAATCTGTCTCATGTGACGTGATGTGAGTGCTGTGGAGCAGATCTAAATGCTGTGTGTACTGACCCATGAGGATTTTATCCTTAGCAAACTCCAGCTCCTTCATTGTGACCATCTCTTTCCCGTCCACTGCTGCCTTCAGGGCCGCCTGGTTGACCAGGTTCTCGAGCTCCGCACCAGAGAATCCCACCGTGCCTCGGGCAATGATTTCCGCATCCATCACTAAAACACAACACACAACAGAAAATGCCTTCTTTATAAAGGTGATCAGTGATCTGAAGACAATGGTGTCCTTCACAGGAATGGTGAACAAAAGTGTTCTCCCAAGATTACAGCTTTTAATGCACTAAAAATGGTTTCAGTTGATAGAGAATGTGCTGTTGTTTCTCACAAAGGGGTTATATTGTCATAAGTTGAAAGTGGAAAAGCTGAAAGATTTGCTTTCTTAGATTTACATTTAAAAGAAGAAACCTACCATCGTCCACTTTAATCTTGGACAGGTACCAGTTGAGAATTTCTGTGCGTCCTTTCACATCTGGACGAGGGACCGTCACCTGCAGGTCAAACCTCCCCGGCCTTATCAGAGCACTGAAAAGTAGTCACAAAGTTGTTGTGAGTAACACTTACCTATTTGTAATCTTCCATTATATTCAATGTCGAGATTTTACTGTTTCAAAACCCAAATGCAAGTGAAACTACTGAGATGCCCTTTTTGTTCTTTCTAAATGCTTAATATCCTATGTTATTATGTTTTAAAGATTATTTAAACAAAAGTATATTCCTATACACTCAAAAACTGAGTTTAGGGTTTGTATTCACTCCCGATATAGAATTACAAAAGTAGAACTGAGAGCAATTGTCAAAAATAGTCTGGATATAATCAGTTCAAAGTAATTTCAAATGCAAATTATACATTACAAAGGTTACAGAGCAGAAACAAGAAAACTAAACTAAAACTATTCTGCAGACATTAACTATATTTGCATAATGTACAACATCAGCAGGTCAGACTTGTTATTGAACAGATTTTTATATTTGATAAATGTAAATTTATTTATTTGAAATGAAAACGTACTTATCCAGAGCCTCAGCAAAGTTTGTAGCCCCAATAACAATGACTCCTTCATTGGGTTTAAACCTGTAAAAGAACAAAGCATTGACAGTAAGGCAATGAAAACTCTCAACTGCAATATTCTAGTCACAGTATGAAGATTAACAGATATAAGTACTAGCGAACTGACCCATCCATTTCAGCCAGCAGCTGGTTGATCGTTTGTCTGGAGTAAGGATGCATAGGAGACTCGATCCTCTTCCCTCCAACACTGTCCAGCTCATCGATGAAGATGACGCAGGGGGCATTAGCTTTTGCCTCCTCTGCAAGAAAAACAAAACAGAGAAATTGTAGAAGTGTGGCTTCATCGTTAACGTTTTTTTCACATTTTCTCACATTCAGAAAACTTACTGAAAAGGTTCCTGATGCGGCCGGCACCAACACCCACGAACATCTCATCAAACTCGGATCCAGAGGCATAGTAGAAAGGCACGTCAGCCTCTCCAGCTACGGCTCGAGCTAACAGAGTCTTGCCAGTACCTGGAGGACCAACAAGGAGGATCCCTGTGAGGAAAACAGAGGAAACAAGTTAACAAAAACAAAAGATAATTGCCAAAAGGATTTATGGATGATACAAATCTGACAAAACGGCGAATGGGGGGGAAAGTTCAGTTCCTTGTACCTTTGGGCAGTTTTCCACCCAGAACAGTGAACTTCTGTGGGTGCTTGAGAAACTCCACAACCTCTTGTAATTCGTTCTTCGCCTCCTCGACTCCTTTGACATGCTCAAACGTCACATTCTTCATCTGGACGGGGTCGACTGCTGAGTCGAGACCAGATGTGGTGCGGAACCTCACTGTGGAATCCCAAAACCACTGAGTCAGTACATTTAGATTTAGGAAAACTCATTATTTCTATGCAGCATCTCACAATGATAAAAGTTGGTTTGTTAAATAAGTTTACTGCGACACACATGTAAATATGACGACCCACATGTACGCTGCTTCTACATTTATCACTTCTAGCTATTGGACTAGTTCCAGCACATCAACACATGCACATTTGATAGATAGTTCAGTATGAGCACTCAGTGGAATCCAGCAGATTTATCACTCTCACCCTAAATGCACACCATCAAAGACTTAACCTGTTTTATTAACCTGGTGGTTAACACACCACATCAAATATCTAACCCTCCAAAGAAACCCAAATTTATTATCCAAGCTTGGAGACGCTAACAAGCTCTACGTTATTTGTAATGTGCATGTAGGGTTGTGAGTTGATTTGCAAGAATAGGAAAGAAGGAAAACTGAAACAAACCAGCATCAGAAAAGGAGCCTTTACCCGAGAGAAAGGGGGTCCTGGACAGACCATAAATACCAACAAGTAGGAGGACCAGCAGGATCAACCTGGTTCTCCTCAGCGAGTCTGTCAAAACAGCAGAGAAAAGGTTAGACTCCTGTCACTCAGTACACAAATGAGCCTCCCACAAAAAAGAAAACCTGTTTTTCTTTCAACATGATAACTGTGGAGCTGTGAGTGAGCCACATGCCTTGTGTTCTCTGTGTATACGCCTGAGACCTCATGAACCCATCTGTGAAACCTGTCTTGAAAGCCTCCTGCTGGTTTACTGGAAGGTTCTTTTCTTGTACCACTTGGTCCAGTGATTGCACCACTGGTCCTTTATCCCTCATGAGCAAACCCTGTGAGGGAAACACAGGAAGAGTTGGTTGGTGAGCTTCGTTTAAAGGGAAAATTACAACATGGTACCTCACATGTAACACAGTAACATTCTGACCTTCATGAAGGCTGGTGTGTAGGTCTCAGACTCCACTGGACCGTCGTAACTGGACTCCTTTCGTCGAGCTTTTGTTTTAAAGGTTTTGAAACCGCGACTCTGCACCCTGACTACAGACAGACACATGGAACAACATCAATCTTCAATCACTGCCCCAAGTGCCAAGTCCTAATACACACGGCAGATCAAATAATCAAATAAAATGTCTTACCAGGCAAGAATGATAGCTGAAAGCAAGCTTCTTTTAGAGGACTGTGGTATTGTCTGTGGAATATTGGTGAGCCAAACACCCCCGATCTCCCGTGGGAAACCCCTGTGAGACAAAAAGGGGAAAATTAGTTTTTATTAAATAACAAAATATTAAATAACCAAAACCTTGCAGCTCAACACCCTTCTCACCATGCTTGTTGTGAAAGAAGCTTTCTGTAGAAACATGACTCGTTCTCCATATTGAAGGAACAGCAGGAGGTTCTTCTGGTCCTGGTGGAGGCAGCAACCTGCACACCAGCTCATCCAGCTGACTCGTCCCAATGTCTGAGAGGCCAAGCTCCCTTAGGCTCACAGTGGGCTATGGAGAAAAACAAAATAATAACAAAACATAGGATTGAGAGAATATTCTTGTTAGGCATCTCTCTTTAACTGCACTTTTCTAGACATTAACATAAACCGTTTTCATACATCAACTCTGGAAAATGTGTGGACAACTGGGTCCAGATTTTCTCTTTCAAATTTGAAGAAATCAGAAGGAGATTGATGGAGTCAGAACAGGAAAATGCCTGATAGATTCCGGTGAGGGATGTCATCTGGTTAGAGTACCAGGAGGCAGGACATGATGTAGAAATTCTGCTGTGACATCATTGTTTTTTTGCCAAAAGCTCACAAATATCCAATTCGACATCATTTTCAGCGTCTTCTACATGTTTGACATTACTTTTTCGTGTCTGAGATTTTTATATTCTTTAGTTTTATTTGTTTGTTGCACGCTTTAGAATCCCGCTTTAAATCCGCTGGAAGGACAAGTAAAGTAAAATGTCTGGAGCAACTGACTGACATTTGCGTTTTCACACCTCTGGATAATTTCCCGAGAATGTCCGGAGTACAGTGCAGGTCTAAAAGCGGCGATGTTTATCTATTTAAAGACGTGTATGTGTGAAGTTATTCAAGTTCAGGCCAAAGTCGTTAATTATCATGAATTGTTAACTCGTAAACACAGTTGGAGAATGTATACAACACATCCATGGTACCGAACTCACCTCCTTGAGATAAGAACTGCTCTCTGGGTTGAAGTCTTTGTGCAGCGTCTGGACTGAAGCTGTGGCCGAGTTCTTCAGAGAGTGGAGGGCATTGATGATCTGGCTCAGGGGCACTATCATCTGAAACACACACAACAACACAGGAGGAAGAGGAGGAGGAGGAGGAGGGTGAGGAACAAGCTACCAACATGTGATGTATTGCACAATCCTACTTTTAAACCATGCACAGAGACTCAGGTAGTAGTGTATAAATGCTGGTCATGACTTGAGGGGAGTGTTCTAGACGGGACAGGTCAGTTATGTCAGTGTCCATCAGGGTGCTCCACAGCGGACAGAGGGTGACGTGTGGGGCCCACATACGTCAGAGGTACGAGTTATGTAAACTCAGCTCCTGGACGATTAAGTTAATACCCCTTCAATTAAACTTAAACTCAGCTCTGACCGTACAGGCCCTGTGATTAAATCCCCACAGTAGCTGCGTGTTAGCATTAGCCTAGCTAGCTTGTCATTGACAGTACGAGGCTGGGAGACAAACACAATGACTGACGGAGGCTGTCACTGTCACAACTCACACACGTTACAGCTAAAATACACAACGTGGCGCAGTGACGTTAGCTAGCTACTTGTGGAAAAGGTTGTATCTGGTAAGTTGTGTTACCTGCTGGGGCTGAAACGACGTCGACAGCGAAAACATTGTGCTGAACCCGAATGGTGGTTGAAAACCAAACAGGCGGAGGGTGTATGTTCGAGGGCCGAGCCTCTGTAGCTGTGGCGAGGACGAGGAGGGAGCGTTGTCCCCTTCGTTGCCGCTTCTTACTCAACTTCCAGCAGCTTAGCTAACAACAGCAAATGGATTCTCCGGCGTCCGAGGTCAAGTGGACTACAAAATGACGTCAGAGCGGTTACGGTGGCGTGTGCCGTTACATCAGCGGAGCAACACACACGCACTACACACAACAACAAAAACGCATTCACGGAAATTTGTTTTAAAATGTAAATAATTATACAAATTACACATGAATGGTAGTATCTTGTTTATTTTGTTGTTTGACATAAGTGGGGGGAAAAAACATTTTGTGATTACAAACTACGACGCGTTTCGAACTGCCTTATCAAAAATACATTTTTGATAAAGCAGTTCATATTGTCATATATAAATGCCATACTTCAAATCAATATAGTTAGAAAGTTGCGTTAAAAGACGGATTTATTTTTGGTTATTGCGCATATTTAGTGCTCACGTCATGATTTACGCACAGGCAGTCGATTTGGACACCAAAGGGACCCCCGCGGACGAAGAGCGGAAATTTCAAATTTTCAAAACAAACCCAGAGGTTGTTGTTTCTGACATGAGAGCGGTGACTTCGAGCTGAAGGCTGCGTTCGAGACCAGTTTACACGATGGACGCGGACGAGAAACACGTTTCCGGCAGAAAGAGGATAACGGTGGATGTTCCCAAAGCGCCTTCCA
Source organism: Pseudopleuronectes americanus (assembly GCA_038501795.1). Classification (NCBI taxonomy): domain Eukaryota; kingdom Metazoa; phylum Chordata; class Actinopteri; order Pleuronectiformes; family Pleuronectidae; genus Pseudopleuronectes; species Pseudopleuronectes americanus. The sequence continues at coordinate 1,447,062 of CM076736.1, read as the reverse complement.
TCGAGGACTTCGTGGTTCTGAAGCCCGTCAGCCGAGGAGCCTTCGGGAAAGTCTACCTCGCACGGAAGAAGAGCAACGCGCGGCTATACGCCATTAAGGTGAGTGGGTTCGAGGCCCCTCAGCAGAAACTGGATCACCGGCCGAACCTGTTCTGATAAATCTGTGTTTTTCCTCCTCAAGGCGATGAAGAAGGCGGACATGGTGGATAAGAACATGACGGGGCAGATGAAGGCGGAGAGAGACGCGCTGGCTCTGAGCAAGAGTCCCTTCATCGTGCACCTGTTCTATTCCCTTCAGACGTCCACCAAGATCTATCTGGTAAAACCCCAGTGATGCTGAACAGCCTGAAACACTTTACTGCTGAAGGTTACCACTGTCCAACAAACACAGGATCCACAGAGTAGAATCTAGTGCTTCTTCCAGTTCATGTATATAAAATAAACCAGTAGCTTCCATGACAGGTGACAAACTGACTCCAAACAATTTGTATCATTACCCCAGATAAACAGGACACAAATGCATTTAAGTGTTTAATGTTTAATATTTCAAAAGCGTATTTTCTTTCAATAGCTTCCATGTCATGTGACCAACTGACTCCAAACCAAAGATGAATCATACTATTACCCTAGATAATGGGACACACCCCTTTCTATTATTTGTATTGGCTCTTATTGTCTATTTAAAAATCAACATGACCTACTTATTCCAAACACTTGCTGAATTGTATGGCTGCTCAACAACTACCTAAAACCAACTTCACTGTCATAGGTTATTGTTATTTAATCTGTATTTTTCCTGTTATTTTCAGGTGATGGAGTACCTCATCGGGGGAGATGTCAAATCTCTGCTTCACATCTACGGATATTTCGACCTGGACATGGCTGTTAAATACATTTCAGAGGTCGCTCTGGCTTTAGATTACCTTCATCGTCATGGTATTATCCACAGGTACATTGATACTATCTCTATAGGCTTCATATAATGAGTATAACACTCACTGATGAATCCTCTGCTGACATTTATTGTGTCTGTCGTTTATCTTTTCAGGGACTTGAAGCCAGACAATATGCTCATATCCAATGAAGGTCACATCAAACTTACAGACTTTGGTCTTTCTAAAGTCAAGCTCGACAGAGGTACGACGTACAATCATCCTAAATAAATTGTGAGCATTCCTGCTACTTATTTTATTGACATTTCCTTTATTTTGTCTATGGTCTTTCTATTTCAGAGCTGAGTCTTATGGACATCCTGACCACCCCGTCCTTGGCTAAACCAAATAAAGATTATTTCCGCACGCCGGGTCAAGTCTTGTCCTTGATCAGCTCCCTTGGATTTGTAAGTATTTCTTTTTGAATGAGGCCACTTTATACGCAGTATGCATAGTTTGTATTGAAAATTTACTTTTTCTTTATTTTTCTAAATACAGAATACACCTACAGGGGAAGTAAAGCGTCACTGCAGCGCATCTGCTGCTTCCAGTCCCCTTTCCTGTGGCAGAATAAGACACAAGAATAACTCTCTTGGTTCTCCCTTGATGAAGAAGAAAGATCAGATGTTCTCCTCTTCTCAGTACCCTTGGAAAAAGGGTATGTTGAAGTATTAAAATCCTTTCGGAGTGACTGATGTGTAAACTTTGAGTAATTCATTCTAAAAAGCTGCTTGTCTGATTGGATTTTTCTTTGTATTTGCATCATCTCCATTAGGACCGAACAACAGTGTGTTTAGTCCTCACAATCTGGCAAAAAATCTGTCTCCCACGCTTGTGATGAACAGAAAAAGGTTTGAGACGATGAGCGCAGGCAGCACCACCGACACTGAAGGAGGCATCAGTCCACTGTGGGAGTCCGAGGAGGTCAGTGCTCATGGAGCTCTAACTTTAAAATGACCTTAACATTTGTGTGTGTCCAATCTTATTTTAAGGTTTATTTTAATCGTTCTGCAATGGTCCCTTATTTCCTCTGTTCTTCAGAAAGAAAATGAACCCACCAGGAGAGGAACTAAACAGGACTTTGCACCCACAAAACTGAGGGCCCTCCTGCTCTCTCCTCAAGCCAGCAGCAATCTGCCCAAAAGGTCAAATCCAGACCAACTTGACGAAAAAATGCCTCAAAGCAACAAACTGAAGTCTGGTTTTGGTTCCACGGTTCAGGAGGATATTTGTCCTTCAGCGACAGATGACAGTCTAACTGTGGTTCCCTCGTCTGTGAAGAGAACATATTCAGAAATAGACAAGAGTCCAGAGCCATTAGAAATCCAAGCCAAGAAGAGCAACACAGACTACAGAAGATGCTATGAGATTCCAGAAGAGACCACAAGGTTTCACAGTGGCCTGACGGGAACGTTCTCCACCTTTCAGATCGGCGGCTTCATGGCCTCCGCAGAGGGGATTGAGTTATCTGACGAACGAGGCCCGAAGCGCTCGAGTCCCATCGCTGTGACCAAAACCTTGTTCTGTGAACTGGAAGAGCCGCCAGAGGACGTGTTTGAGGATGGAGCCAAAGACTTGTCTCATTCGAGCTTCACGTCACCACTTGCTGGAAACAGTGACATTTGCAGGAGCCTGAGTCTTGACTCTGACGGGTCTATGCATGAAACCTCTCTTACAATGGAGAGCCGTTCATCTCTCAAACTGAGCAAGTTCTCCAACATCGGGAACTCAATATTATTTGAGGGTCAAGAAGAAAACCCAGACTCGTCCATCACTGACTCACTTCCACACACCCCCTCTGCTGTGAGCCAGCTGAGTCATTTCAACCAGCTCCCGGATCTCACCGGCCGTGCGGTGCAGTCTCCCTCGTTCCTCAAGCCTCGGAACGTCGTGTTTTTTCGTAGTTACTGCAGCACCATCAACCGCTCCAACATGTCGGGGGTCTCCAGACTCAGTGTTGGGTCTGTGGAGGCCATGGACTTTTCCGCATCAGCCTCTTATCACTCGGTGTGTGGCGCCGCAACACCAGTGCAGAACAGAGTCAGCTCCAACAGCTCTCTCTGTCAGGTAGGAACAAGTTCATTCTCCTTAATCTTAAACAGTCACAGCTCAGGGAAGGAATCGGCTGCTCCCTTGTAGCTTTAAGTTGATCGTGGTACAGCTATCGTGTAATAATTGGCCAAATAACACAAACCCAATAGATTTGATTTAATATGTTTCTTACAGTTTTTTTCCAGGCCTTTTTTGTGATCTTAGTGTTTCTTCCTTTCTCTCATCAGACGCCTCAGGCCATGTCCACCTCCCACACCCCCTTCCGGACGCCCAAGAGCGTCCGCAGGGGCGCTCTGCCTGTGGAGGGCGCTCCAATCTTAGGGACCCCCGACTATCTGGCTCCAGAGCTTCTTCTGGGGAAACCACACGGTAAGAGAGAGGGACACTGTAAAAAAGGGCATATAGGACAAAAAACACATTATTATTATTATCACAAATAGCCACACACAGTCTTGTGGTTTTTGGGAGTTGATGCTTTATGTTGTAGCCCTTGTGACAGGCCTTCTCTTTTAGTTTCAGGAAGTGGTCAGTTCGGTAAGTTTGTAATGAAGGTGGCTGTTTTGTTGCAAGTGAGCTTAGTTGCATGTTTCCCCCGGCTGCTAATACGCTACAGGAAATGAGCTGATTGCCCCGTTTCTGTTTCTGCCTTTTGTTTTGGTGAACAAACTCTGGGCCTGATCAGAGGGAAGGGGATGACGTTTTTCATATGTTTCATCAAGGCAAAATAATAAATGGGGTCATGTCTTAACATTCAGCTTCCGCCACTGTTAACAGTCGGGGAATCAGGTTTTCTGAGGCTGAGATGCTTTCAACTGGGCGGGTTTCTCTGCTCTTCCATCTGGTGTCATACAGTGTGCTGGGGCTCTGGATTGATGTTTGACACTCGACAGCATGTCAGCTGATAATAGTACTTATTATTTACTGAGACGTCCACACGCTGAGGGCAGCTTTGTTGCTTTTTGAATTCATGACCAGTAAATGTGACATGAATGATCCTGTTTGGCAGCGTTTAATCTTCTTAACCTGATTATAGCTGATGTCCACACTAACCGTAATCATTGATCCGTGCAGTTTTTGAGACGCACAATTACTTCTTTAGAAATCAACAAATATCGAGATTAGCGTGTGGTAGATGTTTTATTTTTCAGGGCCAGGCTCCAAGTAGAATCAGTTTGAAATGTGATCAACCCATCAAATCCACGTGTGAATGAAATGTCCAGAAATTGACTCCCTCCACCACTAACGTTGACCTGCTTCTGCCACCGCAGTATCCATAGTGAACACGTAGTGAACACTCTAACAGGACACACAGGGAGAACTGTGGAAGTCAGCAGCTGTGTGAAACTTTTCTTTTCCCCCCCGATCCAGACTTCATGGTGGACTGGTGGGCGCTGGGCGTTTGCCTTTTCGAGTTCCTCACGGGGATTCCGCCCTTTAACGACGAGACGCCACAGCTGGTCTTCCAGAATATTCTCAACAGAGGTGGGTTGTCACGATCCAGTTCTTTCTTGATCCTTTGATCCTCAACCACAAAACAACGAACTTTGATTAGGAAAGAAATGAGCTCTTGAGGATACTGACGCTGTTGTTGTATCTTTTATCACCTCAACTAAATGTCAGACATCCCGTGGCCCGAGGACGAAGAGGAACTGTCTGAAAAATTCAAGAACTGCCATTGAAATACTTCTGACCATGGACATGACCAAACGAGCAGGTCTGAAGGGTGAGGACAACTTTATGTATTCATGATGCACCAGATTGATTTAGTTTGTCAACTGATTGACAGCCAGGTCCTTTATATATGTAGGATAGGACCGGCCTATATATAAGGCACAAAATGTGACTTATATTGGTTGAGTGGTTTTTGCGTAATCCTGCAAAGAAAAACAAATAAAAAAGAAGCGTTGACGGAAACAAAACCTCCTGTGAGTTAATAAAAGAGGAATTGATCATTTGAGTAATTTTTCCCATCACACTGGCAGTTGACCTCCTAATTCATCAAATATAACAAACAGTAGTTTCAACGCTTATCACACAGACGAGAAAAGAAACAGGTTGTGAATTCATTTGTTTTCTCATCCACCAGAACTCAAGCGCCACCCCCTGTTTGACGGCCTGGACTGGGTCAACCTGCAGAACCAGCCCATGCCTTTCATTCCTCAGCCCACGGACGAGACCGACACCTCGTACTTTGACGCAAGAAACAACGCTCAGAACATCGCAGTGTCGGGCTTCAGTTTGTAAAAGCAGACGTCGACAAGTTTTCATTTGTTGGGGAAGTTTGAAGTGAGTGTGTGGAAAATCAGAGCCGTCATGCAAATAGATCCAATGTTCATGCGGATACAGCAATAGTTTTAAAAACATTTTAAATCCGTGCAATCACTGGAACACTAAGACACTAACAATCAAATACAAGCTGAATCTAAAGTGTTCATCATTATACACAGTAGCTCTTGAACTAGGTTCTTCTTTTAGCAAAATCCAGTTTGCTTCTGCTTTGGCTCACGACTGGCTTTGATTTCTTGAGTTGCTGAAGTTAATTAAACACAAATAACTATTTATGTAAATTAATGTAAATGTGGCACTTCCTGCCTGGAGGTAAATGTAAGTTTCTGTTCAGATACATTTCATTGTTGTTGTTCTGTTCGTATGTTAGTGGGCGGGGCCTGGGTGGGCGGGGCGCCCTGTATTTGGCTTAGTACTGCTGAGATAAACATCCTAATATATTCATAAATACTGTATTTTATTTGTAAATCTTGTGAATAGCATCAAGTGTTGTTTTGAGACAGGATCCCAGCTGCTTTTATGTGACCTGTGATGTTGATGTGATGCTATTCTTCACTGTCCATTTGCCTCACTAGTGTTTTTGTTTTTTGTTTTAATAAGTTCATTAGGACATTTTATCATGTTCACCTTAAGAAAAAAGGAAAATACAAATAAAATGTTTGTAACATGATGGAGTTTGTGTCTTATTCTGGTAAATAACTTGACAGCACTAGGACAGAATCAGACATTACAATCTTAAGTGTTATGTGTGATGTTATTTTGAGCTGGATGCAATTTACCATCATTCTAATGGGCACCAGTGCTGTGGATGTATCAGCTGATAAACTGAACTCATCTTATACTGTTTTACCAGCAACTCCTTATAAATCACTTAATCAAGAATGTAGTTTGGAACCATCTGTTATTTTTATGGCAACTGGATAAAAGAAACCTTGAAGAAGAAATGGGTCTAAGTTGACCCGAGGGCAACAGGAAGTTTGTTCTGTTCATTTGAAAGAATCCGGACGAACTCAAACGCTTATTTAAAACTTTATTTTTCGGCTCGTTAGATGATCACATGCAGACACCACTCTGTCCACAGGCAGAGAGGGTGAGAAAGCCGTCACACATTTCAGTAGAAAGTTAAACTATTACTTCTTTTATTAAAACATAAAGGCTCTGCAGAGACTGATGCTGCTGCAGATGCAAACCTTTGTAAATATGATATAATATTCTATGTTAATAATACACAGGAATGCAATTAAAATATTGCATTTAATCATTTATCTGTACAGATATTGTATACAATTTGTACAGATTTTAATGCTTTGCCATCCTTTCATGATTAACATCAACTCAATCTTTCCAAAATATTCACACAAACAAATCACACATTTAAATTAAACAATAGACAACATGGCGGCATAAACAACACGGACAAGTGTTAATCACATATCTGGCTCCTGGCTCACTAGGTAGTTTGATTAAAGTTAAATTGGTCCAGAAATACAAACAGTAATGCGACAATATGAGAATGTATGAAATCATAATGCCACCTTTGAATGTACCTGTGATGTTGAGGCACTTTCTCTATTTGGGAACAGATTGATGTGCTGAAGGACGGGCGATTAAAATACTTTTAACAACGTGTTGCGTTTCACTTTAAACTGACGCCGCTGGAATCTGCCCAGCGACGTCTTCTTGTCTCACATTTGTCTAAAAGCAATAAATAACTTATTCTCACAATTAAAAAGAATCTCACACATCAATATATTATTACATTCAATACTCCCTTCTAGGCTACAGATATATATCATAGCAGCAATGCCTGGGCAACTAATAAAAGTGAACAGTTAAAATTTATTTCACCACATTAAGCACTATGCTCACAACAGCAAGAGTATCAGGCCTTTCTTTGTGCAGCAGAGCCTTGGGTTACGGGGGGGGGAAACGGAGGAGCTGCTGCAGTTGGTGTCTGGACACACGGACAATATCCCGCCTGTGACGTCGTCCCTAGCAACACAAACCGTTTCTTTCTTGCCCGAGAAGGAGATTCCAGTACGAGTGGTATCGTGTTTTATGATCAAAGGCTCAGGGGCCACACATTCAGGTTTCTTTTTTATTCCACATCCACAGTACGACTCACTCGGGAGACATCGTCCTCCCACTCGTTTCTCTAGGTGCATTCTTCTTAGTGCAAAAGCAAATTACTTGGGCTGTGGGTCGAAGCAGGAGGGCTCAGTTGATTCGTCTGTCAAAAAGGAAGAAAAACAAGGATTTAGATCGGTGATGGTAGGTTTCATGGTCGTGTTTTGTGTGTTGTTCTGTAGAATGTGACCTTCTACTCCTCTGCAGGAGGAGGCGGATAAGCCACTGCACCACAAACGGCCAAATCACAGCGAAGGCCACACTGGTCGGAGAGATGTCAAAAGGCCACCAGGATGGCTTCTGGGTAAAAAAAGAAAAGAGAATAAGAATCAACATGATTTCAAATGAAACCGGAACTCAGATGTTTTCCTTTACAAACGGGGGAAGACACACGCAGCAAAGAGCCTGCAGCCGCTGCAGGGGGATTCAACCCTCAGTAGACGATTAGATATTCAGTCTGTTTACCTGACTCCTCTTAGTCACTGGGGATGATGGGTAAGTTGGAGACAGAGCCATTGGTCTTGCCTGAGGAAAGAAAAGAAAAAGGAAATTTGAATTTTGGTTTGTAATGTGCCCTCCTGGGAACAGTGGGTGTGATCACACATCGTCCTGACCTGACTGGAAGACAGAGCCTCCAGCATGTGCAGCCTCTCCAGGACGCTCTGCATGTCTTCCTGCAGTCGGGCCAGCGCCACCACGATCTGCTCATTCAGGTTCCCCACAGGTGTAGCTGCCCCCCCCCCAGCGGCCCCGGTCCCCATCTCCACCCCCGTGCATGGGCATCAGAGCTCCGGAGCGTGCAGACCTGGAACCTAACAGACAAAGAGAAGATTTATAATTAATATATTTGATTAGATTTTCCTGTTAAATAGGAAACTATGAACTATATACAGTCTTGAATACTTCATATCAGCCGTACCTCGTCCTCCTCTGACCACCGAGCTGTCTGGCATGTCTGATCCAAGTTTCTGCCCCTGTGACATCGTCCCACTGGTTTCTCCGTCTTCTCCTCCACACCTGATGGCCTGTGGTGGCCCCTGGACCTCCTCCTGGATTCCCTGTGCTGCCTCCAGCGGCTGCAGTGCGTGGTTCTCCTCCTCATCCAGTTCATCCAGGGACTGGTTATGGTCAAGGTTCTGGAGAGGATTCACATTCAAATGATGGATTTACTTGAGAAACAAGATAAATCCATGTTTGTGTTTTATTTTCTTGGGGCACTTGCCTCTTCCTGTCCAAACTGGTCCACGGAGTCGCAGTAGACTTCACTGTCTGAGTCACTGGCCACGTGATGGGGACCAGACACGTCGGCTCTGGGATCTGAGACAGGAAACAGGAAACAGGGACAAACAGCTCAGACTCTCTCTGCAGTGCACTGTGCATTAAAACTGCAAAGTAATTAACAGGGTCACATGGGGGAGAAAGCAGCGTCCACTTAATCTGAGGCTTGGAGTTCCACTTCAGTCGGAGCATTTACTGACTCCATTAAAAAGAGTTTGCGCTGGGCGGTGAAGCTGAGCAGATGATCTGATCACATGATGTACACTTTTCATGGACAGACTGAGTCCACACAGACAAGGACAGTTTAAAAAGAAAATGATTTTGTTTTCCTTACCTGCATGGTGCCCGTTGAGCAGAGGCTTGCCGGCTGGACCCCCTGGGGCGTGGACACCGTTCAGGGAATGACTCCCATTGGTCAGATGGGCGACTCCGTTCGCCACTTTGCCATTTGCCAGCGACCCCTTGTGTCTCCGTGTTGAACTCTTCTTCTTTGGATGACAAGCTACAGATTTTTTGTCTGAAATCAAATCTGACAAACCCAAACCTGCAGAGTTAGAGTTCAATATTCACTCCTGACACACTTTGAAATGAGCTGTTTTGTAAAAGTAATTTTATTACCTTTTCTAACCTCCCTTATTCCTTCTTCTTCTTCTTCTTCCTCCCCTTCCTCATCGTCGTCGTCATCCTCCTCATCATCATCATCATCATCCTCCTCCTCCTCATCTTCCTCTTGTGCTTCTTCCTCTGGCCTTTCCTTCACTTCCTTTGGTTTGAGCCTGGCAGGCCGAGTCTCCAGAGTGCCGTTCATCTCCATGGTTCTGACGATGCTCTTAGCGATGCTCTTCGATGGCATTGAATTCAGCATCGAACCAAAACCTGCGCAACACCAGGGAACTAATTACGAGGCTGAAAAACTAAAGGCCAATGCTTAAGGTCAATAATACTTTAATACTAAATTAAAGAAACCTTTTCAGAGGTTACATGAGGTTAAGGAAACACAGATTTAAAGTCAAATCAAACAAGCTAATGCTGAACACAATCCTTGTGTACTTAAGGTCCTGATTTAAACTAAAGGATCAAATGTACTTTGTCCTGATTTCATCACTTTCAAGGGAAATAATCCATTTAGCATAAGAAGCCTTAAATGTGCTGAGTAATCATACGTAACAGGACTGCTAATAGGCACTAACAGCGTCTGGGCTACCACATCACACGTGTGCTAGGACTAAACCACCAGACGGGGGTATTAGCGTAGTTGTGTACTTGCCTTCCAGCTGCCTAGCAAACAGTGTCAAACGGGCTGAGCAATTGACAGAAGGCAAATTATAAACAGGTTAAGCGCCACATGCTGTCACAGGATTCGCAGACACAGGGAAGGAGAGCAGATCGTACCTGTGCTCAGGTCGGAGATCTGCGTGATCTTCTTCTTCTCATCGATCATCTCGTAGAACGGGCCGAGGACGCGGAGGAGCTCCTCCACCTCATCCGTCATGGGCATGCCCTCCAGGATCTGCACATCCAACACAGAAACAGAGATCAATTTAAATACTGCAACAGGTTACAGGAAGGTTTAACTTTAACATTCTGTTAACAGTGTGAAATAAAATTGCATTGTCTATAAGAGAAAGTTGGAAAACACACCAGTTTCATTTCATCAACGTAGGCGACCATTGCTTCTTCCTTAGACATGTTTCCAAGAGAATCCCAAGAATCCCTGTTTAACAAAAATACAAATTAATATCATTACAGTGTTTCACTAAAAGTCCTGCTTGGTGCAAAGTCTGCGTCAACTTGAATTTGTTTTGTGACAGTTTTCACATTTGTAAACAAGGTAGGTCAGGTTATTTTCAGTGAGCCAGTCGTTAACGGTGGGACAAGAGCTCACAGGCGAGAGAGGAGCTCTCCCCAAACAAAGCTACTTGACACTTCTCTCATAATAAAAACAGAAATCACACCAACGCACTGATAACATGAGAGAAACCACCGAGCCTTGTGGGTGAAAGGTCACATTCCGGGGTCGTATTTCCACAAGTCCAAAGATCAACCAACACCACCTGAGCCTGAACATATGGAGGCTTTCCAGGTCACAGTACCCAGCGGAGAGCGGCTCTGTCGTGTTTTGCACAGCGAGGTCAAAGTGGGTAAAAAGCTAAATGTTGCGCAACAAGCACAAGGCGAGATCTCCAGGCTTTGATACACGAGTGTACAACTTGTGCTCATCCTCTTGCTCTCAAGGAGAAGTTATTGTTCAGAGGGAGAAACAACATATTGACTGATTGTACATTTTCCTTTTGTTACCATTTTGCTTTGCCGACCGCGTCCCAGAAGCCGGGCCGGGGGATGTTGCACGCGCCCACGGTGGCTTGTTTATAATAACTGTAGAACTTCAGCATCATGTCATTGGACGGCTGGAAGGGACCTGAAAGACAGGAATACCAGTTATGAACGGCAACTTGTGCAACATGATCAATCTGTTATATGTCTACTGGCTGGAAGAAAGTGTCTGCACGCCACGCTGAGAGTTAAGTGGATTAAACCTGTTAAATCTCAGCAGCTCTCAGGCCGACCAAGCTGTCGCTCTGCACCTGACTACAGTCACAAACCCTGCGTTTCACCTGTGGGTTGAACTTGTTAAACTAGCCCCAGGGTGTGTGGTACACAAGCTTTGATTTAGATGGGCCTCATTCTGAGCTGCTTGTTGCTGTAACAACTGAATTATCCCGGTGTGTGGGTCAATAAAGTTTGATCTTATCCATCTCATGTGCACGCTGAGAGCACAAACCTCCTCTGAACTTGCCAGCACATTATCTCATCATGATCCGCATGTCTACCTGGATCCTCTCCAAATCTGTGGTTCACTAAATGTTTGTGCCGAGAAACACAAACAGCAACAACCCTTCTTCTACAGAGGGAACTATTCAGGCCTTTTGACCCAAAGGCTTTTATCTTGTGCGCACAAGTTATTATCTTGTGGGAGTAGGTTACTATCTTGCGTGCAACAAGATAAATAAGTTGTTCACAGAGTTAATATCTAACTTGTTAATTTCTCAACTATTATTATGATTGAAACACAATCCTTCCTTCAGCTGAGCCTGTTTTCCTTCAGGATCCTCGGTAAATGATTCAAGACAATCCTGTGTCTCTGTGCAACGGCCACATGAATTTAACTTGTGAGACATGCAGGGGGAAAAAGCTGATATTTCTCAATGTTATGACACTGATGGCTGTGTGTATCTGAGGGATTTAAAACCCAAACATCTACTTTTATCTTGTGTGCACGGGTTATTATCTTGCGTGCACAACTTATTTATCGCTGCACAAGATAAATAAGTTGTGTACACACTAAATGGTGTTTTAAACTTTTAATTGCAGTCATGTGTCTCTGAGCAAGAGCAACAGTATTTCCATTGTGTGTCATGCAGGTGTAAATAAAAGTTGATATAAAGAGATGTCATGTTGTGGGGCTTCCTGAGCTGCGTGTTGTTCTAATCCTTGGTGATGGGTCAGTAGACAGAGATGGGGGGGGATCTGCACTCACCATCCGGGGCTAAACTCTTGATCACTTTCACGGCGGCATCGAACCTCCGCTGGATCAGACACAGCTGATCCGCCACCTCCATCCTGACGCTCTCCACCTCCATCGAGACGTCCGGGATAAGAGACCTGAACACGGGCAACAAGTCACAAACACACGCCAACACATGCTAGCGGCTAACTTAGCTTCCGTGCTATTTATTAATATGAATTTTCTCCACGATCAGCTGAAGTAGTGGATTTAGCTTCGTGTGTTGACACCTCCCGGTGGGAGGCGGAGGGTTCTCGGCTTTAAATCTGGGACACGAACCGAAATGCGACACAGCTCCGGCCGCGTCCACACTGATGTTAAACTTCTCTGTTTACCTGCGCAGGTGTGTTTCAGGGAGGGAAGCGGGAGAAGCGTCGCTCACCGTTGAGTTCAGCGGAATCAGTTCGTCCGGAGGCGACCTGCATTCAACCCTCTGCCCGACGCCATCAACAAAGTAGAGCCAGGCACAGGTGCACGCTGGGGGATGTAGTTTTCCTGTTTCGGATTGGGGGATTCCACGATTTCCTACAACTCCCACAAGCCACCGCTCCGGCGTCAGGAGAGAAATGTAGTTTCAGATCGAGCGAGATAAATAAAAAAGAAGAAAATAAAGTGGAAAATGTTGATTTGTGTTGGTGACGTTTTGTTGTTCGCTATTTTAATGTGTTCATTGTGCGCTGTGCCAGCGGAGAAGAGTAACACTACATATCCCAGCATGCACTACTCTGCATTAAGGTTGGCACCGTGATAGGCGGCAGAGGGAGAAGAGCGAGAGGGCTCACTCCGCTTCTTTCTTGTTGGGCAACTCAACTCGCTGCGAGATTTGATGAGATGAAATTGATTAATTAATTTATTGATAAATTAAATACAAATTTCAAGGGAACTTGTGAGAAATAGAGCTTTTTCTGTTCTAAAAAAAAGCGAGACTGGTTCAAGACTTTGGATACAGCAGGATCTGTCGTAATAGTATGTGTTTCTTCTCATTTATTACAACTTTACTTTTGTAATATTACAACTTCTTTTTCATAAAATTCTAAGTATATTCCTGTATTGCAATTTTTTCACAATTACAACGTTATTCACGTAATATTATGACTTGTTTCCATTCATTAAATCATTACTATTATGGTCTTTTTCTTAAATGGCAACTTGTATCTTTTAATATTACGACTTATATCCTCATTAGATTAATATTCGTTATTCTTGTTATAATATAAGGTTTTCTATTTACATTACAACTTTATTATTGTAATGCTACGCTCATTAAATCATGAATCTATTCTTGGAATATAACAATCAATTTCTCGATTACATCTTTATTCTCGTGATGTTAAAAATTTACTTTTGTAATATTACAACTTTATTACAGTGGTCTCATTATTGTCTTTTCTCCAATATGGCCCTTGTACTGCTTCACAGTCTGAGATATGAGCATCAATACACATACAACCAAAATATGTTGTTGTAATTAGGTAAATAATTATAAAAAATATAAAGGAATATTCAGAAAATATGTAAAATAGAAATAAGCTACATTTAGTTAGTTAGTTTTTATTTAATAACACAGAATAATATTCCGTTCCCAGGTTGGAACCCGGTCCCTCTGCCGCAGTGACCCCTCTCCACGAGCACACACGATCTGGGCGGTGAGCTCACACAGGAAGAGGAGCAGCAGGATTGCGGTTCAGATCCGCGGAGCTGGAGGCGGCTTCAGTCCGAGGAGGCAGCGGGAACACAGGCTCTGCTCCGGGGGGGAAGACATGTAAGATGGCAGAGCTACAAATGCTGTTAGAGGAGGAGATCCCCGCCGGGAAGCGGGCGCTGGTGGAGAGCTACCAGAACCTCACCCGGGTGGCGGACTACTGCGAGAACAACTATGTCCAGGTAGGTGAACGCTCCGCCGGGCTGCGCCGCCTCCCTCAGCCGCCTTTTGTCGCCCCGAGCTCGGGTTGAATGGCTGAGCGGGGACAGGAAATTGTGGATAAAGGAAACCGGGGGAGTCGCCTGTTCCGCCCCGGGGCTGGGACACACACACAGCCCGGGTGCCGGAGCTCCCTTCCCCGGCGGTGTATCCACTGACCTCGGGGTGTGTTGACCACATTTATCCGCTCACACATCGGGTGTGTCTACTTTTTTTTTATTATGATGATTATTAATCAGAGCGAGGCCTGTGTGTGAGTGTGTGTGTTTTACGGCAGGTCAGTGAACACATCTCAGCTGCTCAACAACAATAAAAGAAAAACAACTCCACAATTAAAAGTAGTAAATCATGCCAACGCTAAAACGCCCCATTAGAATATAACTGGGAGTCCATTACATCCCATAAGGTCTTTTTAAACTCACCATTTAAAACCGCAAAACTGGGTTATTTCCCTTGTGGGACACTGCAGGAATATTCCACTGAGCTGCATTATAACCACTCAATGCATGGGCCATAATGCCTGTGCATGACTTGAACACTTTTATTTAACCATTAAACACCTCATAACGCAGCTTTAACACCTGATATCTGCAGGGGAATGAGTGGAAATCAGCTTTAAAAAAAAATGTATGTATAAATGAGCGATTTCAGTTGTGTTTGCATACAGAAGGAGGAATGTTAAGCCATTGTTAGTTGGAGGTATTGATTTAGATTCATCCTCCCCTCCTCCTCCTCTTCATCCTCTTCGTGTTTGCTGGACTCACTGGTGTCTGTGTGTTTCTAAACTTTACTCTCGTGTGAATGTGGCCAACGGAGATGTGATGATCACAGTACGACTTCACAGCACAGTTGTTTGAGTTTCAGCACAGTGACGTCTGCAGGGAGCTGCTCCTACACTAGAAAAAGGGACAAATTGAGTGACAGACAAACAGCGGCGGTGAGAAAACATTTGGTTTCTCAGCAGGAAGTGGAGCCACCATATCAGCTGCAGAGGGTGTGTCCCCTCCAGCTGCACTCCCTCAGGACTCCCTGTAATTTTTTGTTTTCTTCCTCTGGTCCTGCGAGGATCTGGCCACTCCTGGAGCTTTGTGCCAGCTCCGGCCCCCACGTACACACCGGGGCAGAGTTTAACCGTCTCTGACCCGTTTTTTAAAAAGAATCTCTCCAGCTGTAACGTGAGAGGGAAACTGATTTTTCCCACGGCGTCTTATCAGACGTCAACATGAGGTGAAATGTGAGAAGCAGGCTGAAGGAGTGGAAGCTGCCACTGAACGTCTGACAAGAGTTTGATGTTTTGTCAATTTGTTCTCACTCCTTTCTATTTCATTGAGAACAAGTTTTTGTTTTGATATGAATACAACTTGGGAACTGGAATAAAAAACCAGTCTTAAGGGAAAAAAATTGATATTTCGCTCTACAAACTTATTTTTAAGGGCCAAAACTGATAATATTTAATTTATTTAGTTATTATTCGCTCATATTCTTCAGTTTTTTAAAAGGGATGGAAACAGGATTTAAATACTTTTAATATAATATAAAAACAGTTATTAAAACAGTGACGTTGGCCTGGCTGGATTTGTGGTTTCATCTTTTAATAACTACTTCTTTAATTGTAGTTCCCGACTTGAATCCTAATTTGACAACTTTTTGTTGTTTTCATCCTGCTGTGGGTGAACAGTTCAGTAAAGATGGATGCTGTTGGCAAGTCACTGTGGAGAACTTGTTGTAAAGTTTGCTCTAACTTTATTTAAATCCTGTGATTCGCTGTGTCTCGTGTGTCTGACGGGTTTGTGAGTCTGTCCTGGTGTTGTTGCCGAGCACTTTGTTCAAAGCGCTGACGCCAAAAAAAAGCAGGATTTAAGGCTTTTGGGTTCACGTTGGCTCCGTGTGAGGGGAGGGTGACAGACCATCAGTGCACTTTTTCATAAGCCCTCTCTCTGTTTGCTGCAGATATATTCAGTGTCTCTAGGAAACTCACTCTCACACACACACACACATAAAAACTGTGCACTCCCACCCGAACCGTGCACATATCAACATGTCTCAGCTCGTATCAGCCCAACCTCTCTGCACCCTTCACATTTCC
Organism: Pseudopleuronectes americanus; assembly: GCA_038501795.1. NCBI lineage: Eukaryota > Metazoa > Chordata > Actinopteri > Pleuronectiformes > Pleuronectidae > Pseudopleuronectes > Pseudopleuronectes americanus. The sequence goes on along the minus strand of CM076736.1, from coordinate 1,430,816 downwards.
ATCCCTTCTCTCTCTCTCTCGCTCTCTCTTGCTCTCTCTGTCTCTTTGTGTGTCTGTGTGTGAGTGTGTGTTCTTGTCATGGAGGCTCAGTGCACGTTGTAGTGCAGCTCAGCAGGCACAAGCAGATGGTGAAAGCTCTGTTCAACCAAGGACACGTCACTTTCTCAGCTCCATAGTGACTTTGGTTCATCCAAGAATGTTTGGAACCGTGTGTGTGCGTCGATATGTGTGTGTGTGTGTGTGTGTCGGGTGTATATGACACACTGACATGTCAGAGTTATGTTTCCTGTTTGCTCTGCTCAGTCCAAAGTTTGGCCCCCTGGAAATGCCTTGTCTCAGTGTGGCAGGAAGTAGCTTAATAATAGACCCCCCCAACTCCAAAACCACCCTTTCACATTAAGACGCAGACTATTCTGATTAATCCGCATTGCTGTGTTTTAATATTTTCTTGTTTATTGCATCTTCTTTCAAGATAGTTACTTAAATAAAAAAATTGTCTCGTGTCATTGCCCCTCAGAGCCTGTTTTTCTTAAACCTGTGTGACAAGGACACTCGTCCTGTATGCAGAGTGGACCACCTGGCCCCGTTGGCAGGACACCCTGACGTGGGCTTCCAGAACCAGCTGCTCGTGGCTCTGCTGAATAATACCTGCATTCAGGTTTTATTGTTCTGTTCAGCTTTTGTTTTATTTCTGCAGAGCTGAAACAGATTCTGTCAGAGTTTAGTGTCCTCTTTCCATCTCATGAATAGCAATGGATCACATCCCATAAACTGCCTTTAATATAGACAATTATAGTGATAATGTCAGAATCGACTAAACCAAAGCAAGGCAGCAAATCCTCACATTTCACAAAGAACTGGGGATTATATGATTTAGTTATTAATAGAGTTTCATTACCAGCTAATCGATTAGTGAACCATTTCTCTCTGAATTAGATCGACTGTATGTACTGCAACACTTTTCATGCAAACGTTGATGAGAAGGTTAAAGAAAGGAGAAGTTTACAAGTTAAAATGCGCTGAAACGGGTAGTTTGACTGAAATTTTATGTTTTTACACTGATATTTATACATTTCAGAGGAATTTTAAGTCACATTCTGGCATCTGCTTATCGGACGGTCAACGGTAACATGGAATAGGGGAAACAGAAGTGAGATGTGGTAAATCAAGACATCATAAGTGTTGTAAGCTCTAAACATGTGACAGGACGCACACTGGTACTTTTTTCTATTTGAACGGAAAAGTCCCGGCTGCTCTTTTAAATGAGCTGTTTTTGAAAAGATGGATGTTGTAATCACAGAGCGTATTTAAAGATGGCAGCTCCAAAAAGGGAAGTGAAAGCATCTCGCCCACTCCCTGGAGGCTGGCTCCATGTTAGGTAAACCCCGCCTTCTCCATGTTAGCATATTGGACATCAACCAAAATAATTACGTGCCTTTTTTTTCAACTGGACCTTGGTTCTTTGGCTTTCTTTAGTCTTTATTTACAGTCTATTGTATCCATGACATGAAGAGAGGGATCTGCTCCTCATAGTTCTGGTTGTTTATCCTTCATGTACCTGCCCCAAGCGGTTTTCCTAAGAAGAACTCATGAACATTTCCTCCAGAAGAAAGCCAGGTTTACCTCTGTGTCTCTCCCTCTCTCTGGGTTTATCCAGAGTCCTTGTTTCCTGTCCTTGTCTCCCTGCTTCTCTCTCTCTCTCTGTCTGTCTCTTCCTCTCTATGTGTAGTGGCCTGGTTTTTCTCGCAGCGTGGAGAGGCCTAGCGGCTCTCAGCTTACCAGCCCGGCCCATTCATCCTTTTTGACCACCTGTCACTCCTCCCCCTCAGCTGACGGGAGTTGGTTTGGTCCACACCGTTGAACTGATCTGCCCCGAGCTGGATAGAACGTGGGAGCCGGGGCTCGATTGTAGAGAAAAATGTGAATAATTCACTTTTATGTGAGGCAGCAATCAGAAGCATCCAACACTGAGAAATACATAAATCAGTGAAGTTTGTGGTCTCAGCCCCAGAGCAGTGACTTTCTACCTCGATGCACCAATTACCAAGTCACTCGAGGAAGGTTAATGACTCTTCTCCATATGCAAACTTCCCCTTCGTGTCTCTGTTGGAGACATTGAAGGCTTTTTTCAGTTGTATGCTGGCAGTTCTTCAAGGTCAGGTTGGACCTTCTGTTCTTTGAGTCAGCCTCCATGTGTCGCACTGGAGGAAGAGCAAATTATAAATTCACCTATCGTACAGCTGAGTGTTTTCTTTTTTTTAAGACCCGGTTCAAGGAAACCGAAGCTCTAGTTGTTTGTATTCCTTGCACGATCCGGTGTCCCCACCTTGTCTGTCTCCTCAGGTGGCTTGTGTTGGTTCTCACTTTCCCACAGTAAATACATAGCTCTATGATGAGATGTCTGTCAATATTTCTAATGATGATGATACAATTTTTCCCTTTTCCAAACCAAATTCTGATAACTGGACTTTACGTATTGGCCAATGCAGACTAACGATCTAATACCAGTATAAAAATAGCCTTTCTGGTTCTGGAATCGGTATCAGACCATCAGACCACCAGCATTGTGTCCGGATTAGAGAGCTTACATCAAGCAGAATGACCAATACATGAACATTTCAGCATCTTGAAAGTTGAGGGGAAATCCTGGTGTCTGTTTATATAAATAGAATATTCATATTAATTTGTTCTGTCTCACTTCCCCAATCATCTGGATGTGAGACAGCCACATCAACACAACAGCCCACTGAGCGTCAGCCCTCAGCTGCCTCATGTCTCACTTCTCTCCCCGTGTCCGATCTGCAGTTATCAGCGGTCGATACATCACACGGACCGGAGGGGCCATGTGAGCTCTACGACCTTCCAGCTGGATTTACAGATCACTCATTCTGCATTGGACTGTAGCTTCTACTCCTGCTGAAGGTTCCAGTTTACAGAAGAGAAAAATAAACCTATTTTGTTCAGTTCATCTCAGTGTTTGTTTTCTTTCTTCTACTGAGCTTGTCCCTGACACTTTAGGTCCACGGTGAAGCACTTCAACAACACTTGAATGTTTAGAGACGTACGACATCTCCCAGAATTCCAAACATTCCTGAGAGTGTTTTTTTCCTGTTTTGTTCTGAGTGCATTTCCCCTGCGGACAAGTGGGAGCAGAGAAACTCAGATGTGTTTGTCAGCTGACGAATGCAGGAGCAGACTGTAGAACTGCAGAAACACAGTGTTTTGTTTTTTAGACAGACTCTTTATTTTAAACCTGTCGTGTTTCAGGCTTTGATTGCACAGCTCGGTTTAAGCCCTCATGAGTTATTAGATATTTTTTATTACCGACATTTTCTATGAGTCATGTCATGCATTCAGGACGGAACTCTCATTTTGTCCACTTCCTAGTTTTGCCCATGCCGGCTTCTGGGTGAAGGGGCAGGTACCCCTCCTCTGACCCCTGAACAGCTTCTATCCTCTGGGAGGAAGTCTGGACTGTTCCTTCCTACTGTCTCAAAGAAGCCTGGCAGCCAAGCAGTGCACCACCCTGTTGAAAAACAACCTTTCAGCAGTTGCCGGCCGTTATCCTGCCAGACCGGATGGGTGACTGTGTGAGATTGAAGTATTAATCCAGTTTTCTACCTCGGGAGATTCAAAAAACTTCCCAATAAACGAATCCATTCTTGTGGCTGGCACTCCCTTATTGCTCCAGACTTTATATATTCCTCGATACACCCTCTCCAAACCCGGCCGAGGTGCTGACGGCCTGGCCGCCTAGATATTCTGTAAACTCTTTCAGTCAGTCATTACCTTAGCTCAGAAATATAAGATAAAGTGCCCCCGGAGCGTTAAAGGGATTTCGCCTCATTGTCTGCATCCCCTGCTGCCGTGGAGTACACTGAGTTCTGCCGTGCTGTTATCTACCTTTTTGTACTGAGCAAGCACTCGCTTTGTTCTTTTCCTGGCAAGCGTTTGCTCTCATTCCTCCAAATGTCCACCGCAACCTTTTTTCTCCCTGAAGATGGACGTCACGGCGAGTGCAGATTCTTGGGTAACTGAACAACCAATCTGGTTAATCTGAGGATTTGTGCACAGCCGGCCTCTGATGCGTGAACAAGCAGAGGCTCTAAGATGCCACACTGGCAATGCAATCAAGAGTCACATCTGTCCTCCCAGCGCTCGTCACTGACCTCACATCACAGCTCTGTCCGCTAATGCAGTTTGGATCAGTTCATCCAGAAGTACCAAAAAAAAGATGAATCCACCATCTGCCATTCAACTAGTGCTGAATCAGTTTATTTCTTCCCCTAGAACGATGTGTCATGCAACAGATTTAAAGTTGTATGATTGAAGAGGATGCTTAAGATCAGCTGTAGCCCGTCTCATTCAGTAGATGTACGTTCATTGCCTCATTGTTGCAGCCACTGCTTTCTTTGGTAAAAGAAACAATGAGATATTTGGTGGTTGGTTTTAAGGCCTGGTTTTACAGCTTTACATCTGTAAACTGGAATGGCACTCAGTCGAGCACAAGGCCCAACTGCCCCCTTAAAGTCAATGACGCTGCACCAAATTGCACTAAAAGTTATCAGTCCCCTGAATGTGCCTGCTTGTTTCCATCAAGATCCCTGAGAATTGGTGAGAATCCCATCGTTCTACCAAGGGGCATAAACAGAACCTGCTTGACGGAGGTGATGGAACAGGCTTCAATTTTTGTGCAACAGCATCTTGAAGTGGGTGCAAGACAAAGTGTTCACAACTCAACTTCAAAACTGACCCTTTCCCCCCCCCTATTCATTTTGAAACTACGTCTGTTTTGAGTCAAGATGAAACAGGATTCATCTCTTACATGGAGAAATAAAGAAAGCATTCAGGCAGAGTGGCTGACAATCTCCGATAGTATGGAAATTGCCATATTAAAAAGGCATGAATGGCAGCCATTGAAGAAAATTGAATTGAACATCACATGTGCTTTGAATGGAAGCTCAGACTACTGTTTATAGATATGTTTGTAAGAAACACAGAATGCAGAAATGTAAACACTGTTCTGTATTTACTGAAGCATCTATTTTGCTTTCACAGCTCCAAGGTATTGATTAAAATCACATTTAGCAGTTTCTTACTATTGTATTTGTAATATGCATTGCGATATCCACATTAAGTCTCTACTGTGAGTCACACACTACTCAAAAAAATCTATCCTAAATGGATTTTCCTGTAGAAATAAAATTCTAAATCCCAAAAGTGATCGAGCTTTGTGTAAAACAAACACCGTCTCTGACTTGCAGCCTGATAGTAAATGTAGGACAGCGGTTCTGCAAAGGCAAGCACATGTGGCTCAGTAATCTGGAGTCTCATATCCCAACAAAAACTGCATCCTCCTGCAAAAAAAACTGCCGTCATGGATGTGAAGCTTCATTTGTTTGTTTGTTGTTATTGTCTTCACACATCCTCCTGCAGCTGTGACACCATCTCCCACGTCGCCTGTAGCCGTGTCATTAGAAGGTGTCTGCGTGTGCACACATTCAACAGATGGCCTTTTGCTCCGAGCCCTCTGGAGGAATCTCTCCTCCTTCCTCCCTCCTGAGGCTGTTATCACACAACACATCTGCTGCCCCTGATTCCCGCCAAAAGAAACACCAGCAACACTGTCACCTCCTCACCCGGCCGGAGCTTACCAGTAGAGCTTTTAGCTGTGTGTATCGCTACTGGATTAAATACGCGCTGCCATGGGGGATCAGTAATGAGGCTTGCAGTGACATGGTTGTTCTCCAACGTTCGTCCATTCCTCCCATCTTCTGGTGATCAAATGTCTCCTTTCTTCCTGGTTTCCAGTCCCCATAGCTTCCATCACCAGTAATCATCTCCTCCACCATCCACCCCCCACCCCCAGGCACTGCTCTCTGGACTCTGCTTTGGGAAGAGCCCACCAAGATCGATGTGATGCGAAGTGGCTTCCTACAACGTGTCATTACCACAGTTTGTGTGGTTGGGCCACTTTCTGAACTTACATCATCGAATGCAGTGGAACAGTGTGTGAGACAGGACTTATTGTGAAGAACATGTCCTCTGCAGAGTGTTTTCATGCTGCTCCGTCAGCCATGACTTCAAGTGTGTGTATATTTGATTTCGGAAAAAGCTTTATTCAAAGTTAGAAGTCAGTTGCTTCAGAATATTAGCATAGTGGCTAGATAGGGGCCGAGTAAAGGCAAGAAACAAACTGCTTGAAAATGTGTTCCCCTAAAAGGTTGTAGCTACTTGAGCTTTTTTCTTTGTTTATAGTCTTGAAACATGTATTTTAACGCACAGTTCTTTTTGCATTTAAAGTTGTGAGCGAGAAAAAGAATGGCTAGATGGTTGAGCAATAATTTCTAACTAATATCTTTGTTTTAACATCTATTTTTTGAGCAACACAATATCTTGGTATTTTTGGGTTTGGTTGTGTTTTATCTGGCGTGAAGATCAAATATTGAAACCATATTTAGAGTTTACAATTTCTGGAGTTCTGGATTATTTCACGGTCCAAATGGGAAAATTGTCATTAAAACATAAATTAAGCATTTTATTGGGTGAATACATCAACAATGTAAAATGATGTCAAGCTGTTTAGATGTTAGCAGCTCACTCAGAACCTCCGCTGCAGCAGGAGGTGTTACATCATCCTAAATCCCTCCAGACAGAGCGTAGTATCAGGGGAGAGAGTCGTTGGGGGTCGTAGGTCTTGGCTGCTCTATTGGCCCGAATCCACCACAAACCTGACCTGGATCTGCAGCTCATAGATGGATGAGGCTGTTACATGATATAAACAGTAATTGGGTTCTTCTTCAACCAGCAGGGTTTTGTTTTATATCTGTTTCTCTTTCCCTCTCTCTAATCCCTTTTTTTTGTGCACAGGCTGAGGACAAGAGGAAAGCTCTGGAGGAGACCAAAGCCTACACCACCCAGTCCCTGGCCAGCGTAGCCTACCAGATCAATGCCTTAGCCAACAATGTGCTGCAGCTGCTGGACATCCAGGCTTCGCAGCTGCGGCGCATGGAGTCCTCCATCAACCACATTTCCCAGGTCAGAGAACGACACGCACCACAAACCATACAGCTGTGAAGAATGGTGCCCCACATTTCCCACTTCTCCTCTCACTTTCACACTGACTCGGTTATTTTCAAACACAGTGCGAGGCCTTCTGTAATATCCATGGTTCCTTTTATTAGCTTCTCACTCTTGTCCCAGTGTGTGACTGGCTGTGTGTTTGGCCGAATGACTGGTTTTCTGTGTGGCTTTCTAACATGCTACTGTTGAGAAACAAACACACTGCACAATGTCTATAGTTACCACAAAGTTTGAACACACTCAATTTGTAATTATCAAGGCCTTAACACACTAGTCTTGTGTGTGCTTAAGTTAAATTTTCAAGCCTGTATCAGCAACCGATATTGGAGCTTTTGTTTTTTATTTTTTAAGGTTTTGCCTCAGACAAATCTAACCATGCCTGATGAAGAACAATTTGATATGTTTAATTGTCAATTTATGTAATATTCTTGTCTTTAGCCATTGGTTCCAGTTAGTTTTGTCTTTAAAAGGATGTGATGTAGCCGACTTGAAGCTGGGATCAAGCAACAGGCGACGTTTAAGTCATGATGAGTCACAGTAGATCTCTTGTAGGGTTAGCATGCAACTGTGATAAACATCTGTAGGGAAAAAGGTCATATCCACTGACCTAAAGGTGCATCAAATGGTTTTGTAATAAATAAATCACTCTTTTTACATTTCCTAACCTTTTCCCATGTGTAGCATGAGGCCTCTGCCATGTGCAGGTAAATCCAACTGCTCATCCAATGAAGGCATTAAGAGCTCAGACAAATCAAACTGAGAGCTCCAACCATGTGGCTTCTCATACATTAGATTCACAAAAACCTGCATCACACAGAAGACACACATGATGGAATCCAAGCAGGAAAAATTATTTTGTAGAAAGAATCCATTTTTGTAGTTTCTTGTTAATGCGAAAACGCTCTGTGGTGTAATGGGGTTATTGGGTTTAGCTGCCCTGGTTTGGTCTCTTCCTGTCCCTGCTATCTGTGTATTTCCTCTGACACAGCTTCGCCAGAAACTCTTGCAGGAAGCAGCGAAGGTCAGACTTTCAGTCTAATAGAAGGAAAGAGGACTTGTCAGACTTGAGGGCTTGAAAGAGAGAGAGAGAGAGAGAGAGAGAGAGAGTGAGAGAGAGAGAGGGACCTGCAGAGGGAAATGGAAGATGGATCATGACAAGCAAAGAAAAGGAAGACCAGGCATATTTACACTCCAGTTTTAGTCGCCATGACAACCCCTTGCAGGCTACACCAGAAAAGCCTTTGAGAGACAGTTAGATCTGGTGCTTTACGTCAGGGAGTTTCTTTCCGGTGAATTCCTCGGTTTAGCTTATGTTGTTGGACTTCTGTCTTGCTATTCCAGCCCATGCTTGTGTACTATTTGAAGCCATGGTGAAGATGACCTAGATCATGTCAAGTTGGGTCAGCTGGTGGTCAACAAAGACGTGTGCTCCCTCTGCTTTGGTTTAAGGAAATGCAGGAAAGTAAATTTAATTCAAATCCTCGTCGTAGCTGCTCTGTGGATCCATCTCGTGTTTTTCTAATTCATCCCTGGGAATTATGAACGATCTTAGCAGCTCTGACTCTTTCATTCACAACGTCTCCATCGCCGTCTCGTTGTTGTTTTATGGATTAGCGTCGGCCGAGGTCCTTATGTGTTTGCCTTAATGAAGCGTATCTCTGTTTTAATAATAAAGAGGCCGGCCTGTCAGCTCTACAGGCTGTGGGCGTGTTTTATTGCTCTCCACTGTCCTGTTCAGAGGTGGATCATTATCGTGTTGCTCTCACTGCTCATGGACATGAGATCAGCTTCGGCCCTCGAGGACGGTGCTGCATTCTGCTGGATGGACGAGGGAAGTCTGTAGCTTGTGGGGTTCATGTTTTTTTTATAACAGAGAGGAAAGGATAGAAAGTTCTCTCGTGCCAGTTCAAATATGATAAATCCTCCCTAGCATGAATAAACACACTTCAGAATTCCCTGGCTAAACATAATCAAACCGTAGCAGAATCCCTTTTCAAGTTTCTTGTACCCGTCCACGCCTGAAGCTGGAGATGCCTCGGGATGCAGCTCGCTTACATTCACGTGTCAGTGAGTCAGTGGTGAGACGTTGTCTGGCGTCAGGGCCTTTTCCATTGGTCTGCCCACACTGACGTGGGGCTCACTCTGGTCAGGGTGTGTCTGCATGGTGGTGGCCGTTCTCAGACTGGAGCTGATGCATCCCACTGGGTTTGGTACAGAGGGTTATGTGCTGTAATACAACACGTCTTGTCTTGTCTTTTGGTTGTGCTGGTAGGAGAGGCTGATATTGGGAACAGGGAATTGCTTTAGTATTGCTGAATTGTTGGTTTGGTTGACATCTTCAAATTATTAACAGGTGAATTGAAATAAGAATTAATTCTAATCATGTAAAAAACATAATATGAAGATAATTAACAGCTTTAACGATTAACTGACTTTGACCAGTTCAACCAATGATGATTTTGTCTCTGGTTTTATCCAAGTAATGTTCAGAGGAATGACATTAACAATACCCAGTTGTAATCAAGCAAAATAATACTTCCTGCCCTTTTAACCTGTTCACGACCCCAATTAGTTATCTGCTGGCCCCTCAGTGGGGGTGTCCAGCCACCATGTGGGAACCTTCTGGATAATCAACTAATTATTTGAACTTAAATCAAGAGCAGAAATTATTCAGCCTCATTTTCGATGAAGCTTCTAAAATCGTTGAATCATAGGTGTTATCATAGAATTGCATTGAACCATAGATTAAAGATAATGTCTCATTGATATACAGTGGATGTTGTGCTGCTGCCTCCCTGAGCAGCTTCAGTTCATCTTTTGGGTGTTGCGTCACCGATGCACAGATTTTTGGAGTGTTTGCTGTCAGGTGTTTGTTTACGTGTCTCCCCCCCCGGCTGTCTGTCTCATTCACAATCCAGAGTCTCTCTGCAGCTCTGAGGCGGGTGAAGGCTGACGGGAGAATAGAGTGGCTCGCTGGGCTTCCACCTTGCGCTGTGTGTGAAGTGGCTGCTAAGCGGCTGGGAACAGGGAGCGCTTTGTCTGCCCGGCGGAAGAAAATGCCTCGCATTGAGAACCTCTCTGTGATACCCTCGAATAGAGGAAAGACGGGGGAGAATACTGTTCGTGTGTGTGTGTGTGTGTGCGTGCAGCCAGTGTTCATTCTGCAGCTCCTGTGTCCTGATTATGAATGCTCTCCCCCTTTACAGAGCTCTGAGGTTTCATGGAGTAGCTGTTTCCTCAAATGATCTGCACCATATAGACTCATTCTTTTAAAATAAAAAACTAAACTCAGGGGTATAAATGATCAAACCAGAAATAGATATTATTGTCATAGCAACAAGTAGCAGTCATTTAGCTGAAAGTCAGATTATTGGAGCATGGGACAGTTTCATTTAGATAGTGATGTCATGAATGAGACATGGCTGCTGATATAACTTTTAAAATCAAGCTGATATCGTAATCAATAACTCAACCAGTTGGAATATGCCTGGTATAATATCACTTGAGGGACATTTCTCTATGGTTATGAACACAAAACAAAGACGGGGTCATCACTAATAAACTGTGGAGATGAAAATAGCCGGTGATGTGTTCGCCCTCAGCAGTGCTCACTCCCTCTCTGAGCAGTAAGTGAAAACCCCTCAGAGGTTTGTGTGCAGATTTGTGCAGGATCTTTTTTTGAGTGCAGTGAAGATCCACCTCTCATTTACTTAGTAAAGTCGGGCTTGAGCAGTTTATTATTAACAAATGACCAATGTTTCCTCTAGTGTTCAGAGCAGCAGTCAGGGGGGAAACACTGAGTCACTCTCAGGCCGCAACTGATCAGGGAAACCTCAAGTGGGTGGGGATGTGGGGGTGCAAGAGGCCGAACCAGTTTTAATGGCCCAAACAGTAAATGATACCGCAATTTAATATTTCATTGATTATCACTCAAGTGGACATGTAGATGTGCTGATGATGTGATAAAACAGATGGTGGGTAAATGGGTGTGGCTGCATTTCCCAGTACATCTGTGAACCGAGTGACGAAGCTGCACAACAACGGGCTGGATGCAACAAGCAGCTCACACACACACACACACGGACACACACACACACACACACTGCCAGTTTGTTCCCATAGCTGTGTGCTTCACTATGAAGCAGTTACTACAATTACACAATATTCTTATCTGATCACAAGAGTCAGCTGTGTGTGTGTGTGTGTGTGTGTGTGAGTGTGTGTAAAATAGGGATTCAGTTTGTGTTTGTGTTCTCAGTCTGTCTGGCACGTGTGAGTTTTTTCTTTTTTCATTTCAGTTCTCATTCCTTGGATGTACAGCTGCATGCCATTACACTCCAGTGTGTGTATGTGTGTGCGAGTGTGTGTCATCAGTGCTGTGATGAAAACACACACAAGCAAAGTATGTTGGGGTTGCGTCTACATGTGTGGTGCAGTGATGGCTTTTGACCTCCCGTCGAGGAAGAATGGCACCAATCCAAACAGGAAATTAAGCCTTATAGCTCTGTCTCTCTCTCCCTTTCTCTGTGTGTGTGTGTGTTTGTCCTGTGTGTGCTTACTGCTGATCCCCCTGCTTGCCTGTGTAGTTCAGTCTCTCTCTCTCCTGTCTCCCCTGGTGGTCTCTCTCCCACTTGCAAGGCTGTGAAACCCACAGTGAGAGTTTGTCAGTCTATTTGTTTTATTCACTGTTGAATATTTACACTTATTCTACACACGTCTTCGTTTTCTCACTGGATTAAAGCGACTTGTCATTCCGTGTGGCCGGGTTCTTTGTGTGGTCCGCTGCCTCCAGACAGTTGTTGTTCAGAGGCTCATGTTTGGTGTTTGACAGTTCAGTTGCAGTCTCTGTTTACTATATTTTGAATGACTCATGCCTAGAAACAAGAAAAAGAGACATTGTGAAACTGCGAGAAACAAGTTCTGAAAGCTCAAGATGTTTTCAAATGCTCAGCTTTGTCCAAATAACCCAAAGATTGTAACTTTCAAATAATATGAAACTAAAACTGCAACAAATGATTATTTTCACATTTCACTATCTTGATTTAATGAAAAAACAGAAAATTCAACTCAACTCGGATTTACTTATATAACACATCAAAAACAATAGGAGTTGAGCCAAGGTTGCTCTGTAATCACCTGAGAATATTTTCTGCTATAGTTTCCAAAAGACCAATTTAAAGTTTTCACACCTTTCACACACTCACAAAAATATTAGAAATACATTAAACCTTCACATTTAAGAGGCTGGTTTTGTTACCGAGCTGCAGAAATCTTTACCCCTTAGAATCATTATTCAATTACACATTTATTAGATAATGATTTATTTTTCCCAGGGAGTGATGAAGGGGTCGTCCAATAACAGCCCCAAAACCTGAAAGAAATACAAGCACAAAAACAGAGCCGGAAAACCGAATGTCCGTTTTACTAAATCGATTTATTTTGATAATAAACCAACTGTCAAAATCTGAGTCTTTGTCGATCGATCATCTGATTCGTCGTTTGTGAAATCCAGGACTTTTACCCTTTAAGGCCGCTGCTGTATTTGCTCCTTGCCACGTCTGTGTGAGTTGAAATGCCTCGAATGTGACATGTGGCCCATTCATCACGACTCCGCCCTGCATGAATAGAGTTTAAATTGGCCTGAGTGATGGTGGTGACTGAGGTTGTTCAGTAAATCATCAGTCCTCCACTCGGCTGTTACTTCCTCTCCTGAGCTTCTACTTCCACAACCTCTTCCCAGCATCATCATCATCATCATCATTTCCACCAGTGCAATCTTTCCCCATCAACAGCGCTCTGCAATTACATCTAATCATGACACCTCTGTACGGCTGATCTTCCCTTTATGAGAATAATCAAGGCAATTATTCAACGGCTCCTCGTAAACACGACTGATGAGGAAGTTCTGTCCGTGGCAGAAGATTTCGCAGCTGTGATTTTTAGTGTTTGTTATCTCCCTTGTTCTAATTCTGGCTTCCCTCTCAGCTCCTATGTAAACCAGAGCTCAGTCAGAACGCTGCTTTGGCCGCAGCCCAGAGTTAAATTGGCAAAAAGTCGTCCGAGGTGTTTCCATATGTGCTGTGTTAGCAAACAAAGCGTTGACCTTGGCATGCAGTCCTGTTTTTTTTTCTCTGCTGGGAGAGTGGGAGAGAGACAACAGTTCCAAGGTTTCACACTTGTCCAGCCGTCACATCCTCCGCTTCTGGCTCAGCCATGACACACACGGGCTGTTCGATTTACCAGAGGAATCCAGTTTTCGTTTTTTTGTGTGTGTGGGATGCTTAAACAAGAAGCTGCCAAACAGGGATCTCCCCACGGGGCGTTTGACCCCCCCCACATTCTGGCTTCAAGTGCAAATGGAGGCTCCGATATGCTCGGTGTTGCACTAACAGCTCCGAGAAGCTGCCCCACCGAAAGGCTTCCTGACAACTGTTTGCCTCTGCAGATGACGGGCTTCGGTTGTAAAGGCTGTAATCACGCCGAGAAACAGACCAGACAAAGAGTTGTTAGCTCAGACAGCCGTTTTGCCTCAGCGCTGAGTCGGGAGTGTTGGATTGCACGGCTCATACAGACGAGGCCGGACACGGTCAGAACAAGCAGCTCGAGGAGCAGGCATGTGACTGGAAGAGCCCTTTTGTGTTGAGATGTAGAACAAGGTGCCCTGGAGCTGTGGTTTCTGGGGGGGTTGGGCTTCCCAGTGGGTCACATGATTGAGCCGAGGGGTCATGGGATGATTTACAGCAAAGAAGAAGCAGGAAATCATATAAATGGAATGTGTGTGTGTATATATGTATGCTTAAACAAAACATGTCTTTCTTTCGATGATATGAACATGTTCGTTACAAGAAGTCAGGAAATATTTGATCAGAGAAGTCACTCCACTGTAAGAGCTAGTAGCCAGGAGCATAAACGGAGATTCTGGAGTTTGTTTATTTTCATTTCCTGCTGGCACTAGCTGTTTTTTTCAAAGACAACCAGAACATCAAAGTGCCATGTTTCAGTTTTTTGCTTGCCGCCCAGAAAACTGAAGATGAAATCGCCTCATCTTTCGTTTCCATCGACCAAAGGAAGAAACGCCAAATTTTCTCCGCCAAGAACCTCAAAACGCTCTGATGCAACACGGCCACAAGATGTCTTAATGATAGAGCTGAGTGATCACAACTCAAGCTTTTTATTGCCCCGCGTTTCCAGATCCCGCAAAAAAAAGCAAAGTGTTTAGGGCCAAGCTCTGAAAAAGTTATTTCAGGAAATGTAGGAAATAAGTAGAAGCAGACCCGGCCAGGATGACATAAAGAAGCTTCAACAGAAATAAAGCACACTCCACCGCTCGCAGCACTTCATCATAAAACAACTGCTGCACACACACAAAGCTCTCAGGGGTGAGCGGGGGGGTAATGGTGAGAGAGCGAAGCAGGGCTTTGCAGAGAAGGGAAAAATATCAACTCTTAAGAAGGTTTGTGTCCTCATCAGTCCGTCCTCACCTGCTTGAGGCTCTGACCATCGGGATAACTCCTCTGGCATACTGAGCCTGAACTTGAGTTTCAAACGTGTTGAACAGACGATGAGCTTCATGGTTTTCATCTCCTTGTAATCCCACAGAACAAGGACGTCCAATTCCTGGAGTCCAGTAACGACAAGCTTATCTCAGTCCTCAGCCAGGAATAACAACCTTTTAATAAGAGCCGTGTCGTTTCTCAAAATCAAGTATAATCTCAAAATTGTTTGTGTTCTTGGACAGTGATACCATTTGGAATAAGTAGTTCTCAGTGTGTGTGTGTGTGTGTGGTATCGCTGTAAATCTTATAATCATCTACAGTGGAGCTCTGTCATTAACCATTGGCCCATGTGTCTGGTCCGAGTAGCCACACACTGACACGATGGTATTCAGGGTGTGTTTGTCTTGTAATAGGCTTTCCCCTATGTTGCGGGGTAAGCACTCAGTTCAACCCTACTATGCCTACAGTACATGCTGTGCAGCTTCCCTGTTTGTTTGTGCATAGCTGGCATTTTATTGAGGGTAACATCCAGTGGCCAGTCTGCCATAGTGCTGGAAAAGCTGTTTTCCTTTCTCTCTCCGACATGTGCTGAAATGAAACCGGCTGTTTTGAATTCCATATCAAAGCCGGCAGATTCTTTCTTTTTTTCCTTCTTCTTAGCAGTTGCCGCTTACCTCACTCTTCAAAACAGTGTGTGTTTGTGTGTGTTTCTCTGTTGGGAAGCTACGTTTACACAAGGCTCCGAAATTCCATCCCTGGCCTTTTGATTGGCTGACTCCCCCCCCCCTGTCTGACTAAGAAGAGTAAATCAGTGTGAGGGAGAGACGTCAGGTCAGAGAGGATCAGTGTGGAGAGTGTTCCAGCCCTGCTGCCATAGGTCTGACGATATGTTGGTTGAGAATGAAAACAAAAACTTTTATTCCATGCACTTAGTTTATTGTATATCCTTTAGATCCACGTTTTATAAGTTATTGAGGAGAGATCATTCAAATGACCAATCAGGAAAGCATGTATTTGGCATATTCAGTGAATAAAGTACCCAACAAATTAAAATACTTGATCATATTGACACATATATCATGTAAACATCCAGTGTTGTCATAGATACCAATACTTAAAGCAAGTGATAGACACAGACAAATTATTGTACCATAAACCTTTGTTTTCTAGCAAGGTTTTTTACTAACTTAAGTGTGTTAATCAGTAAAGTCCCTCCTAGATCCCATTAAGTAAATGTTTCTTCCATCCAGAGAATATCGACAAATTTCAATAACAAACTATATCATACTTCTAAGGAAAGAATGCCCCTCCCCCACCGGTGTAGAATTACATTCTCTGCCTCGGAATTTCAGAAAAATAGCCAAACCTGAAACCTGAGACAAAACACATGAAGAAACACTAGATCTCATGTCATCATCTCTTCCGTAGGAGCTATCACTGACCGTCCAGGGCGGTAAACACGTCCATGTTTCACCAGGACACACATCACTTCTTTAGATTCCTGCGTGTTGAAGTCCAAACATTTATAGTCCTTGATCCTATCCCCAATTGGGATTTACACGCGTTCCAAGTACTGTCTTAACCCGAAATAGCAACAATTTGGACTATAAAGTACCTAAATAAATCAGAAAACCGAAAGGCCCGTGTTGCCAACACACCATCTATCATTGTGGCAACCGCTGCTCACCCATGTCCTAAAATGGGAAGAACTCACAAAGTTCAAAGTGATTTCTATGACTGGACTGTTTTTCTGTCTGGGTACAACTCTTCAATGACGCTGATGCTGTTGGCACGATTTTAAAAGTATGACCTACATCCTCAGAATAGTTGTATAGGTGGGTCACTCCTCTCTGGGTGTGGAAACAAAGGGATTTAGAAAGCACTTAACTAAGAGGATGCAATAACAAAATCAAGTGGAGGGAAGATAATGAAAGGCAATAAGTTAAAGAGGATGTCCAATCACGAGAAAGCAGGAAGAAGAGGAGGTGTGTAAATCCTTTAGTTACTGGGTGGCTGGACCCGTTTTCTTTCTTGTTCTAGTTGAAATATTTGCACTTAGAGGAAGTGAGAAGATTCCCTGTGAAGAAACGTCCCCAACAGTGCAGCAGGACCCATGTCTTTATCAAAACTCATTGTTTCCTGTAGCGAGAGGGAATCTGAAAACAGTAAAATGCCGGAAGCGGAACAGGAGGAGAATGCTGCCTCACCCAATGGCAGGCTTAAACCCACATGCCATGTCTGATGAGTCAGACTAGTAAATCCTAAAAGCCTGTTGCCGATGGAGAAGCCAAAAAACACCAGAGCCAAAAAGCTGCTCAGTGTTTCTGGGAAACCACTGCAGGCCTTAAACATATGGGTGACACTGGTTTTGAGAACACATGTGAATCATCCACCGTTCAGTGTGGCAACATGTTTTCAGAGTTCAGACTCTTTCCACCCAACAGACTGGCCACTGGGATCAAGTAAACACCTTTTAAGGCCAGTTTGAAAAATGACTCGAAGCAGTCAAGGGAAAAAGCCATTGCCAAGAGTGAAGTTCTTCATGAGGTCAGTCAAACCAGAATTGGCTTTTCTACGAAGACCTACTTAATTCTGTCGGACGCATTTAATGTTTCTTGGGTTTTGAATTGAAACCCAACGGTCAACGGTTGTCTGACACCAGCCTGCGCCGTTGCTATTTTTCGGCAAACAGGAAGGAGATGAGCTCACGCATCACATCGCTGTTTCACTTCCCCCCCCTTTGCCCGCAGCGGTGGTGAGTGTCCACACTCTGACAAGGGGAGTGTGTTCAACCAAGGCCAGATGTTTTTGGCTGAACAAAGTTTTTCTATTTGTGAATTTGTAGTGAAACATTTCCTGTTTTTGCCTGTGAACGCCCACTTCCTTAACGATATCTCGGAACAATGCTCCACGCACCTGACCGAGCAAGTCCTCATGTCGGGGTCGTGAGAGATCTCCCATCGGGATCTCACAAAGCCAGTCTTTGAATCCCGTCCCCCGCATGGAAGCCAAATGGACTGATTAGATTTTGGTCCCAGCTGTTTTCCAGATTATTGTGATTTATGACTGTGAAATTTGAGCATTATCTGTGAGCTGCAGGGTCCAGATCTATGAGCTCAAAACCGATTTCCCAGCAGAGCTCCTACCCACTGGAGTTTGAAGTGCTGCAACAAATTTCCCATTTTGTACATTGTGTCGTTCACCTCATCGGGAAGACAGTTGTGTTTTTATATTAAGAGCCTCTCGTGTTCTGGCAGCCCTGCTCAGGTTAAAACCGATGACTGCGTCCAACGCTCTGTCAGTCCTCTTAATCCAAGAAGACACAACGGGGCATAGGAAATGAACGGATGTTTCCCTTTTCAATTTGAAGTTTCAGAGGGAGCAATTATGTACGAGAAACTTTGTCTATTATGAAAATATGAATTCCTCTTTTTCAGTCGCTTTGAACAAACCACCCTTTTACGACCCTTTGAATCTGACACATGAGCTGTGAAAGCAGCTTGACTTCTCTGCTCTCCGCCTCAGAAGTGTCACAGTCCAGAGATTTCAGCTTGACCGCACAGTTTGACTGCATATGAGTCGTCCAGAGGGTTATTGGGGCCCTCGACTGTGGGTTGAGTGACACTTGGAGACTAAGTCGCCCATGCAGTGGAACAGTGCAGCGTAAAAACAGACAGATCTCGGTCCAGCTCCAGATCCCTGCGATATGAAAGGAGTCCTCTGTTGGCGCTGGTCACTCACTCCTCTCCCCCCCTCCCCCTGTGAGAGACCATCATTTTACCGCCCCGCCCTCCGCAGACATTGCAGCCTTTCATCTCTCAGAGGAAGGGCAGCTGCCCCTGAGCTCGGCCCGGAGTGAGGGATCGAAGCAGGGGACGTAAAGGCAGTGGTTTGTGGGACATTCTAACGTTATGGTCGATATGTAGGAGCTGGATCGACTGTCATGGCTTTGAAGCTGAAAAAAAAAGTACTAACCAGTCTACTGGCAGGAAATGACCCATCAGCTATTTTTATGTTTTCCTTTTTCATGCAAACATGAAGCGAAACCGTCTCTGGTCTTTTTATGTCAAATGTGAGCATCAGTTCTGAGGAATTTGATAAATCTCTGTGACTGGGTTTGTTTCACAGACAAAAGATGTTTCCTCAGAATGTAGATAAATTGAGATCAACATTTTTGTCATCAAAATATTAAACATTTATTATAAAAGGAAAGTCACATCATCTGATATTTGAGTATATCAGTAACTCCATTGATTAACTTGTGGTATGATACAGAATCAGTGACACTAGAAGAAGAACTGTTGACTTTAGGGTTGTAAACATCTCTATTGTTTCTCACTCTCCGACTGTTTATCCTATGTTTTTGTTTATTTTTCCCTTGATTAGCTGAAATAACCTGTTGCATGTAGATCCTGTGTCCCGTCCTCATTCATATCAGCTGAACATGCTTTGCTCATAATTCTGTCCAGGATCTGCTTTGCACCGCGATCGATATTTATTAGTCCGCACTCGCTGCTGTAAAAAGATTATTTAAGACCCCAGTGATGAAAAGCACAACCTCATGATTTAATTAAATCTTCTCAAGCTGCTGCATGACAAGTTCATTGGGTCCCAGAGGTCCCCGTTGGACAGGACGTCTCTTGTGTTCCCTTCTGTTGCATCAATCACAACCCTTCTTCTGTCCTCGCTGTCATTCACAGACCGTGGACATCCACAAAGAGAAGGTGGCCAGGCGGGAGATCGGGATCCTGACCACCAACAAGAACACGGCGAGGACTCACAAGATCATAGCCCCGGCAAATATGGAGCGGCCAGTCAGGTACATCAGGAAGCCCCTGGACTACAATGTACTGGACGATGTCGGCCATGGTGTCAAGGTGAGAAGGTTCCTCCTGATTTTTTGTTCTCTTATCATTTAATCTCCTCTTCTTTCACTTTGTCGCTCTACTATTTCTAATGTTCTATCCTCCCCCCCTCAACTCTGTCTTACCCCAGGGATTCATATCCCACTCCTCTCTCTCTCCCACTTTGACTTGTTTTCTCGCTCCATCTCTCGTGCTTTCTCTTTCATCTTCAGAAAGCACCCCCTTTCTGACCCTACAGGAATATGTTGCAGCGTGGGTTGGTGAGGCGGGGGTGGGGGAGATGATAAACGAAAGAAGAAAAAAAATACAATTACATCATGTAGCTTTCAGAAAACGTCTCTATTCTTGGAGCGTTGTGAAAGATGTTAAGACGTTTTTAAAGGCACTTAGGCTCCGTCCACTCTCGTAATCCTGTTCTCTGAAGTATCTCCAAACCTGAACAGAAGAATCATGATGTTACAATTAGATTTGTAGTTTATTTTCACATCTGAAAGGCCGAGCAAAAGCAGATTTCTGATGTGATGATCCAACGGTGATGTTTTCTCCATTAGGGGCTCACTTTAGGGGTCACTGGGTCGGACTGATAGTGGTGGTAATGACATCATTCCCTGACGGCCGCAGGCATTTTTTGCGATCTCCATCCTCTCCCCCTGAGCTGCCTCGGCTCCATCAATCAGCCAATCAATCGCATCTGTCAGACAGATTGGATTAGAGCCCCGCCATTACCATCCAGAAGTGTTACAGGCATTGATGAGGCCGGATAAAAGCCATTGTGCCTCTCAATCTATTGTGTAGGGAATTCTATGAACCGGTTCCGTCATGGTGAAATGGTGTGATGCATTTCATTTCCCCAACACGGACACCAGATTTGTACATATTATTATCAGCATTATGTACTTAAAACTCCATAAAGACATTGTTTTATTGTATTTAATAAACAATTCTTAATAAAGCAAGAGTTCAACAATTTCAGAAATGCACTAATTAATGTCCTTTTCAAGACTGAGATAAGGAAAAACACTTGTTTCTATTATATATACTACTTAAAACAATGGGGCTGCCTGATATCTGTGGTTTATCTCTTTCTAAATCCTAAATCCACCCAACAGCATCTCAAAAAGTCAATTTGGATAACCAATACAACAGAACAACTGCTTAATGGACTTTGAAGTGTTATTAGCTCGTTAGTGTAGTGTTTCTAATTACATAATTTAATAGTTGATATGTAGAAGGTACATTTTGTGGAATCATGGCGCAGAAGCCAGTCAAAATGAGGACCTGTAATGCAGGTTAATAATCCAGAATCCTGATTCCTGTGTCAAATTGAATACAGAGCTTCCAGAATGTGGTGTCAAATGAGTGAAAACACTGGTGCTCCACGTCTGCTCAGAGTCTGTTTGATGCGTCTATTTTAAGAACACGAGGTATCACTCTGCGCCTAATCTCAGTGGATATTCTCCAGCGTTTACATTTGTTAGTGAGCACACACACACACACACACAGACACACACACAGAAGCCCCTGACGCAGTCCCCCATCACTCAAATCCTATCACATTCATGTCACATCCCAAAGAGCAAATCGATATTCAACATCAATACTCCATATTTATTCACATACTATGCTGTGATGGCTCCGGTCAGATGCCTCGGCCTGTATGGAATATCTATAGTCATGGTTTAGTTACTGACCAGAATCAATAATTTAATGGGAGTTTAAATCAAGGCGACTGGCTCCAGTTAACTGTGAAGCTCGCAGCCGGCGCATGCTTGTATTGGCCTGAACTGGTTTTACAGCCTTGTGCAGTGTTTGTGTAGTTAAACACCACAATGGGAGCAGCAGTAATAAAGAGAGTAAACACCATGTAGCCCCTCGCATGCATTATTTAATAGGAGCTGTTCTCAGATCTGAATTGAGAGGAATCAGAAGGTGAAATTCACCCAGTTGCATAATCTGATTCTTCTCTGCAGTCATTATTGTAATGTTAATAAATCAGCTGTCCACATCTGGAATCTCGCCTTCGACAGATCGGGACGTTTCTCACAAGGCGAACTGACAGTGACATGAGACTTTTTAACATTAATACGAGAGATGAGATTTATTCTTCCAGTCAGCTGACGCCTAATCTCGTCAGAGGGGCTTTCAGGGAACCCAGGGACGATGATGTCAGGGGTTTGATGTTATGTTGTGTCAGTTGTTAGTTTGAGAGATTGACTTTGGTTTGGTTATCCTCATGGTTACAGGTGATAACAAACTACAGAAATAGGAAATGCGGCTATTTAATTAACTAATTGACAAACTCGCCTGTCACATAGTTTGGGAGCTGATTGGAAAGCCACCAAGCCGTGTTCCAAATTGGAAATTTCAGATTTTATGTTCCTGGAAATTTAAAACACGAGATAATGACATCACATCAAAGACTGCTATGTATTTAGCACTAATTAGAACAACCAGTCACTACAGGCTTCTCATTTATTTTAGCTATTTTCCCCCCTGGTGAAAAATAACTCATCTTTTACCCCCCTGCTCCACATGAGACGTCTCTTTGGACTCGACAGTGACCTGTTTGTCCACAACTCAACTTGGACGTTGCTAAAGCATTTTCCACGCTGACGCTTCGGTTTGTGGAGCGAAACAGAGACACAGCCGCTGCCAGGAAGATAAGGGAGGGCTGGAGCTTTTCCAGTGTGACCTAGATTGTGGATTGAATCCCGTCTAGTGCCGATAACAAAGGGAGTCCGGGAAATTTGGACATAAAATGTACTCAGCCACTCTGAGGGTGTTTTTTTCTTTAATCAGGCAGAGGTGACTTTGTATTGACCTGAGCTGTGAATTTAGCTTTTGGTTTCATTCTCACTCTCTCTCCTGGTGTTTTGATGCTACAATGCTTTCTGCAAAGGCCATTGGGGACGCTGCATTATAGATGAGCCACTTGACTCTGCAGTTGTCATACTGCAGATTAACCCAACTGCTACGTTGGCTCTATATTCTCTTTGACACCGGCCAACACGAGCACCAGGCTGCTTTTTTTAAACTGTGGCCAGGATTGAAATAATCTCCATATGGCAAAAATAAATCCCAAAAAATCAAATGAGCACATTTTTACTCAGTAGGCTTCAGAGGCAGATTCATGTTTTTAAAAAGCAAAGGTCTTAAAAGCAGGCTGTCTCAGAAACCCTGTAGAGATGATTCCACTTGTGCACAATAGCTCTTCCCTCAGATCCCAGTGACTTCCTTCCAGTCTGACTCGGCCCCGGGTGTGGTTCTGTTGGTCGGAGTAACGGCTGCAGCAGCAGTCGAAGCCACAGTGCTTTTCTCCTGCCGACCTGCCCAGCTCTTGCTAAATGTTTACCCAGTGTAAATACAGTGTGGAATCGTTTCTCTGCTGCTCCCCTTGTACTTTGACCTCCACTGATTCGTTCAGACATGGCCGTTTTGACATGCCCTCTTTCTGTCTCCCTCTCTCTCCCTTTTCTCCTCTCCCCATTGCCCACGCTAAGTGGTTGAAAGCCAAGGTAAGTCCGGTTTGTCACATGACCCATTTTTTCTGTAATGTATTATTGATAGATACCAGTAAAACCCATGTGATTATTGTCGCCATTTCCCACCTTAGTTCCCATTAACCGACCCGTAGTCCTTTTAGTAAAAGAACCCACACACTCTAAGGAGTTGTAACACCCTCCCTGTCAGTTCCCCTCTGTGTACTTGTTGTTGTCATCTAATTTATGTGTTGTCCGTAATTGTTCTGTATTTCATTTAGAATGTTTATAGGCTTCCCAGACGGCTCGTTTATGTTCTTAACGAGGTATAAACATCCTGGAATATACAATAATGCAAATCCAGATTGCTTCTGAAGCTTTCGCGGTTACATGCTGGATCCAAGTGTTTGGCAAGACACCTTATTGTAACATGCAAGAGGTTTCAACCCTAAAGATGGCTGCTATCCACCAGTGTCACTATAGACTACAAGTTTCAGCTGGTCCGTGTCCCATCTGCTAACATGGAGGCGGCTGGGTTCAAGACCCAAAAGAGTTGTTATCTGGGCAGCCTGTAACATGTGATTCTCGTCATACGTGTGTCGTCCTCTTTCATGCGTCTCAAGTGATTAGTCTGTTTGAATAAAAAACCTTTTCTTCCTTTAAACCACAGCAACATGGAAACAATCAGGCAGTCAGAGGAGGAACACTATCGAGGACCAACCCGCCGACGCAGAAGCCGCCGAGTCCGCCCATGTCAGGGCGCGGCACGATCGGGTAAGATTTCCATTTTAGTGACCACGGAAGAAAGAACTACTTCTGTAATTATTAAATAATGAATGGAAAAAAACACACAAGACACTTTAGGGGGTAATGTTTTTGTTGCTAAATGCATGTGAGGATAGTGAAGAAGCATTTCCCACTGAGCTTAGAGGTGATGTCGTGATGTGACTTTGTGGTTTGACAAACCTTCTTGTAGTGTCTGGGAACTTACCTGAACTTTATTCTGATAATGTGAGCCAAGTTTCAGGCCATGACAGTGATCGTCTGGTGCACAGCAGCAGTCTGTGACACTAATCGGATATTAATTCCAAGAGTAAACTCCTGTCTGTGACTCCCAGCGTCCAGCTGTGTAAACTGATGGGATTTATGACGCTCCAGTGAATTCTCCCTCGTAGTCGTGACGGTTGGATTTACCCAGAATTAGCATCATTTTTCTCTTTTGATTTGTGTTTTGTTTTCCATCCGCTGCAGCCGCAACACGTCCTACAAGACCCTGGAGCCGGTGAAGCCGCCCACAGTGCCCAACGACTACATGACCAGCCCTGCCCGAATAGGCGGCCAGCAGCACAGCCCCGGGCGCACGGCGTCACTCAACCAGAGGCAACGCACACACAGGTAGAAAAAGAGAAAACACACAGTCATTCACACAAAAGCCTCTCGCTGTTTTTCTCCTTTTTTACTGCTGTAAATTCACTGCTGAACAATTTTCAGATAGATCACAGCACCGAGTGAAGAAACACAGGCGCCTCATTCATTTTAATGAGATCACTGCATTGTCGCCTCAGAGGGCAAAGAAACGCAGCCTCATCCGGAGGAAAGAGGAAAGAGCCCAGCTCGATATTTGTCCTTAAAATCAATGATTTCACAACGTCACCCTGCATCCAGCACTGCACCAGCCACACACATATTAAAAACACGCTAGAGTTCAGAACATGAAGTGCTTGTCACTCTGAGAATGTTCCACAGCTTATCTGCAAATTGATCTTAAAATCAAACCAGCTCTCCTGGATTTGATTTCATCATCTCTCTGTAACATTAAATAAACATGTCTCAACTGCACGGCGACCTGAAGTCATTACCGAAGTCTCTTGCAACCTAATGATATCCAATATAAAGTGATGAGTAGTTAATAATGATAAAAAAAATAGTAGTTGGAGCCTTAATACACAAAGAAACATTCTTCCTTGTAAAATCATCAGCTTCAAAACAAGTCAGACTTTATTCAGAATTTAACCCAAAACTAGACATGTACGGAGTTGAAGAGGCAATGATAGTAAGTTAATAACCCAGAACTTTAACTGATTTACTAGTAGAATCCTCTCACAACAAAGTGTTGCTCTTTAAAGACACTTTAAGTCCAGATACATTAAACGTTTCAAATAAAGTATCTAATGATTAATCTAATGAGGATATAAATGTGAGCAGATAATAAGGAGTCAGGGTTGGCCTCATAATATCAATTACATCTAAGTCGAACCCTGTGGCCCCCTGCTGACACTGTAATGTTGAAGTTCTCCTCCTGCAGGACTAATTTAAAATCTGTAAAAGCTGCAATGCAGATGCTGCACAGCTTTTTAGAGAACCTAAAGGATTTTCTTTCAATATTATGTGGATGTGAGTGGAATTATTATTCCAGCTGCACTTTATAATTGAACATTGAATATGTGAATGAGTGTTTCAATAATAGGGAAAAAAAAGAAGCGAATAACCCTTGTCTAAACTCTTAGTTAACGCCTCTCTCTCTCCTCTCCTGCACTACATACAGGGTTTGTCTGATAAGGCTCAGAGAGTTTCTCACCACCGAGTCACTGATATTAATATCTGTAAAAGCCCCTGATATAAAGAGCTGTTTCTCAAAAAAAAACTCCAAAGTCAACTCCAGCATTTAAAGACAACTCGCACTCGGCTCTCGAGGTTTGTTCCGCCCCCAAAAAATAATTCTCCACGTGCTGAAGGCAAAGAGCTTTCGTCAAACGTGAGTTACGAGTGAGTGAAGTCGCCTCATTACCTAAAGAGCTTATTATGCTGACTGTGATGCTCATAAATATTACATAACTTTCCTCAGTATGTTTGCAGAAAGCTGCTCATTCACACGGGAGGCTTCTCTCTGTGCCGCTTCTGCTTTATCAATTAAAACCAATCTCCAGGTCTTTGTGTTGTTGTCGTTTCGCAGCCTTAAAACAAAAAGAAGTCTGTCACACAAACGTCCTCACTGTTACTCATCCGTGCTCTGAAGCCGCTCTAATGTCCCTTTAACAAACCGGGGCCGTCCTCAGAGTCTGCTCCTGCCCTGCTGCAGCTAATACTGCTGTGGCATCACTATTTGATTATACACTTGGCCGTGCTTATTCAGCTCATCAGTCTCTGTCATCCTCGATTGAGGCTTAAATTCAATAACAGTGTCTCTGTGTTCCAGCTGCTCGATGCCTTATTGTTGTGATCTAATATCTTTCTGTGGGAGAGGTATCACTGTCATTGTCTTTAGAGAACATGCTCACTGCAGCGTCCTGGTTATAGAATCTGTTCTAAAACACTTTGTGTGAGGGTTGAATTCCTGCTTCAAACATCCTCTTCTGCCTCTTACCTCAACTCAGAACATTTCTCAGCACATTTTACTTTTTTATGTTATAACATAGTTAATAAAATAGTTTTTTGCTTTTACTTTGACCCTTTTAATGGAGAATTTACTTATTAGCTCCAAACTTTATTTTAAGTCTACCTGTGTGTAACAGCAGGAGAGATGGACCTGGAGCTTCTTTTATTCCACAGAGAAGCAAAAGCTGTGAAAGTTCATCAAGGGATTAGAATGGATAAAACCAAAACATGCAGGAGGGGGTTGAATTAAGACGTTGCACCGTGATATTGTTTGGCCTTTATCCCTAAAAGATACTTCGCCTCCATCGCCACCAACATCCTTCCGAGGGGTGACCCCTGCTGTGTGTGCCTGGAGAGCCCCGGGGCTCCACTGACATGGATCACATAGGAGAAGGGAGGAGAGGGGGATGATGGGAAAGGGGATAAAGAGATGTAGAGTAAAATGGGGGGGTGAGGGGTTTGGGAGACCGACGGGGGAATCACTTTACAGCCGATGAGGAGATAAGAGGACGAGGTCGAGGCTCGGTGAGGGGTGAGAGGAAGGCAGGAGGATCAATGGAAGAGCAGGGATGAAAGAGGCAGAAGAGAGGAGAGGTGGGGCCGGAGCGTAGACGAGGATCGAGGCCAGAGAGAGGGAGAGACTGAGAGGTGGGGGGGGGATTAAGTCTCTAGGCCATTGATCTACAAGCCCCCAGGTCAAACACAGGGTGAACAGCGCTCACACAGGCCACTGACACATGGAACATCCACATGTTCTACATCCTCACTGGGTTGAATGGACTGAATCCAAGATTTCCAATATGTTAAATAATTAATGTCAAGGTGATGGATTTGCTACCATAGAATATTGTATTAGACTGTTTTGGATCTACAGTTATAAGCATGTGGTGAAAAGATATTTATTATACATTCTGTTCCTGTCACTTACAAATAATTCAAAAATGAATATATGATTTTTAGGGGATCAATGATGGACTTATCATATCTGCAATAATATCGCGAAATATGTGAGGAAAACCTTAAGTTTTACAGTCTCATCCTCGAAGTAGGACAGGAACTCGATGCAGTGGAGTCGATGCGTCTGTAGTTTTACCTCTGAGCAGGTTTGCCCTAAATAAAACGATTTCTTTCTCTCCTCTGTCAGTGGAAGCAGCGGGGGCAGCAGCAGCAGGGAGAACAGCGGCAGCAGCGGGGTTGGCATTCCCATCGCCGTGCCTACACCCTCCATTCCCAGTTCTGGACCAGGTGAGCGTTGATAACAAACACTGTGTGTCTCTCTCTTCCTACTCGTATGAGGTCGGCACAGGATTGTTGCTCAAACAGCTTCAGGCATTTTGAAAAGCCTGCAATAAAAGACCTGCCCCTCCCTGACGCACACAGCCACAGAAATTAGGTTTTGGAGTTTTTTCTTTTTATAATCCTTTCCCAGGCTCCAAACACATCTTTTAAATCCTGATGAGAGAAATATCCTGAAAGTAAAATCTGTTTTTTCCCTCAGAAACTCATGTCAGTTGAATTCTGTTCGCTTGGACCTGGGGAGGATGAGATAACACTCTTTAAACACTGACAGGCAGTAATGACAACATGGGTCCGTGCTGTTTGCACAATGCACATACCTGTGTAGGCCTGAGCCTGTGCATCAAGTCACATCACATACTGCAGCTACACATGTACCAAGTTGTACCTTTCAATCCAAAGTGCACGTCTGTGTCGACCTTCATAAAAGAACAAGTTATTGCTTTTTAAAAATGCACTTAAATCTGGGAGCACCAGTGTTTATTTATTTAAAAAATACAATATGCATGGGTATATAAGAACGGCCTTCACTGCGGGACGAGGTGTAAATTTAATGGTGTATTTGCAGATTGTGAGACGACTCGACACAAAGCCTATGTTTACCAGACAGGGATTATGTCCCGGCCCATTGTGTTCTAAGCACAGCTGATTCTCTATCCTACTGTGTAAATAGGCCAAGCTGTGTTAGGTCTGCTGCTTTACAGTGGAATAGTAAGACGCACACACACACACCACACACACACACACACACACACACACCACACACACACACACACACACACGCTGCAACACATATTACTGCATTACACACACGCAGTGGCCGTGAGGAAATGCTTTAGTTTGTGAGAGCAGCTTTGCCTCAGTAACAAGGAGCAGGGCCTGAAACACTTGGAGACTCACAACGGCTATCCATTACAAGCCGGTCGCCATGGAAACACTGGATTCATACCACAGTGAAGTGTGTCAGAGTGGAAGTGCTCCCCGAGCCCCGGAGGGTTCTCGAGTAGAGCGATGTTATGTAACGGTGTAGAGGTGCGGCTGGTGGTCGGCCGAGCTTCAGTATCAAACTAATGTAAACACACTCCTTCCAGTCCCGCCCATGTTCGCTCCTCCCCCACCCCCACCTCCTCCTCCTCCTCCTGCTCCTCCCATGGCCGGGTTCGGCCCCCCAGCACCTCCTCCAACACCACCACCACCACCACCAGCACCCATAGGTGAGACTCCTCGAAACCTCGAGGCCGCTCCCGTCGTCTCTGCTGCTTGACGGGTGGAGGAATCAGCACGTCTGTTCTGCTCAGGGTGGAGCTCGAATGAGGGGGTGTGGGTAATGATGGTCTGTTTGTACGCACTGCAAGTAAATCTCATCTGGAGGAATAAAAAAGTTGTATCTTTGACTGTAGAAAAAATTAAATGGACGACGTGTCTCTAGTTAATCCTGTTCTACAAAATAATTAAAGCAATAATCAAATAACCATCAAAACCATATTTAAATGACATGATCAGAACTAAACCTGAAATGACAATGAACATGTTCAAGAAAATTTGATTTAACATTTACTTTGACTTTTGTGTTGAACTTTGATTTATGACCTATATTGCAGCCAACCACCAGGGGGGCGATTGAGATGTTTTGGCTTCACTTTCATGGAGCCGTCATGTCGTCCATCTTTATTTACAGTCAATGGTAAAAACTACTTTAAATCTGGTTTCTACTAAAGCACTTTAAATTGATAAGTAGACACAGTTGCTAAAAAAGCATTAATTAAGTAATGAAGAAATCTGTTTGCTTGTTTGGCAAATGCATATAAATTTAATTAAATGACACTATTAAGGTGACGAGGACCGATTCTCAGCCAATGAACTTGTCGACCTGAACTCATCAGCTGAGACTTCCTGGTTGTTCGGCTCTGTGGCGTCTTGCAGTGTGAACAAACTGTCTCAATGCTTCTGGACCAGTTCAACTCTTCTGTGGTCACTATAAAGAAATCTTGGGCTTTTATTTCCTTATCTTAAGTGGTGGTGGTGGTTCTGAAGTTAATTCTTCATTTGTCTTATATCATCTTATAATGAAGTCTCATATCACCTGATCACTGCCTGCAGAAGCTTGAACCTCATTCATTTACATTTGATCCCAAGCTGCTGAAAACCTCACAAAATATCCAAACCTCATCAATCACATTTAGAACTTGTAAAATCCTGCAAATGAGAAACTTCACTGGCAGAATGGTATAAAGCTAGTTTACCTTAAAGGGTTATGAGACTTTATTATAGCACAGGTAAAGTATGTCTCTCCTCAATTCTTTTTTATTTTTGCACAAGAATATAATCTTGTGTCTGTCAGAATGTGGAATTTTATTTCACACATTCCAGATGAGCTGAACCTTTCCTGAGGGGCTTTTTTTTTAGAAAGCAAATGTCCGACTCCAGTGAACTTTTAATTCTCCAGCAGGACGATCACTTGAAACTCTGCAGATTCTTCCACAGGAAATCGATGCACCCTAACAGCTGTAATTACCTCGGCCGAATCTTCACTTCCTCCGGTCCCACCCATCCCTATCTGAGAGCAGGGCCTCCCCCGAGACGCTGTGCGATATATCTAGAAATATGAACAGGAAATACCCGAGCAGACCCCGAGTTTAACCCCTTCTGTCCCTCACGCTGCCTTTTATGATTTTCTGTTGTTGTTCTGCTGAAACCTGGAGGATTTGTCTGTTCTGCTGCTGCTCTGATCTTTTTCCTGCTTCCTCCCCTCCTCTGCTACATCTCTGAAGAACCTCAAAGTGCAGGATTTGCTCCTATAACCTCTCGGGAATCTGTGTTTTTCCATTTTACCCTCGTGAGATTTCTGTGGAACGCTTTCACCAATTAACAATCTGTGCTGCTTCCTCTGATTCGTTATCGATTGTGTCTGCTCCGAAGGTGTGGGTCTCTAATCAGTGTTTAAAAGCTCTCGTTATCTTTTAGCTGTTGATGATTTATGTATTCGGTGCTTTTTGTTTTCTCACCCTCTCTCTTCCCCCTCTCCGTCTCCTCTGTCAACTTATCCTCCTCGGTTCTTCCTCTCTTTCTTCCCTGGGTGTCTGTAGTGGTGGCCCCTGGGCCTGGTCTGGGCCCCGCTCCCATGTCCCAGTTTGGAACCATCTCGCGGCAGATCTCGCGGCACAACCCCTCCAACTCCTCTGTCTCTATGGTTTCGGCCACGGGCACCTACCGCCGGGCGCCGTCGGTCACTTCCCAGTTCTCCTTGCAGCAGCAGCAGCAACTACAGCAGCAGCAGCAACTACAACTACAGCAGCAGCAGCAGCAGCTACAGCAGCAACAACAGCAGCCTCATATAAACGGAGGCACTCCTGGCTACGGTCAGAACTCAAGTAAGGCCCCTCTGTCTCCAGTCCCAGCCTGATTCACACCGTCTTCCAAATTATACACTGTCACAAACCAAGGACAGATAACGTCTGTAGCCAGGGAGCGAGTTTTCTCAAGGTCAAGCTTGAATTATTGACGTCTCCCTCGAGTCTGAAAGTTCAGGTTAAAGCCTTTTCTCTCTAACCGAGGGACGTCTTCAGTATTCATGCAGAACGCGTCGTCCTCGAGTTCCACAGAAGATAAGATGCAGACAATCCATGTCTGCTCAAGAGCAACAGTCAGCATTTGGCCCCATGTAGATAAAGTTTGATGTGTAGATGTATTTTCTCTTAAAATACAATATTAGCGAGTAAAACAGATGATTCCTAAGATGTCGTTATCAAACCCTTTATGACAAAGAAATGTATTTGAGGAGAAGACTGAAAGAATCTTGAGTTAAATGACCTTTAAACTTGCAGTAGGATTTTATCATCTTCAAGAATCTGGTCTCGCTGTATAAATCACATTTGCACCTGGTTGAGATCAGATCACAGTGCGGGACAGACAACGTCCAGATGTGGACGATTGTGTTCGGATAATCGTCAGTTCATTGTGTGTTTGCACCTTGAATTCCTCCCGCTCCAGATGTGGCTCAGCTACACATCCCAAAGTAAATCCTCTGCTTTTTTAAGGAAACACATTATGATCTAATCAGTGGCATTGGTTTTAATTCGATCAGGGGAAAAGTCTAAAAAAATTTAAAATATTAATTGAAAGTAACAAGGAGTTGAGCAGCCTCGTCTGGGACATTTCAGGCTAACAGCGCCCCCTTCTGGCTGCTGTTCTTAAAGCCACGGTGACAGAAAGTTAATCCGCGGTTGAGCCTCTGACCTCACTGATCCCAGATCCGGTGTGAAAGCTCATCAGTCAGAGACGACATCACACATTTCAGACCTGCTGCAGACATGTGGTTGGATTCATGTCTGGTTCTGTTTGTCGGTGCCAGCTCTCGATTCCTCGGTGGGTTTCTTTAGTCTCTGTGTTCTCTTGGGATCGTGGGGGTTCACCTTTAACGTTCTTGGTGACTGACTGGCTTTTCTCTCTCTCTCTCTCTTTATGTTTTTTTTATCCTCTCTTTCTCTGTCTCTTCTTCTTTCGCCGGCTTTCAGTGTCTATCGCTCCTCCTCCTCCCCCCATGCCCCAGCTGACTCCACAGATACCTCTGACTGGCTTTGTGGCCAGGATGCAGGAGAGCAGTAAGTGAAGAGGAACTGAGTCGTACTTTCCTTTGTATCTGCGCCAGCTATTCCCATTACCCAGCATGCATTGTGTCTGTCCATCCTTTCCCCTCTTGTCTGTTCAGATCAATGACGACCGACCTCAGCAGCAGACTTTGCTGCTTGGACAGTTTTATTTCTTAGGAGAGATAGAATGTGACCTTTTTTAAAAAAAAATTGATGTAGGTATTTAGGTGATCTAGTTTGTGTCTTATTATCTAGAGCTCATATCTCCGCCATGGCCCAACAGTCCCCTGATGAAACCACATTTAAATTCAGTAGATCTGGATCTGTATGTGGATCTGCACCAAATTGCACAATCATAATTATAAGTCCCTAAACATGACAGTTTTTTTTTAACCCAGATCCAGAATTATTCACTTAAAATCAAGGGAAATGTTTAAATCTCACGAAGTGACAGAAAGTGAACAGAACATTCTTGGCTCCGCCCCAAGATCTGGATCTATACCAACATTTATGAGTTTGTTTCCTTGTAATTTGTTTAGTAATTTCTGCAGAATTCTGCAGCAGTGAAAACAAAGGTCACTGCAGGGCAGGGCCGGAGATGACTGGACTCTTTAGCTCCCCCTGCCGGTGTGAACCATGAACTACAGTCATGTTTCAAATCAGCAATTCAGGATGTCAGTGGTGGACGTTTTATTAACGGATGAGGTTTAAGGATTTATAGTTTTAGAGAAAACTAAATAATACAACATCAAGGTATAAAGTAAAGCCACTAATGTTAACTTTTTACAGCTTCTTCCTAAAACCCTACAGAGCATGACTGTGCATGTCAGATGAATGAAGTGTTGCTGGTTCAGATTCAGAGCCACAACCAGAAAATCACAATCATCATTTCATCGTGTGATGGACGTCCTAACAGTGATGCTTCCTGCTCGACCAATTTAATCTCCATAAGAAAAATTGCATGTTTTATTAATCCTGCATGTTTCAGCCGCTCCCTCGCAGGCCTCAGACAGGAAACTCCTCCGTCAGCTCACTCTCTCCGTGTCTGTCCAACCAGTTGCAGATACTCCTACTCCTCCCCCCCCTCCGCCTCCGGATGACCTGCCCATGTTCGACGACTCCCCTCCCCCGCCGCCGCCCCCGCCGGTGGACTACGAGGAGGAGGACGCGGCTGTGGTGCACTACAACGACCCCTACGCTGATGGAGACCCGCAGTGGGCCCCCAAGAACTACGTAGAGAAAGGTCGGTTCCTCCACCTCTCAAGACGCCACATTTAAATCCACCAGATTGCAGACACTCACAAGTACCAGTCCCCTCAATGGGCCTGATTGGTTCCATCAAAATACAAAACTTTACCACCTCGGCGGAGGTAAATATGTAGGATACATAATCTCTTTCATTGGTTTCTCAACAAAATCCCCTTTTCTCTTTTCAGTCGTTGCCATCTACGACTACTGCCAGGACAAGGGCGACGAGCTGAGCTTCATGGAGGGCGCCATCATCTATGTGATCAAGAAGAACGACGACGGCTGGTACGAGGGCGTCAGCAACGGCACCACCGGCCTGTTCCCCGGCAACTACGTGGAGTCCATCATGCACTACGCCGACTGACCCCGGCAGCGACCGTGCAGTCTATTTATTCAGTCATATCATAATCCACCGAGAGACAGACAGCAGCAATCCCCCCCCCCATCGACTCCTGAGACGCTTAGACGTAACCCCCCCCCCTCCCCTCCTTTTTTGATATGACAGAATGTTCTTTCCCTGAATGATTGCAAATAAAATTTAAAGTAATATCTATTTAGTTTATTTTGGTGTTATATGGGCGGGTGGGGGACATTTACGGAATATGTAAAAAAAAATTAAAAAGGAAAATAGGTTTGGACTGCTCGTGCTCTCACAGGCTGAACTAACACAGACCAAGCTGAAGGATGTACACGCTGCCTGGACAACCATTTATGTGTTTGAGGTTTTTTGACGGAGCAAATCAAATGTTAATGTCATGTACGCTCCGTTGAAGTGTTGGTTGTATATAACGTGAGCTGCAGCCACTTCCTGTGATGTAAGTTCAGTGAATGTCGACTATATGATGAGTTTTCTCAAGGGCCCATTTGTACGGGAAGCGAACGCAGAGGGGCGTGTCGATAATTTACAAATTTAAATACTGTAAAGAAAAAGATGAATTACTCCTCTTGGCGTTAAAGCATGCTCAGTTTAAAGAGATATAATGTAACCTTGAGTTTATTGCCATTATGCTTCCATTATATTGTGTATTCACCTTTTTTGTAGTTTTTTTTTATTCCACTGTTGTTGTCACTGAACTTTTTAGACCCTGAAGTGAATTTCAGGTCGAGTCTCACCTCCTAAAAAAAAACGCTTGTTTGCATTTGAAGCTAAAAGTGAAATTTCCTCTGACGCTCATTTAGATCAAATCAAGAAATCACATTCCACAGTTTCTTTATGTCACATCACTGTCATGCATTAAAAACTAATCACAACAAGTGTGTGGGATCGTCTGGTGTCTGGCA
This sequence comes from Pseudopleuronectes americanus, assembly GCA_038501795.1. Classification (NCBI taxonomy): domain Eukaryota; kingdom Metazoa; phylum Chordata; class Actinopteri; order Pleuronectiformes; family Pleuronectidae; genus Pseudopleuronectes; species Pseudopleuronectes americanus. The sequence goes on along the minus strand of CM076736.1, from coordinate 1,396,104 downwards.
AACAAGAAGCGCCGGCTCTGATAAGACCGTTGGGGTGGAGTGGATGGAGGTTGTCGTGCCTAACACTGCCATGTGACAATTCAGACGTGACCAATAAACAACTCTAATACCTCCTCCGTCTTCTCACGACCTGCTCTGGGTTCCAGGGCCGTGTCAAATCCTCCGGGCGCCACAGGTTTAACGCATTTCTCTCTTTAGTCAAATCAGCCAATCAGCATTAGGTTTCACTCAGGTCTCCGAATCATCTTGATGACATCATTCTCTTTCCTGTTTGCCCTCCGACGCTCGTCTAACATCTTAACAGCTGGCGCCTTTCATGTTTTACCCATTTGTGTTATTTTCCAATTATTAAAGTGTTCCAGCTCGATTTCATGGGTAGAAACATTGAACTCTATCTCTGTCTGCCCCTTCATTTGTACATATGAAATGATTGAAAAATTAATGTACAGTCTTTTATAATAAACAATTCTATGTACAACATGCACGTGTGGTCACTTGGGAGGAAATGAAGACGGCACAAAGCGGATTAAATAAAAAACAAACTGTTGGATTTATTGAGCACAGTCGTTGCAGATGTTAAGGCCTGGGTTGTAAAACGGCACTTTGCTTTACAGGAGTTTCCTCAGAACATTTAACAAGTCAGAGAAACAGAGATGTGGTGGTGGTGGGAAAGGATCCGGACGAACACACCGTTGATGAATATGCATCTTATTTGGAATTAAACAGAAAAATGCAGCCACTCCACATCTCAGGACGAGCGTGTAACCCTCTGATCCCCGAGGAGTGGGAGGCGGCTGCAGGTACAGTACTGTGATGTGGTGGCATCCGGTGATTTAAAGCAACACTATGAAACTATTTTTACCCTAAAAACAGCAGCTTCAGAATGAGTTTGATGTTTCAGTGATTGTGAATATATTGAGAATGTTTCCTCTTTCATTCCCTGAACGTCTGTTCTATGAAACTTTGGTGAGTGGGTTTGATCTCCTGTGAGAAAGATTGACATTCACAGTTTCAATCATCAGGTCCAACAAGTCGAAGAGTAAAGCTGAACTGGAGATCAGTTTAAAACACCCGGGCCATCACATCACTGCCAATCAGGGCCCATTAAAACTCTGCAGAGTCATTTGACCCCATTGTGAATGATGACTGAATCCATTCCCATCGCATTTTTAAATATGAAGAATTGTGAACACAGTTTTGTGAATTAGCTGCAGCTCTCCGGATTCAGGAAGCCGGGGATCATGGGTAATATGCACCATCCAGGAAGTGGGACTAAGCGTGATTTCTCTACAGACATGATTAATGATGTGTGGCTGCAGGGGGCGCTGTTGTTCAGGCAGCGTTACATAGTGTTGCTTTCAGATTAATCTCAAAACCATCTCATTGATTCCATGTAGGACCTGAATCTAAAAGGATGTGTGTATATATGCCAAAGCTTTACGAGGTGACTCAGCCTCGTTTGTATATTTTAAGAGTTTATGTCGAGTCATGAAACGACAGGAGTCCGTTCAGACGAGACCCCCCCCCGAGTGCTGTTCTGATCCCATGATTCTGATTAGGTGTTCGGACACAAACGAGCTCGCAGTCATTCTCATTTGGCACTAGCACCAGCAGCCGGGGTAGATCTGAACCCAACGTCCATCGCTTCTCTCTCTCTCTCTCTCTCTTCGTCCCGCCCTATGCAGACACATGGGGCCCGGGGGGAGTTTGCCTTTCTGCAGGTAGCTGCCTGAAGTGAAGCCCCGGGCACGGGATGTTCATTTGTCTCTGGTGAGGACCATCTCCGTGAGCCTGATGAGGGCGTCTCTCTCCGGGGACGGCCGGAGCATTCGGACATGTCGGATGGCTTCTTGACCGTAGTGCCGGGCCAGGAAGCTCGTCTGTTCCACGCCATCGCTCTAAAAACAGGCGAAGATGAAGAAGACGGGGCGGTCGTGTTGTTTTCATCTTTTCCAGAACAATTTAATGAGCATTTATCTTTGTTATTTGTTTACACTCTTTACCTGAAGGACGTATTTCCAGGCTCGATCTACATCTCCGTCAGAGCTGAACCTTCTCATGATCATTGCATGAAGCTCAGGAAACTAAAAGAAAGGAACATACACTTTTGGTAAAGACGCTCACACACGATGCACGTTACATGATTTTGTTCAGGTTCAATGAAAACCAGTTCAAATGATGAATGTTGGTCCGACCTGCTGACAGGCAAACAGAACTGGTCCAGTTGCTAAACCCAGTTTGAGATCTGCGGCTGAAGGTTTCCCCAGCTGACTGGCTCCTGATGTGAAGTCCAACACGTCGTCCACGAGCTGCCGACAGACACACAAAACTCACAACTCTCAACCTCTGACATTTCATTTGAGTCAACACACTGGTTGTATCATAAGCACAACAAAAATATGTGTTATCTGTCCTTAAAAAGGTAAATTAATATATATATATATATATATATAGTTTAGATTTTTCTTCCTAAGAATATTCTCCATGGAACTGTTTTTTCCTATTACAGTTTAAATAGATTATATAAAGCTGATTTAGCAGATAAGGAGACTGACAGAACAATAACGCACCTGGAATGCGATGCCGACATTCTTCCCGAACTGGAAAGCGATTTCATGAACATCAGGATCCGGGTTTACCAGAATGGAAACCTTGAAAAAAAGGACAGGCAGTCAACAAAAGATAATTTCATGCAGAAACTGAGGCTTCTCTCTATCTCTGTTGTATTTGTGTGGAGACAGAACGTACATACTGCTTTACAACTGTTTGCAATGAGACTCGCCGTCTTCTTGAAGGTTTTCTCGAGGTAGTGCTTGAATCGCTCGTTCTCGTTCTCTTTGGATCCCAGCTGCATGAACTCACCTGGAAGCAGGACGACAACATACTTGATATTAATGAGCTCTTAATGTGCATAAAAGGGTTAATACAGTATTTGTTAAAGCAATTGATGAGAATTTGAGTTCTTTACTTTACCTCTGACCAGGTCTTCTATGACTTGCGACAGAACCTTAACCACAGTGATGTTACCGATACGAGCCAACGCCAAGGAGGCGGCTGAGAGAATGAAATCTCCAGCCAGGATCGCCTGGACGAGAGGAAACATACATCATAGACAACATCTTCAAATATTAAAAAGGGCTCTTTCTTTGAGCTGGTTTTTATTTGGCTTCAATTACCTTTCTTTCACCCCACACTTCATGGATCGTTCCCTTTCCACGCCGCTTGTCTGAGCCGTCTATGACGTCGTCGTGCACCAGACTGGCGGTGTGAATCATCTCTGAGATCATGGCGATGGCCCTCTGCCCCGGGAGCAGATCTCTGCAGGGGGACAAAGACAGATTCCAGGAAGTCAGATGAAATAAAACCCTGGATGATTCATATAAAACAATTTAAAAGATCCTCTAACAAGGTGTGGTGCAGCTTCACTGAATCAAAGGTCAGTTGTGGGCGAGCTGTGTCAGTAAATGGTGAAAACAATGAACATATTGTTATGATAATAAAGTCTCACCCTGCTCGGTTGCTGTGGATGTTGAGAGCCCGCGCCATCAGGACGACAATCATCGGTCGGATCGCTTTGCCTTTTCCATCAAAGTAATAGTCACAGAGAAACTTCAGCTCTTCTTTAGACACAAACAGCTCCTGTGAAGAGAAGTCGTAAAATAAATATCTACAAACAGCATGTGACAGCAGAATGTCTCCAGGTTATTTTTAACCTGTGTCAAAACATGCCTGTAACAAGTTCAAAGTAAGAAAGGTTGAGATTAACATGGTACAAGATACTTATACAAAAACTCAAATATTAATTTCCCTGAAATATCCACATTGTATTGACTGTTAAAAATCTAATATAAACTTTGTTGGTGTATTTGAAACATTTCATCAGACACAAACCTTTTTGATATCATCGTATAAACTGGTCAGGTCTTTCTGGGCTAACGTGAACGGGTCCTTGACCTGAGCATCGCTGTGTATCGTCCGGCAGCAGCACGGCTGTAGAGTGGGACACAGCAACCGGGGCTTGAGTCTGGAGAGACAGAGAGATACAGAAAACATTCAAATACACAGAATCGTACAGATCAGGAAGTAGAACATGAGAAATAAAGCTTTTGGTTGTGACACATCACGACTCACCTGTTTAGAGATGAAGTAAAGTTGAATATTTTTAGGTTTGACGCCGGCTGTGCCTGAATGTCAAAAAGCAAAAAGATACAGAATAAATTCAGGAACCGGCTGCAAATCAAATCAACGCAACTAATTTGTTGATTTTGAAAGTTAACATACAAAAAAACTGAGATAATTTCATTGATTTTAGAAACAGCAGCTTGCATAATGTGTATTTTATGATAAAAACTGAATTAAAACAGTATCTGAGACCCTGACTTTATCAATTAAGTTTATCTTTTATACATTTTGTTTGCTTTACGCTGTAATTATCATATTACTATCATTAGTAATATATGCACAAACAAACATACATGTCTATCCGTCATTGGAACTAAGTCTAAAATGTTTTCTTCCCTGATGAATATCCACTACTGCAGTAGTAGTTTTCTAAAAGCCAGTGTTTTGTTGGGCGAGTCCGGAGCTTCACATGAATTAATGTTGTGTTAAAAACATCTAAATTTAATAGAAACTCGCTCAGACACTTGTGAGAATGAGTCGATCAGCTGACTGGAGGTCAGGTCTCTGAGGGACAGGTGTCAGGAGCAGATCTTGACCTTTAGCAGAAGTTCACAACATGTTCACATCCTGCAACAAGTCAACGGTTCGTTTCAGGAAATGTCTCAAAACGCAGGAAACAGAAGAGAAAACCCGCAGCTGGGATCAGACCAGTTACTAGGAGCGGTCACTGGGACAGAGGCGGATTAAAGCATCATCCACTAGGACCAGCCGGAGCCTAGGTTGCATATATGACCTTCCCGGGTTTGACAGCACTCCGGCCGCTACACTCACCTCGCTCCGGGGCCTGGAGCTCCAGGACGCCCACCCCGGGGAGGCCGCCTCGGTCAGAGCCGCGGACCGGCCGCTCACACGCCGCAGGGTTTCGAACACACCCGCACTCGTACAGTTTGTGCTCCAGCTCCGACAGCGGCTCCACCAGGGGCCCGCCATGACACCCGCTGCCGCAGCGCACGCGTCCACTTCGGATGACACCTGCCAGCGGAACCGGAAGCTGTGAGTGGGCGCTGGTTGATGACGCGGGGGGAATACGGAAGTAGCGTTAGCCTCGTTAGCAAACAAGGAGCATCAGACGGGTTAAAATGGCAGAAAAACATGATTTATTTCCCTTAAGATTATTTATCTGAAATCAAAAAACTGGCAGTAGATTAAAGAAATGGTTGTTTGCTCCAGAACACATTCAGCTGGTCGTGTGTGGGATCAGGCTAATAGCTTGTTAGCTAACATTTAAGATAACTACTAGCTAACTTTTATGTATTGGGACATTTTCAAGAATTATATTACTGGATTTATACAAAACTAATTTATTTACTCATAAAATACTTAACTGCTTTATGATTAATCTAAGTTTGTATCTTAAGAGAAGTTAGTGATAATGAAAACTAAGCATATTTATCCTGTTAATCTGTTCACATTAGATAACTTTGTTTACTAAAGTACTTCAGTACTATTGTAGGTACTTTTCCTGAGTACAGACATTTGACACTACTACTAAAACACCACTTACATCTGGCAAGTACTTCACTTTCTACTCCACAACATGTATTTGACATCTTTAGTGACACAAAGATAAAATGTAAACAAACAGATGTGATGTTTGTGTTGATTAAACTATCCAGCTTCATATAAATGTCCAACAATCAGCTGCAGCATGATAATACTGTTCATACATCAACGCATCAGTAATAACATTTCTATTGATACATTAATAAAACTATTTATATATAACACTCTCTTTTCCCTGTGTTATGTGGATCAGCTCTGTCTGTGGCCATGTGGAGTTTCTACAGACTTCTAATCTTTGCTCTGGCGGCAGCATCAGGTTTCACTCGTGTCCATCTCCTGGAGTTCTGTCCCAGCAATGGACCCGACTGTCACAGCGATGATGACACAGCATCAACCAGTGGGCAATCCCAACACGCTGTCAAATCCAAGTGGAACGGGACTGGTTCAGAGCTCATTCAGGACCTGGACCAGTTCAGAGTGTCCTGTAAGAAGCTACTAGGTAAAACTCATTCTGGTTTTTGTAGGTCAGGACAACAAAAAAAGCACAGAACAGAAATAATGTCATGTTTTATGTCCTCTCTGCAGAAGCGTTCCAAATCGATGAGGTCAGCGGAAACTTTGTTCACACGGTGAAGAACTGCATATTTTCCAAATCCATCCCGACTCCACTGAAGGGGCCTCTGAGCCTGGCAGCCGTTTCTAAGGTGGTGATGTAATCAGTCATCAGCCTCATCACAAATTTAACCCTAAAATAAGGCAAATTCATTTCTATCTGTCACTGTCTCAACAGGATGTCATCGAGGGGATCTTAGATCTGGATGTGGCTGTAACACAGACCGATGAGTTCCGGCTTTATGCCAGCGGGGGCCGACTGCTGCCAGGATCTGAACCTCTCGCACACAGATACGGGGGTCACCAGGTGAACAGGAAAGTTCCCCTGAGAATGAAATCTTTGTTCATAATCTGAGGGCCAATCTGATATTTTTATGGTTTTCCCTTTTTCTTACTCCGAACCAGTTTGGTTACTGGGCAGGTCAGCTGGGTGATGGTCGAGCACATTTCCTTGGTCAGTATTCCAACAGGTGAGAAGGTTTTGGAATGATACTTCAAGCACTGATATTCAAGGAGCATTCCCAGTTAGAGCTTGTACACGTTTTATATACTTACCTTATGACATTTTCTATTTAATAGGAAGGGAGAAATATGGGAACTGCAGCTTAAAGGCTCTGGAAAAACTCCATATTCAAGGTATGTTTCTCTCCCCAAATTTTTCCTCTTTACATTTAATTTGCCGGAAATATTAATTCAGACATAAAAAAAAAGTGGTGAAACTATCATAACACATTTCTTTCCTTTGAATGTTTCTCCAGGTCCGGAGATGGTCGAGCTGTGATCCGCTCGTCTGTCAGAGAGTTCCTGTGCAGCGAGGCGATGCATTTCCTGGGTGTTCCCACCAGCAGAGCTGCCAGGTAACAGGCAGTTCTTTATTAATTTTGATAACCAGACATGAACAAATCTTAATCCATGAAACAGGTTCACAAAGTTGAAAAGAAATTCCATGAATCTGATGATTTCTTGCTTTATTTCAGTCTAATTGTTAGTGAGGAGCCGGTGTTCAGGGATAAGTTCTACAATGGCAACGTGAAGACAGAGAGAGGTACAGACAAGATACACAAAACCAGTATTTCACTCAGTATCAGCTGCATTTAATTTATCATTACATTGAAATATAAGTTCAACATTTTGTTTTTGTCTCCAGGAGCTGTTGTTCTCCGGTTGGCAAAGTCCTGGTTTCGGATTGGATCTTTGGAAATGTTGTCACAAAGTGGAGAGACGGATCTTCTGAGGTGATACTGGTCACATAATCATAATATAACTATAAGTGTTATCTTGTCATCACATCACTTTCTATTCCACAGAGTTTTCTGAAGAATAACAGTGTATTATTGTCCTGTTGATTTCAGGAAGCTGCTGAACTTTGTGATTGATGAACATTTTCCTTCTATCAGTTCAGATGACCCTGATAAATATTTGGTGAGTCACATTAATAAATGTATTTCTCTCAATGCAGCCATGTACATGTGTAATGACTTACTGTGGAATTCTGTGTTTTTGTAGGTGTTTTATTCGACGGTTGTAAATGAAACAGCACATCTGATTGGTCAGTGGATGTCTGTGGGGTTTGCACATGGTAAGAGTCCATCTGAACATTTTACCCAGTATTTGTTATTACCTTTACTCATAAACATCATGTGCCTTTCTCACAGGTGTGTGCAACACAGACAACTTCAGTCTCCTGTCCATCACAATCGACTATGGACCCTTTGGCTTCATGGAGTCTTATAACCCAAGTGTGTTTCATATATATCTGAGTTTTCATTCAAAAATCTCACTGCCCCAGTTTTCTCAAAACCTAAAATGACCTGTAACATTTCAGATTTCATCCCCAACACGTCTGATGATGAGGGCAGGTACAGAATAGGAGCTCAGGCTGACGTTGGACTGTTCAACCTGGAGAAACTCCTCAGTGCTCTGAGTCCTGTGTTTACACTTCAACAGCAGGAAGAGTAAGAAAACCTGTGATCTCCAGTTTATTTGCTTTAAGGAGGCTTTAAGTAGCATGACATATATTGACCTCTAGTGGCCAACAGTAGAAGTTGCAACAATAACGAATGATCTTTTCTGCTTTATTCAGAAAAATAAAGGTTTTCATATCAGCAAAGTTTTGCTCCTTTAAAGAACAAGTTACTGTCTTAAAATAGAATTGATAACCTTCTTCTCTTTCTGTTTTCAGGGCTAAAATCATCTTAAAAGGATTTGTGAATATTTACCAGACGAGGTGAGCTCCATGTGAATCCGTGTGTTCCACATGTTCATCCTAATCCAGCCCATGGCAGTAATAGTAATGTTATTTATTTAAACTTATTTGTTCATGTGATTCAGGATTCACCAGCTATTTAAAGCCAAACTGGGGCTTCTTGGTGAGGAGGAAGGAGACAGTTACCTTGTTCCCTTCCTGCTTCAGGCAAGTCTTCTGCAAAGTCAATTCAACTGCATTGTTTGTTACCTGGCTCTGCTCAAACAGTGTTTCCCCCCCCACATCCCAGTATAATTTTTGTATGTCTTCCCAGATGATGGAGGACACAGAGTCAGACTTCACCATGACCTTCAGACAACTCAGTGAAGTTTCACAGCTGGAGCTGCACAACAGGAACTTCACACAGGTAGAGCTGAAGAGTCAGAGTGTTACAATTCTACTTTTAGATTTAGTTTTAAAGTCGGTGACAAATAACAGACGTTGAAATGTTAAGAGTTGATTATAAGTTCTGCTTTTGGAGATCACACAATAAGCAAATGTATCTATTTGTTGGCATGTTTTAATGATTATTGTGTGTTTGTATTAGATGTGGGCTCTTGATGATTTATCAAGGCATCAGCACTTCTCTGATTGGCTCAACATGTACCTCCTCCGCATCGGCAGGTGAGAACAAAGAGGTCAAAGTCAGAACGTGTGTTA